>CM034349.1:140311943-140911943 GCA_019925275.1 Mytilus edulis
ATTCTATTTTGTTCTTAAACAACACATATTTACTAACACAACATCCATTCACATTTTGTGTAGGCATTCGAGGAAAATATTTTGTATAAAATGTAGGTTGTATTAAATGTAGGAAGACCCCACTATATAATGTGCAGGATTTCTCGTTTATTGCTTTCCTTTTTCTAACTTTATGTCAATAATTATACGACTGAAATTTGATAATTTGATCTTCAATCTTCGATTCTTTGCATGCTACATTATTACAAATATGTTACTCAACTGTACCATATGAATGCACGTGTTATTGTGCCAAGCAAACCCCATCGTTATTCAAAGTATTGGTAAAGAAGAAAGTGCGTGCCTGACATATCAGAAAAGCGCTCACACAATAGAACTCATAAACCAAACACTCATGACTGACTATTAGTTGTTTTTCTAAAACATAAACTTAAAGTTAAATAGGCAATGGACCATGACTAAAGCGGCCGTCAACAGCAAAATCACCTCCCATTTTTACAGTCAATATAAAACAGAAGATGTGGTATGATTGCCAATGAGACAACTATCCACAAAAGACCAAAATGACACAAACATTAACAATTACAGGTCACCGTAAGACAATATTAACACAATCTAATCTGACATTATCTTTCATTTTTGCTGTTGTGTTTTGTTCCTGTGTTTTTTTAAATATTCCGCCATAATGTTATTGTTCTATTATAATGCCATAATGATATTTTTCTATTATAATTTTGAAAATACTTTGAACGACGAAATTATTTTACTTGCGTAGTTGTATTAACCATATGTGGATCATTATAAATTCTAAAAAACTTCTGGATAATTTTAAATCTCGGTCTTTTTCTGAAATCAGTTCCAACAAAACTTTTTTCAACCCTGTATAATACCACCATTCCCCATGTAAAATTATAGTTTTGAAAATACTTTGAACGACACATGTTTTTTATATTGACGTTTATATTTTGACGCTAAGCAGTTCAGTTTTTTACTTTGTACAGTCAAGACAATATCAGCACAATCTGATGTGATGGAATTCAACATTGTTCAATGGATGGTCCTCTGTGAGTTATGCCTGTCACAGTGTTTATGAAAAATTAAAAAGATATTAGGATTGAATAAAGGAGGATGCAGTCTCTTTTTAATAATGAAATTGAGAATGGAAATGAGGTACGTGTCAAAGGGACAACAACCAAGACCATACAGCAGAAAACAGATTGGATCGTTTACAAATCATATATATTGACATTAATTTCGCAATTTAGATCTTAAGATACCCCAAAAGTCATTTGATTTTTTAATTTACCATTTCCTGACAGTGACATTTTGACTTAGAGTAGATGTAACCTCTAATATTATTCTGAGAGCAAATGAGCTGTAAAATGTGTTTTTATGACCCATCGTAATGTCATTAGACCGAATGGGTAAACAGTTTGAAGATTTTTCATGAAACATTTTTTTATCTTCACTGTCATCCATTTTCTTTATAAAGAGTTTCTAGACGTTGAACTTTAAAAACTATCATAATCATGTTATATATTGTCAAATATTTACCCCTTATATTCCATGGAACTGTATCTTCCTGAGACATTTCTAACATGTTCATGTCTATTTTCATATCTTCATTGGCTTTATTCAAGCACTCAATTGCCTTTTTCAGTTCCGTTATTTCATCATTTGAATATTTAATTTCCAGCATTATTTCTTCATTAGTCTGATCCAGTGTTTTCACCTTCAAGTTATCACACTCCTCCTTCATTTTTTGTCCACCTAATCTGCTGATAGCCTGAAAGTTACAAAGATCAGACTTCTTCATAAATAAAATTAATAATGAGATACCAGGTTTATAATTTATTAAACCAGAAAATAATTACGTCCTTTAATACGTATCAGTGGGACTGGCGTTATGTAATTTTGTACTTTGTAATGACGTTTCTTTCAAATATTCGCTATCCTGCTACTGTAACCATAGTAAACATAGTAACAGGATATACATAACAGAATAGACAAATCATTTCAGTTATGAATGCTGTTGTGAAATAACTACTCCCTTTGATAAAATGATCAGTTACTGTAGAAGACTCTCTCAATTCGCCTCTGGTGATAATGTGTTTTTTATACTGAGATTTAGGGTTTTTTAATACGTTAGTGCGTTTTTTACAGAGTAATATTTTCTTTATTAATACATTTGTTCGTAGCAGCATTAATATGGTAAAAAAAAAGTATCAACTATTTTTTTTTCACTAAATGTCTTAACTTTCTTTCTCTAAACTGCTTTGCAATAAACGTCTAGCATTAAACTTTTAAGATACTTCGTACTTTTGAAGTCATGACTGAATAGGTTTTTATTTTGGTTTTTTTCAACTTTAAATATTCTATTTCACTACTGGTTGTGAACAATGTCACTAGAACAATGAAGCTCAGGTTCCTCCCTTTGTTATTAGTTGCTAATGAAACAGGGGCTTTGATTAGTAAAATAAATCTTATATTTATATTTTGCATCTAACATGGCTGAAGAGTTCTGTAGTTATAGGAAGACAGGAAGAAAAAAATTATGATTGATTTATTGTCGATACGAGTATGGACATGAACTTCATGATCGCCGATTGAATTTAGAAAAAATATTACATAGAATAATAAGAAAGCTCTGATTTATCATTAAAGTTATCATTAACATTCTAGCATAATTCTCTACAAGGATTTGTATAGTAAGAAGGATTGGAATCTCGTGGGCTTTTGCATAGACTGTAGTATAATATCTTCTGCGGCGCGAGATTTTGTGAGATTACCCGTGATGCATCTGGAAAATGCTAAACTAGCTCTGATTAATGGCTGACATTTGCATCACCTAAACAAATAGACATCGATATGTAAGTATCTACAATCTATATTTATCAAATATTATGCTTGAAATAAGAAGTTTAAAATGGTTCTGGTGTTATGAATAACTTTTACCATCGCAGTAAGAATACACGGCTCCATAGAATTAATTTGCATATTGACCGAAGTGACCTCACCCTATCCCGCCTATATGGCGGTCCTATCATCATTTTCTATTTTTATACTCCTTCCTCAAAAAACGGAGATGAGTGATAAAATTTATATTTTCTGATAGATATATGATTTCTCCGTGTATTGAGTAAATTTCGTAGTGATTGATGCATTAGTTTTCCTATTTTTTTACGTTTCTTTGAGTTGATTACAACAAAAATGGCGTTCTGGAGCGAAAATGGGGGTGGCTTGGGAAAAATGAATAAAGTTCTTCAATTGGCCTAGATTAATGTTCAAACATGTTTACAAACGTAAAACATTGGTAATAAAGTGTATTGAAGAAAGCTCAAACCGCTAAATAGGGGAATTGTGATACTTTTCTGTCTTTAAACATCAATGTGGTTCTCAGATGAATCGCAATTTACCAGGCCTAAATTGGGAGGGGATCCAGTTGACATAATAATCTGATACTTCCTTCCTGTTTATACCGAAATGAAATCGTTAAACATGTGTTTTGAAATAGTTTTACATCAATTTTAACTAGCCATGTTCCATAGAAAACTCCATAGATTTGCCTTTGCCGATGTGGAAAGGGACAACGCATGGATGGTAATATTTTCAAATGTTCAGCCCAGTGTTTACCAGCATCATGGTATACACCTTATCGCTATTTGTCCGCCATTGCTGGAAATCACACAGGTTCCCGTAAAATTTTGACGTCATAAAACAAAATGTCTGACGCCACAATGGAAAAATGATTGTTGTTGACGTCAAAAGTTCAAGCGGACGGGTCAGCCGGGAATAGCGATAAGGTGTATTGTGAACGTACATTGTGTACAAATGAATGTACATTTTTACTGACATCAAAATAATTATACACCAACACAGCTCATCTACTTTAATGCCTTTAATGATGTATGGGTAGTGCTGTTTTGGTCTTCATTATAAATCACTGCCCCCCCTTTTATTATGCATGTTATTATTATGGACTCCCTTCTTCTCTATCTGTTTATAAATTATACCACATATCACATGCATTACAAATTTAAGTCCAATTAATTATTATGCCTGTTAATTATGGCATTTTGCTAGGCTAAATAATGTTTTCCTGCAACAACTTCAAATCCAACAATGCAATGAAAGATTTTTTCCTGCAACGGCGTCAAACTCACTCAAAGCAAATAATTAAAATAGCAAGACGTCATAATTTTTTTAAACCTGTGCATTACAAATGTACCCGAGCTTTATCTTTTCTAGACCGAACTGCTCTAAACTATACTTCAGTCAAGTCCAGTTAGAGTTTTATATATGTTATCCAAAATATCTAACATTTATTCCTTTTATTGTTATTTTTGATTTTTTGTTTGTTTGCGACATCTTTTGATCCTACAATATTGCAAAATATTTTATTTTAAAACAATAGAAACATTGCTACAAATATAAATTATTCCTGAATTTGCATAAACCCATAGAAATCTAACATAAATTTTGCAAATATAATTATTCGAGCAGAGATCTTGAGGTAGTATTGCTATTGTTAAGGACATATTTGATATTGGAATTGTTTAAGCCATATGATATTGTATTATTATTGCCACATGTAACTATATTACACCTTTTTTTCAGTATTTTCCAAAATGCTCAAACTGGTGAATGTTAAGAAGAAAAGTCTAGGCACAAGGATTCAAGTCCCCAAAAAAGTCTAAGCAGTTGTGTGCGAACAGCAGTTGGCCATTCATGCACTTATCATGTGGACTAACATATATACATGATATAAATGGCATGCCTTCAAATAGAAATAGAAATACTAGTGTACAACTGAATGCCACTTTTGACCAGAACGTTCCTCTGAATATCATTTATGGAGGATATACCAACAATGTTTCATTGGATCATTAACATTTAATCTCTTCTACCTTTTTTTATCCTAAACTTGAAAGCTACGCTTTGTGTGTAGGGAACTTTGATAGTGACTTGATAGATGATCATGTGATACCTGGGTTAAATTGGATTATTTCTATATTTTAATATAAAAATAAATCATTGAACATCTTCTTTTAAATTCCATTACATGCCAGATTCATTTAATACTTCAAATCTGCTTGGTGTTGAGTGTATATTGACGATGTACATGTATGTGTAGTAAAATAAGCAAGGAGACATGGGATATGATTGAAATGAGACAACTATCCATTCAATATCAAATGAAGATTTTAAAAACTAGTAGTCTACATGTACAATGATTGAATCAATGAATGTATGTCAATCACCATCAACAAAACCCATGCAGCATAGCAGGTCGATAAATATTATCACATGAAACCAACAGCCCATACATAATACATGCACAAAAAATTGTTTTTATACCAAATTTGAAGTTTAGACATAAGAGTTAAGAGATGCGGGATGTGGTATGATTGCCAATGGAATGAGACCGCTCAGTTCACCAAAGAAACAAATGATGTTGATGAAAGCAATTATTCAATCTATTGTTATTTCTTATCTTGATAGACAAAAATTGTTTTACATGTATTATACAGTATATTCGTAATTATGAGCTATAAAATCAATACATGTACAAGGCAAAATTGTACAAAAAGTATCTTCTGTTAGACAATAACCATTTTATAGTTATCATGTACGTCTTAACAAAGACATTTATTGTCAAAATAGTTTTTATACCAAATTTGAAGTTAAGACCTGAGTAAAGAGATGTGGTATGATTGTCAATCGAATGAGACAGCTCAGTTCACCAAAGTTCAAATGATGTTTAAGTACCGGTAAGCAATTATTCAATCTTTCCTTGATGGACCAAAGTCAGTGTTGTACATGCATATTAGTAACTGTGCGCTATAAAGTCAATACAAGGCAAAATTGTACAAAAAGTATCTTCTGTTAGACAAGAAACATTTTAGTTATGTTTACAAAGACATTTATTGATAAATATCTATAGACACTAAAGTTTAGACCTACCAAGCATGAAAGTTACAAACAGAAAAGTATTACTTTTGTTTTAATAATTGATGTAAACTGCTGTTGCGTACCTCATATGAAAGTGTACCAATGTACAATAAAAAAAAGATAGTCTTCTTTGATATATGACAAGTCGCTCTTTTCAAGTTAATTTCTGTATTATACGTGAATAATACATAACCATGAATAATTCCATGACTGACTACTTGAGAGGCCGTTATACATGTATGACATGTATGACAGAGAGCTGACACTATAAAATTGCCCTATCAAATTCATGCACAAATTGATGAAAGTGCTCTGATAAGAAACAAAAGTGCATTTAAAGATGTAATGTTATTAGTACAATTAAAATTTTTTGCTTGCATTGATAATTTATAACACACTTGCTAACGTTTCTTTTATGCCTATATATGTTTATGATGATTGAAACCGGCTACAGTAACATGCAGAGGCAGTTTTATACGGTTTACCAGTGGGCTCCCTCTTTAACAGTTCTTGTTCCAAACTTATGATAATGACTAGCCACTATGTATATAAAACGCAATGCAGTAATTAGTCCTGAAATGTGTTGTCAGTTCTTTTTTGCCACAAAAAATGTTTTGCACCTGTTTCCCGAGATTGAAAGAGTTTCCGAAGATGCAAATTCGCATATAACTATAATGACATAATTTAAAAGAATAAGATTTTTTTAAATTTCTTTGACAATTGACTGAAAATAAAAAATTACAGAAGTTAACATACTAACACATTGTCAACTGCCGTTATACACATTGCATTACAATGTCCATCAAATAAAACAGTTACATTATGCTTTTTCGTCAATTGAAACTTGAGTGAAAATCAATAATTATTACTTTTAAGAATGAATAAAGTCCTTAACCATTACAACATTGTCTATACGTGACAAAAATAAGAACACAACTCGATGCATGTGTACAAAAAATTACGTTCCGATATCGTAAGTGACGAGTAGTAGTAATAGTAATAGTGGCGAGTACCGAAGTCTCGCCGCGGAAGAGATTACGATAAACCGCGAGATTCCAATCCTTCTTACTATACAAATCCTTGTTCTCTATAAGAGATATCAAGGCAATCAGAATGTTACCCTGACACTGTACGCGCATAAATTAGGCAAAAATCGGACTTACATATATTTTAATCGTATCAAAATAGATATAAAACTGCATTTTCCATGAGAAATAAAATTCTCATAGGTGTACTGAAAATTCGACATATTTTGAAAATGGCCTTTATAACCTACGTCAGTAATAACCAACACCAGTAGTATTTCCCCATGGTGGGATGAACATTGCATACATTTTGTAAATCGCTCTTATATTTTCCATAGTTCTGATCAACATTATAACAATCAATTTTACTTACACAAGTGATAGCATCCATGCTCTCGTGAACTCAGTATTATCCATTTTCGCCTCATCAAGGTGGGAAAGGTAGTTTCTGTAATGTTTTATCCTGGCCAAATCTGAACTAGACGTAGTTTCGGTAGCTGCAGGCAACTGGTCATATCCACAAGAAGGAGGTGTCAGTGTGGTCAGGTTTCTAAGCAAGGTTATCATTAGAGTAACATCAAATGTTTTAGAATCAGGTATATCTAGGATTAAATATAGGAACATCCATTAATACAAAGTGAAGGTTATAATAAATACGCAAATGTTATACATTGCAAGAAGATTTAAATATCTATGATGTATATATATAAATAAAATTGAGAAAGGAAATGGGGAATGTGTCAAAGCGACAACAACCCGACCATCGAGCATCAATTGGCCTTCAATGTAGCGAATGTGTTTACTTGGGTTGATGTCTAATTGATATACATTTTTCAGTGTCTCTTTTTCTTTATTCTACACTTAATCATGTGTATTCACTATCATGGCTTAAAATAGAGTGCTGGTTGCAAGAAATGTCATGGCATTTGTCCCTATAGCAATAATACCATATTTCCTTTTATACGACGGAAAAAAGGTGTTGAAATGTTCGTCTGTTCGTCACCGGTGTGATCTCAGGTTGACAAATACAGTTCCAAGTGAAAAAATTTAATGCAATTCCACACAATATCACAAAGTATAAAATACAGGCAACAGTAGTATACCGCGCGCTGTTCGAAATGCATAAATCGATTGAGAAAAAAAAATCCAGGTTACAAACTAAAACTGAGGAAACACATGAAATATAAGAGAACTACGATACAACAGAAACACAACACTAAAATGTAACACACACAGAAACGAACTATAATATATCAATATATATTTTCCTGACTTGGTACAGGACATTTTAAGAACAAAATGGAGGGTTGAACTTAGTTTTTGTGGCTTGCCAAACCTCCCGCTTCTATGGCAATGTAAAATATAACATTAAAATGACAAAATTACATGACAGTACTACAATATAAATAAATTGGAGAACATATAGGACAGAGAAACACACGAATAATAGCTAACAAAATGTACCAGGTTTAAAATTTAATACGCCAGACGCGCGTTTCGACCACACAAGACTTACCAGTGACGCTCAAATGAAAAAAGTTCGAAAGCCTTTAACAAGTACAAAGTTGAAGAGCATTGAGGACAAAAAGTTCCAAAACATTGTGCCCAACACGGCCAGGGTTTTCCGCCTGGGACAAGAACATCCTTATTTTTTAAAATAATTTATACTTTTGAAAACAGTATTTTTTTATAAAATGACTATATAATAGATATACATGATAAAACCGAAGTGGTGACTAACTACAGGATAAATACGGATACATTACATAAAACAACCCAAACCAGCATAAAATATTGATCAAGCTGATTATGACCGTTTAAGAGTTATATCCGATATTTGCCTTAAAAACTATGTTTTGAAGACTTATTGGTGGACTTCGTCTGTTGTCTGCTCTATGGTCGGGTTGTTGTTTCTTTGACACATTCCCCATTTCCATTCTCAATTTTATTTAAGTTACGTTTTTCTTTAATTGTTTTGTCATACGTCAGGCTGTTATTTTTTTGTTGGAATTATATCACATTTTATAACGTCAAGGTCGAATATAATAACTAACTATGCAGTAGGATTTAAGTTCATTGTTGACAGTCTTACAATTACCTGAAATTGTTACATCTACGTTAGTATATCATTGCTTGTCTATCTAATAGGTTTATTTTGCAACCAACCCCCATCTCCCGAGGGTGTCACCAGCCAAGTGGTCAGAATGTCTGTGTATACACGACAGTTCATGGTTCTCAATTCTTTTCAACTTTGTTCTTGATAGTTCCAAAAAATATTCTGATCCCCAAAATGATGTAAATAAATTGTGGACAAGCACATGACGAAAAAAATTATCTGAATCCAGATTTTCCTCATACCTTAAAGAGTCAAATTGAGAAGAAAGACAAATTTGATCGTTGGCGTTGAAACCACCTTGTATAAGAATTAGTTTTTGATTTTCGAATCCGTCAATCAAATTGTGTGCCCTTGTTTCACTTTCAATGTTGACATTCTTTTACTTTTAATATCAACTGAAACGCCTAATTCATGCGGTAACCATCTTAAGCTAAGTGTTTAAATTGAAGGTAATATAAATGCGAATCCAATGAGGTCGAATTATTTACTTACACATGGAATGATTCTTCTGTGACGTTTCTTAGCTTATTTTGCAAAAAACAATCTGGCTGCTATAGGGGAATTACTATTTCACTATGATTGAACATAATGAATGGGGAATTTGTTAAAAAAAAAAAAAAACTATCATTTGTAAAACATGTCTAGCTAATCATTTTTTTCATTTTAAATTTTCTCTCTATCTATTATATTTTTTTTTAGATAGAAGGCAAACATAAAATCGTTTGACAGTTTTGAGGTAAATGAACTATAGGTAGAGTTCAACATTGTCAACACTCCTGTCCATGTCAAATTTCGTCCATTTATAACAGTTTTCAAAACAATAGACGAAACCTCGCATTTTACCCCTATGTTCTATTTTTAGCTACGTTGGCCATTTTGGTTGGCATGTTGGGTCAATGGACACATAATCGAAACCAAATACCTAAATAATGACTGTGGCCAAGCTTGGAAAAATTTGGCCCAGTAGTTTTGGAGGAGAAGAGTTTTGTAATAGTTAACAGAAGAAAACGGACGACGAACGATGGACGACGACGTAAGCCAAGTGATGAAAAGAGCTCACTTGGCATTTGGGCCAGTTGAATTAAAAATCATATTTTTATGTATGCCTCGTACTCGTTGCAAATGTCTCTATTAACCTAAATGGAACTTTTATGTACACTAAGTTTTACTAGGACTAACAAATAATCTGTTCATCTAAACTGCATAATTACGCATCTTTTGTGAAGTATAGGTTTCACTGTGGCTGACATGTATGACGTCACTATATATACCAGGAAGAATGAAGTTTCACCTGTTACTTAAGAAATAACTGATGCAAGCTATACTTTATTGTAGTTTTAACATGAGTAGGTAGGACTAACAAATAATCTGTTCATCTTAACTGCATAATTACGCATCTTTTGTGAAGTATAGGTTTCACTGTGGCTGACATGTATGACGTCACTATATATACCAGGAAGAATGAAGTTTCACCTGTTACTTAAGAAATAACTGATGCAAGCTATACTTTATTGTAGTTTTAACATGAGTAGGTATTATATTCGTGATTATTTTTGCCCGAGCGATAGTGAGGGCTAAAATAACACGAATATAATGTCTATCCATGTCTTTTTTTGTTTGTAAAGAAGCAAACTGCTGGCACTGAGATTTTTCAGAGAGAGGAATTTGTACAGCCAGCATGAACGGTTGTCTTATCTAGGTCAAATATGTCATTTCCAGAATGCAACACATTACAGTCATAATAAATGAATTAGTAACATCATGTGCACCACTTAAAAATTTGAAAGTGTTTTAAAGATAAAGAAATATATTAAGTGCATGATAATTTGATAAATTCATTATTCTGAAGAAGTCAATACTAGTATACGCATGTGCAAATAAATTGTATTGGATTTAAAGCATGGGTTTGTTCACAAAGCGAAAGAAGCACGTCATATTAGTACGTCTTCTGTGAATGAGATGAAATCAACTATAACTTACATATATGTATATATTACATTTGAAACAGACATTTCTCTACTTACCGGGAAATCTAGGAAACAGGAGATACCACTTAGACAAGCATGATGTAGAAATTCCCTCACTTGCTACGAAATATACGGAGCACATTTTATTGCGTGTCTCTCTATACTTACCAGGTAATCTGGGGGTCAGGAGTTTCCACTGGGCTTGGTTTATTATTCTCTTCTTTTGAAGTTCTATCAGTTTGTAATATTCTTTCTTCAGTGAGGTATTCAAGCATGACGGAGCAAATTCCTGATCAAACAAAGCTCGTGCTGCACGAGGAGATATTCCCGTAAGTAATAAGCTCATCCTGACATAGTTTTCTTCTTCTTGTGAGAGCCTAGATGCCATGGTGAGAGGCTGTAATAATTATGTTTCGAGTTTTCGTTTGTTGTATGGATTGATTAGTTTGTTGTTTGACATAGAAAACTAGTTAAAATACATACGATTATTAAAATAATTTGTATTATGAAAATTATTGATGTTGTAATGTTTAGTTTAAACATATTTATTTATAGTGGATTGGGAAACAAGTTTTTCAACTTATATTAATCCCTTTCCACTTTGCGGATGCGAGTGCTGCCTTGTAGCGGCATTAGCCTGCTCTTTTTCGAAATCTACATGGGTGTCTTTAACGTGCAAGATATATGGCTCTCTCATAACACGGGTCAGCCATTTATCGTCCCTTTCCGACGGACTATCATCGTTTCCTCAAGACCATACTCGCAAATGGTGTCAAGGGAGAGCCGAAAATTAAGTCCCTGAAATTTTCATCCCAGACGGGAATCGAACCAGGAACCTTTGTGTTAGTAGTCCGATGCACTAACCACTACACAACGGCTCTCTGTAATGTTGTAATGTTTATGCCCTTTTGGTTCCATAATTGGAAATAACATATCTTCTTTTTCTTCTGCTTGTTATACCTAAAGAATACTAGCTTAAATGACTATTTTGTCATTTTATTCATTGTTATGCCCTACCGTAACAGTTATTTCTTAAATGTTTAAATTAAAGCAAAGATATTTTAGAATTTCAAAAAATAGAATTCTACATTTTGGTATATCAGTAAATGTCAGATTACGCTACGTTACGGTAGGGGAATAAAAATAAATTAAAATGACAAAGTTCACATTAGAGGGCTATAACTCCTATCCTTATCCAACATTTCTGCCACTGTCAGATTTTCTCTATTCGTTACGGTTTTCTAGATGATATAATTGAATTCCATCCCTACGATTTATTTTTAGCCATGCAGTCATCTTGATTACTAGCCGGAATCAGTCATCAGTTATATTATTTTAAAGTCGATAACCAAATAATGAATTTAGTTCAGTGGTTTTCGTGAAAGTAAACGGACGACGACGGACGCCATATGGTGAGAAAGCGTGTGATAAATATCTTGGGTTTAAATTTTGTCCACAATTTTTTTCTCAGAAGCATCATATTGAGCTAGATTTTCATTCAAACAAAAGCGTTTATACTTTGAAGATATGATATGCTATTTAGAATTGTTTCTCGATTTCAAAATTAGTTTTTTTTTTCATAAAAAGGGGGAAAATATAAACTATTAGTTATCCTGATATTATTTTGCATAAATTAAAAAATAAGTTAACTCTGCAAAATATGCATGTCCCAGACGTAGGCCAGGAATCCGAATCTCGTATTTACATGTAGCATGTTGCCGAAAAGTATGTTCTATATCCATTATTTATTTATTTTCCAGAGTGTTTTTGGTGTTTTGGTAACGACAGTATATCTCGTTTGTACGCAGGAATTATCAACACTTAATTTGGAAATTTCAACTTTAGTCTCGGAAATGGCTGAAACTTTCTTCTAACAAATAGTGTAGAGTTACTACTTATAATTATTTTTTTGTAAAATGTAAAAGATGAGTAATGTTGTATAGTTCCGGGTAGCCTGATAATCCACGAAAGGGGGTATAACTTCCTATTAACGGGTATAACGTTGATATATATATATGTCAAAAATCAAGGAATAACAATTGTATATTAACGCACACAAAATACGTACTTTCTTTCACAGGAGCAGGATAGTTTTTTAAGTTTTCGACGACAGACACATAGTTATCAATAACTCACATGAACCATCTAAAATTGCTTAAAATATTTGTTTTATTACCCGACCTAGCAATTTACAATATTATTGCCGTACGCTAAAACACACCATAGCGTACATTTTGTAACCTAAACTGTATCCTTGAAAAAAGGACATTTTCATGAATAGTTGAAAGAATTTTATTTTGATACTTGTTGGTAAATATCTATAGATATGTGTATAATGGCCACACATTTTAACCTTCCGTGAGTGACTAACATGAAGAATAATGTCACTGACGATAACAATAAAATGAATAATGAATATAAACATTGAGTATAAAAACTTCTTACTTAGATTGCTTTATCTTATAATCCCTAACCTTTGTGATAAACCAATTTTTAAATAAATAAAACAAACAATACCTTTTCTTACAAAAAACCTAAACAAGCAAAGAATGATAGATCTAAAAATAATTTTGTACTTTCGTTTTTCCACAATATAAAACTCAAACCAAAAGACGGGGAAAAATCCGTAGTCTTGAATTTGAATCTTTTACGGATTTTCCCCTTTTTTGGCGTTCTATATTTTTGTTTTACATTACGGGGTCGCTCGAAAGTCCGACGTACAGTTTTATAGTCCGACGGTTTAATAGTCCGACAGTTCTATAGACTAGTCCGACGGTCCGATAGTCCGACATATACAACCATGCACTGACATGACATATACTAATCACAGGCACTAGACGTTCTACCTGGCTTTCGACTTACTTTTCCAAAACTGAATCCCCGTTATTGTTTTTTTTAACTTATTTCACAGATAATCCCCCCACACACCATTGTGTAGATAAATCAATTTAGATTAACGACATATTAAGTTTAAGTAGGTTTGGCAACCGAGAAATCGAAATAAAACGGAATTTCGCGACCGGGTGACATTTAAAAAAAATAATCGTTAAGTACCTTGTGTTATATTACGGTATATATGATTATTCTTTTCTGAGACAAGTGCCTGTGCTTGGGTGGTCCCCTTCCGAAAACTATGTCTCCGACTAAAACTTGACCGTTTGAAGCTGAATGATATGCTGTAGTCCTTGTTTTCGTTATCTCTAAGAGTTCACACAGCTGTCGTATCACATTACCATCAACGTTTTCCCCCTGATCTGTATGAATCTCCAAGGGACACCCAAATCTTGATATCGTACTGTCCATAAAAGCTTTGGCAATTGTTTCTGCATGTTGGTTTGGTAAAGCGCAACACTCAATCCATTTGGTAAATTGGTCAAGGATCACAAGTATATATTTGTTACCCATTTTAGTTACAGTTAGAGGACCTAAAATGTCCATGTGTATCCTTTCAAAAGGGACCCCAGAGTGATATAGCTCCAAATCTGCTCTTGCTTTCCTGCATGCCTTCTTCTGTCTATTGCAAACATGACATGAACTTACATAGATTTTACAATCTGTTGACATTTTATACCAGTATGCTGTCTTCCTTAGTTTTGATATTGTCTTGTCCTGCCCTAAATGTCCAGAGGATCTTAGATCATGACAGCACCTGAGCAATTCATCTTTCAGACTGTCTGGGGTCACAAAAAGAATCCAAGAACCAACAAGATCCTCCCAGATATAAGACAGTATGCTGTCTTGATATCTAAGTTGTGACTTACATTGCCAAAGATGTCTAACTCCTGGACTCTGAATCTGTAATTCCTGCTTAGAGGGAGTATGATTCAGTGTTAACCATGCAATAATAGTACTTAAGTGTTTATCCTGACTTTGCAATTGCCTCAAGTCATCATTTGAATAACTGGTAGGCATTCCCATTATACTTATATTATTGTCTGATGTTACATTCCTTATTGACCTAATGGTTAATCCTATACTGCCGACTGGTGAAGTACAGCTGACAGATCTCGCTGTCAAAGGTACCACAAAGTCAACATCTTCTTCAAATATTTGCCACTGGCTCCTTGCTCGAGTGCAGTACTTACATCCTCCACAAGGAAGCAAATTAAGTGGTATCTCCGAGCTGTAGCGTGAGCAAAGGTCTTTGTGAATAGGTATCATGGAAAGCCCATCTGCATATTAATGTTTCTTACCTGGTCTGTGTTGAATGATCGGGTTATACTGTGATAACTTTTCTAGCCAGCGAGCTAACTGTCTCTCTATGTTTTTGAAGTACCAAATTTCTCATTAAATTTCTGACAAAACAGTTTATAATTTGCCTGTAATGATTTAACTCTGTTACTGTAGTACTTTAGAGCCCTATCTCTTAAAAGTTCTATTAATTTGAACAATCTTTGCTCATCACTCCATTTATATCTATCAGCTATGGTAGAGAACTGTAAAAAGTATGGTCGCCAGTCACTTTTGCCATCAAAAATGGCCAGCGTTGGCGCAGATGGACCATACTTGTCGGGAGTTGAAGGAGGTTTATAATTTACTCCTGATTTAGATTCCTGTCAGTTATTACCTTTTGAATTCTAGCAAGAGACTCTTGCTGTTTTATTTGAGATTGCATTTTCTCTGTTTTTTCATGATACCGGTCTAATTCCTTATCTTTAGTTTCTACCATTTCTCTAAAATGATTTAACTCTAGTTTTACCATTTGTAAGTATTCATCTCGCTCTTGCTCATACTGCAACCTTTGTTGTTCCAATATGGCCAGGTTCTTCTCCCTCATCGGGTCAGCCTTAACTGAAAACTAACTACTATTTCAGAGCGATAATTTTCAATACTAGATATTTTATCCCTTAGTAATGCTACCTTTGACGCAAGATTTTCCCCTGATGGCTTAACCTCTTTAAAAGTTATTAGATTGTCTTTTAATAAAGATGCCCAAAGAGTACTAGAAATTTCTGTAATATCAAAGATGTTGTCTTCAGTAAGTGTACCTTTTTCTTCTCTCGCCCTTAGTATGGCATTTGCTTTAGCCTCCCCAATGCCTTTTAATGACTTCAGTTGTAAAAATGTAGCTGTGTTATTATTCACTGGTTCTGTCATTATTGAATAAATCTATTTCTTATAAAATGAAATAACTATAAGACACAATGTCTTGCTATATAATTAGTCAGTAACACTGACTAAATTGTTAGCAGGTTAAGTTTCAGTAACACTGACACTTGCCTGTATCCCTTTGTCATTGACAATGACAAGAGAAAAATATATCAATCAAACTTCAGTTCCTAAAATGATTAAATAATTGTCAAATAAATTATCAGTGAAACTGACAAAGGATTTTTGACAATTGTTTTAAACACTTAGAAAATTATCCGTATATTTCGTCAATTTCGAGGATTAGACGTCTGTCTTCATCAAGCTCTCTGGTTATTCTGCAATGTTGGTTAGTACTCACCACCGGAAGTTGACTGTAACACTATAGGTAAATATCCGGGTTCGGTGATATTCAGATCCGGATAAGTCAATTACAACAATACCAATATCCTGGTACATAGCCTGGTGCTGTTCCAAGTAGTGTTCTTTTTCTGTTTCTTGAGAAGTATTTGTTTTACCTGTTTAGTCACTATAAAGTGTTACAATTCATATTTAAACGCAACACATAAATAGTGACCAAAAATGTACCACTATCGCATAAGAGAAGCTAAGAAAAAAAAAACGAAATTAATGCATTTTCGACATTTTTGTGGAAAATATAAAGACAGATATTCATAGAACAAAAAGGACTTTATAAGGGAACCGTGATATTCATATGCAGATCTAGGATACATTTTAAAAAAAGGGGGGTATAACCGGGGGCACCAAACTATAAAAGTCTGCTTTGACTAGAATTGTAGCCTTTATAAGGGGTGACTGTGACCCGGGTCGCCTACCCATAAATTCGCTTCTGAAATTAAAGGACATAAGGTAACCACAGACCCTTTAAACTCCAAGTTTCATATTTCTGATCCGTGTTGACCTTCGGGCTCACCTGACATTTTACTGTGATAAAGTCAGTATCAAAAACAAAAAGTCCTTTATTCTATATATATTTATAAATTTAAACCATTCCGTGCTGTTTATTTGGTATTTTTATTGACGTAATCGTTCTTGTACACAAGTCATGTACCATCATAACTGTCGTTACCGTTAAAGCTTTAGAAGTGTGCTAGTTCATATTGCACTTTACAAGAGATTCAGCTCCCAAATGACGTTTTTGTAGGACTGGAAAGCATTTATCTATAAGGGGAAATTTTCAAAATTTATAGATATAAGAAGATGGTGCATGAGTTCGAATGAGACAACTTTCCATCAAAGTAATAATTGGTTTCAAGTAAACCATTATAGATATAAGTAAGGCCTTAAACATGGAGCCTTGGCTCAGAGCGAACACCACGCTATATAGGAACCAAAATATTACTAGTGTTACACCATTCAAACAGGAAACCCAACGGTCTAATTTGTATAAAAAAAGGAGATTCAAAAGTACAGGTCAGATTTTATCGAATCAATCTGAACGAGGACAGTATGATTCTTCTTTGTCAGTTAGTTTCATTGTTATCAATAAAGAAAGTCTTCCATGCGTGCGTTGCGAGCATATCAGATATATATTATTTCGGTGCGTGATTATATTTTTGCTAAATATTATATGTGTGAACAATAATTTTGATGCTTAGCTATTTGATAACGACATTGTTTATTAAACCCCATCGGTACAGGCATTTTCAAATTTTGAAAATGATGGATTGAACATGCTTTTATAGCGCTAAACCTCTCACGTGTATGACAGTAGTAGTATCAAATTGCCGGTTCTGCCACAAATCTATTTTTTAGTTGAAATATTGCATAAAAATGATAAAAAAAACGAAAAAAAAAGAAAGGTGAATGAATGACCTACGCATGCGTAGTAAGAAAAAAATGACAAAAAAATTGATAATAACTGCGCATGTGCATTAAGGGTTAACGGTTAGGGTTAGGGTTATGGTTAGCATAAGGGTAGATACAAATATGTCTTTTTACACAAAACCCAAACACCTTAGACGGATGTAATCCTAGGGTAAATACAAATATGTCTTTCGTTCAAAATATGAATGAACTCAGAAGTCAAAAATTCGTAGACAACGAATTTATCAATGATAATGTTTTTGAGGAAAAGGCAAAGGACCAGAGCCTGGAAACCCTGAAATGGAAGGAACTTTTAACCGGGTTGATTTATAAAATCCTGGAAGTGGTCGAAGTAGATGGGAAGTTTGGGAGGAGTAAGATCCTCACCTTGAAAAACAGAGAAGGAGAAACGAATAGGGTGTGGGCCTGCAGTGGACTAAACAGAGAGAAGGAACCCTTGGAAGGAGCCTTTGTGAGAAGTACAGGCTTCAAAGTCAGCAAAAAGACCAATCAGGAGTACTTATCTTACGACCTTGTGAGAAAGTAAGTAAAAAAAAAATTAAAAAAATAATGGGCCGGGTGGGGTACAAAAAAAAAATTTCCGATCCAACATTTCTGTCGGATTGGAAAAGGTTTTTTTTATGCTTGAAACGGAGGACATCATGAAGTGAAGCGGAATGGAGCACATCGTGAAACCATGTGTGGAGTGAAGTGTAACAGAATGATGTGTGACGGGTTTTTTTACGGCGCATGCGCAGTAAGAAGAAAAAAAATGAAATAACTTAAAGGGAAGCGTCAGGAGAGGTAATAAGAAATATGGCATCATTACAAAATATGAGTGCTGAGGAATTACCAAATGTCTGCGGGGTCAAATTGAAGAGGAAAGATGGGCACTTTCAGAGCAATCCAAAGGAAGATGGGAAATGTTGGAGGCACAGAAGGCAGTTCAACCATGATAATGATGGGGTTATCAGTAATGGTAAACTACAGGTTAACAAAACCATCAAGGAATTGCGACAAATTGCCAGGGAAGGGAACTTAAAAGGTTATAGTAGATTGTCGAAAATCAATCTGGTAAACCTCATCGAGGACAAAACAGACCAAAGATTCAAGCGTGAAGAGGTTTTCACCATGAAACAGTTTAAAGCACTCGCCATAAGGCGGGAAATTTATAACTATTTCAGACTAACAAAGAAAAATTTAAGTACCCTAATCATTAATAATAATATTGAGAATGCTTCCATTGATGAAGAACTAGAAATAAAGGACGGACGTGATGCACTGAATGGTGTATTTGGCACAGTGAAATTTGGACCCAAAAAGAAAAATGATGTGAATACATTTTTGAAGCTGTGTCGAAGCACCATCATTAGCAAGATACAAGGGGCGTTGACCAAGAAAAAAGGGTTGAAAGTGGATTTGGTTTTAATAGTTGAAATGATGAAACCAAGCACTACATCACCTGATGAATCCATAATAACGGAACCCTTTTTTAGATTCTTACAGATGACCATTCTCGAGGCAATAGACCTTGAGCAGAAAATTGATGAAGCGGTCGAAAAGATCAAAGAAAGAATGTCTAAATATCAACGCGAGGGCAGTGGGTGGGTGTTTAGTCAAATCAAACGGTTAGATATTCATTTTAGTAAGTTCAAACTGCTAGCCGGAAGTTCATTCATAGCACTCTCAAAACATCTATTGCTAAAGAAGGCCAATAATCAACGTAAAAAATACGGATCAGCAATGTTTTAAGTGGGCTGTTCTTTCAGCACTTCATCATAATGAGGAAGATCAGAAACAGACCGACCGGGGGAAACAATACGAGAAATGGACTGACGAACTCGACTTTAAAGGCATTAAATTCCCGGTGTCACTCAAAGCAATTGATAAGTTTGAAAAGCTTAACCCAAGTATCAATGTGAATGTGTTCGGATACGACATTATCAAGAAACGCGAGCTGGAAGTTTATCCCTTGAGAATATCAGAGAACAAGTGTGCAAATATGGTAGACCTCATGTTACTGACAAATGACGATAAAGAGGGTGAAAAACAGGAGCATTATTGCTGGGTGAAGAGTCTATCGCGACTTTTAGGATCACAAGTATCGTCAAATAGTCATGATCTTTTCTTCTGTCGTAGGTGTTTTAATCATTTTACCAGACAAGACATTCTGGATGATCATCTTGACTATTGCAGTCAGAACGAAGCGGTAAAAATAGAACTGCCAGAGCCAGGGACCTTCACACAATTCGACAGTTACAACCGTGCAATGAGAGTTCCATTTGCTATTTATGCAGATTTTGAATGTTTTGTGGAGAAAATCGACACATGCCAGCCCAACTCATCAAAACCATACACGAAACAATATCAACATCATGAACCATCAGGATATTGTTATTACGTGAAATATGAACATGAACAATATAAATCACCGGTCTTGTACCAAGGGCCTGATGTGGCTAAGAAATTCGTCAGAGAAATGGAGAAAGAGATGTGGGCGATTTACAATATTTACCAAAATAAGAAAGACATGGTGATGACTGAGGAAGACAAGAAAAGACATGAATCCAGTATGACCTTACATATCTGTAGTAAAGAACTCGATAGCGACACGGTTCGAGATCATGATCATATCACAGGTAAGTATCGTAGTGCTGCACATAATGAATGTAATTTAGCATTTCAACTTCCAAAATTTATCCCCATTGTATTTCATAATCTGAGCGGGTATGATGCGCATTTGTTTGTCAAAGAGCTAGGATTGAACGGTGGGCAAATTAACTGCATCCCCAATACAGATGAGAAATACATCAGTTTCTCGAAGAAAGTGGGATCAATGGAGATGAGATTTATTGATTCATGTATATCAATGCCAAACTCACTAGACACCTTGGTAAAGAATTTGACGAAGGACCAATTCAAGAACACTCGAGAGGTGTTCAGCAAATGTTCACTGGATCCTAAATTATACCGAGTGATACCTTCTAAGTCTGAGAATGAGCGAAAAATTACGTTGCGAGAAGTAATTGGCGCGCGTAAACTGGAATATATCGTATCACACCCTGATGATTTTCAGCTGGGAAGTCGACACATCAACGGAAAAAAGATAGACAAAAACGGACAGCTGACACTTATGAAAAATTATCTGGAACAGGTCAATGGGAAAGGTGAAAGGCTGATGAACTATTATCAGATAAATAAGTTTGAAGGTACTGGACTGAAGGTGGCATAGGTATCCAGAACATGAGTAGGAAGATCATACATACATTGTGTCAGGACTTCATGTATGACATCGATATGAAGAATGCCCACCCTACACTGCTATATTGGTACTGCCACGACAATGGTATCAACTGTACAGGACTTGATGCTTACATAGCGAATAGGGAAGAGTATATGGCAGATTGGATGATGCGCACAGGAAACGCACGAGGTGAAGTCAAGGCGCATTTACTGGCTATCATTAATGGAAGGAAGGTTAAGCTAGAGCCTGAGGACCCAGAATGGTACAAGGAATTTTATAACGGGATGAGATATATCAGTGACTTGATTGTTAAGTTGAGACCTGACCTCTATGAGCTGGCGAAGAAGTCAAAGAACCGTAAAGGCACTGATTACAACATCGAAGGGACCACGGTGAATTATGTGATGTGTAGTCTGGAAAACAAAGCCCTTATGACCGTGTTTGATTAGTCTGAGTATTGCATATAACTTCATTAGAACAATCCAAAAACGATAAGTAGACTGACAAATCAAGTACTGGTCTTCAGAAGGGGGCAGTCCTGTCTGCGTATTCATTTCTTCTTTTCACCAACTTTTGACAAATCAAGTACTGGGCATCGCAAGGGGGCAGTCCTGTCTGCGTATTTATTTCATGAACTTTAATTTTTCTCTTTACAGATAAATGAAATATAAATAATATGAAACATGCATGGATTAGGTTTTATCCATGTTTCTTTAACCTTAAAAATTGAAAGAATATCCCATATTCCAATTTGATATTATTGAGGAATGGTAGAACCTTTAACACAGGATTTTGTCTTTACTTATTCGGGACTACGGAATTTCGTTTCTTCATATTCAGGGTTTCGGAATCGAACACCCCAACCCCTAACCCTAAATTTATAGATTCTGGAACTAAAATACCACTAACTATTTCAAGAAATAATTTGAAATTACGGACCTACATGTAAATGTCAAAAACTCCATTCCAATTCCCCTGAACCCATATCATATATACTTACTCTAGATAGAATCATATACATATATCTTATCTCATTATATCCCTAGTTTGTCTACTCTTTGTCAGCGTAAAAGCGAGTTTAATATTTTGTAACTGCGACTGTATGGTGGTGCTAACAGGAAAGCTTAATTCCCTTTTGCAAACAAAACTGTTACTACCGATGCTGCTACCGAATTGCTGATGGAGAAGGAATTGGAAGAAGACATTGATCGTTGTGTTGATGATGGTGATGATAATGTGCTACCTTTAGAAACACAGACTGCCCTGAAACGACTGAAAACTTGGAAAAGAGCACGCATGAGTGGCGAGAGATTGTGTGGTCTTGCCATGCTCCCTTCATCGCGATAAGGATATCAGCAGACCAAATTATGATTCTGAAACGATTTGACTGAACCGGCCATAGAAAAATTTGGCAAACTCTGACTGAATCGATGTTTGTTCTATGTTCTGGCAGCAGACTCAGATCAGTGACATTTGAATGATTATCTTACATATAAATTAAATAAAGTTGTTAAAAATTTGGTGTAAGTTAAAGTCTTAAAATATGAAAAAATTTATATAAAAAGTGTCCAAATTCAAAACATTATCAAACTCTCTAAAAATGCCTAGAATGCAGGATTTTGCACCATTCATTTCATACCCTCCAAAAAAAATGGTCGCCTCGCTTCGCTCGGCTCAATTATTTTGCCTCACTAAAATAAGATGCCTAGTTACGGCCTTGCCCGTATTCTGCGGGTGTGACCCGAGATTTTCACAATTCTGAGGGATCACCCGGGACACCCGCCGGGTCATTGAAATAACCCGGAATTCCGAAAATGACCCGATTTAACCCGTATTTCTTAGCCTTGAGAGTGATTTCATAAGTAATATTCCTTTGAAATACCGGCAAATTCGTTATACTTCCATGAACAGGAAAATCATCTAGCTATGTAATCTGTCAAATTAAGTGACCCATTAAGTGCATGGCTTCACTTGACAGCTTTGGTGTCAAACACACTGTTAATTAACACCAATTACCTTAGCTTTAGGTCGTAAATAAATTGCACTATTGGTTTACAAACATATTTCAACTAGAGTTATTTCCCCTTATTTGTCACCATTCAAAATTATTCCTTATATTTACGTTTTATGGGTGAAAAAGATTAAATCATAAAAATATAAAATTCAAATACATATTGAAAAATAACTTTTCATTATTTTTATACCTTTATACAATTTTTAAAAAAAGTTGAAAATTATTTTTTACATTTATACTTCCTTTAACTGTATTACTATATTTTATCATAGTATAATTTCCTTGTAAATTGAGTGATGGTATGTATAATGGCAACATAGCCAATAGTCACAAACATATTAAAATTACATTTGAAAAATAAATTCTTGTAATTGATGATTACAAAAAGTAAAGAACATAATACTGTGTTACACAAATTTATAAAAATCTTTAAAAGTGCAATGAAATAATAATTAATAAGATTTAAAATGACTTAACCAAGTGAACATGCATTGATGTTTTGGTATCTTTGATATACATTATAAGAAAATGTACCATAAATACTGAAATTCAGCTCGAAAAAGTTCGTACGCGTTATGACCTGAGATTTCATTCTTCAATGCAGGTCATGACCTGCATTTTCATCGTCACAGGTTAACAGGTATGCACAATACACCTTATTGCTAATCCTGGCTGACCCGGCCTCTTGAACTTTTGAAGCAAACAACAATCACTTTTCCATTGTGGCGTCAGATATTTTGTTTTATGACGTCAAATTTTTACGGGAACCTGTGTGATATCCAGTAATGGCAGACAAATAGCGATAAGGTGTATTTATACCATATCTAAAACGCGCCGTTATTTCCTCTCTGTATCCATAATAATGAACCGTCACTAAAGTGAATTTTTTTTTAAACAAAACTATTTTATGGCATCATCCAACACTCACATGACTGATTCATATACTTTATTTTAAAATAAAAAGTACATGTATGGGAAGTTCTCTTCGTGGAATAGTATACTGTTAAGTACTGTTCCAGCTAAGGGTCAGGGAGAGCATGGTACTTAAGTTATCTTTTTATAACACCTTACCTATATCATTATTTTTCATTGTTCAAATCTTTTTTATTTTTCACCGTTTCCATGGTAACGCAAGATAAGGTAATACTGCTTGGAAGGTCATTGAAAAAATAAAAATACACTAATTTGACTATATTTTTAATACAATATAATTTGAAGAAGGCAAAGAAAAATGCATGATTTTGTTTGTAGCCGAACGTCCAGGGGCAAATGTTTCATTCATGTTCAGATGAGTATATTTTTCTGAGTTCCAGACTCCCAGATATCATTTATAATCGTTATGGATAAGGTAGCACTCCACAGTTAGAAAATAAAATTAAAAATGAGCCACAAAATGTTTTATCATCTCCTATTCCTGGATTTCTAATACATTAACCTTACTGTTTGTGTTGTACATGTGCATATGTATGTAATCAGTATCTTCCATAGAATTGATTTTTCAAAGTTAAAAGGGTGAAAAATAATTCCTTTTATGTGTATCCATGGCAACATTCTGCATTTATTTAAATAAAATATTGCAAAAAGGGGGGTAACATGTCACATATCCCCCCAAAATTTGGATCAAACTAGAATTTCAATGCCTTTGAGTGATACCTTTTTAGAAACTGTTTGCATAGATCTTCCTAATGATCAAATAAAAAATGGGTGTCTTTCGCCTCATTTTTTCGTAAAATCTAATCACAAACTTCGTGCCACAAAAAGTTGGAAAAAACATTACAATAATTGCCGGACCAATGTATGGTATGGGCATGCAAATACGGACTGTCATACAGAAAACAGCCTATATTACATGCATTACATAATCTTGATGTTCATATAAACCCAATACGAAGGCTATTTTAGTACTCAGCTATCCAAAAATGAATTTTATTTCACACCTAGCTCTCATATTTTAAAAATCCACAGGGCCAAAATGCGAAACTACACACCTAACTGTGGAGTGCTACCTTAAGGTGAAATTTTTCCCCTCCTGCCTCAATTTTTATTATATTTTCTATGTTCTTCTAGCTGTTACAACTAAAATGGTACCTTAGTTTTTAAAATTGGTTCAGTAATAAAGATTTTATGAAGGTTAGCAGTTGATGTTGAATCGCGACAAAAAGTGATTTAAAAATAAATGCTGGATCATAGTGAAAAACTTCAAGTCTGTCTCATTTTGGGTAAATTTAAAAAGCTTTTCCCTTTTTTCTGTTTAAAATCATAAAACTACATTAAAAGAGGAAAAATTATACAACTTTTAGGTATTTGAATGCACTTATATGTCAATTTTGATGTAAAATGCATACCTAACCTTGTTTTAGAAGCTCTCAAGCAGGGTATAAATTTCTAACAGTACTGGCATCATTAAATTCAATTAATGCCAAATTATAATATAAAATCTTGCTAAAAATGTTTATTTCACTTATTCGCATCCAAAAATTTAAAGCGATACATTCTGAGGATATCATATAAAGCGCAATATTTGGTTACAAGAGCGAAGCTAATGGAGTACACATTTAAGACCGCAACATGTCTAAGTGTCAAAATGTGTATATTTGGTTGCTAAGGACAGTAAACAATAAAATAATCATAAATTGCAATCCTAGCAGAGTTTTTACCTTCAGAACTAAAACAAGAACATAAAAGACTTAAGACTTGTGGTGAAACTTATCTTAAAAATTGTATTTCTGTGCTTTCTGATGTGCCATAAGGTAGCACTCCACAGTTAGAAAATAAAATTAAAAATGAGCCACAAAATGTTTTATCATCTCCTATTCCTGGATTTCTAATACATTAACCTTACTGTTTGTGTTGTACATGTGCATATGTATGTAATCAGTATCTTCCATAGAATTGATTTTTCAAAGTTAAAAGGGTGAAAAATAATTCCTTTTATGTGTATCCATGGCAACATTCTGCATTTTATTTTATTTACAATAAAATATTGCAAAAAGGGGGGTAAACATGTCACATATCCCCCCAAAATTTGGATCAAACTAGAATTTCAATGCCTTTGAGTGATACCTTTTTAGAAACTGTTTGCATAGATCTTCCTAATGATCAAATAAAAAATGGGTGTCTTTCGCCTCATTTTTTCGTAAAATCTAATCACAAACTTCGTGCCACAAAAAGTTGGAAAAAAACATTACAATAATTGCCGGACCAATGTATGGTATGGGCATGCAAATACGGACTGTCATACAGAAAACAGCCTATATTACATGCATTACATAATCTTGATGTTCATATAAACCCAATACGAAGGCTATTTTAGTACTCAGCTATCCAAAAATGAATTTTATTTCACACCAGCTCTCATATTTTAAAAATCCACAGGGGCCAAAATGCGAAACTACACACCTAACTGTGGAGTGCTACCTTAAGGTGAAATTTTTCCCCTCCTGCCTCAATTTTTATTATATTTTCTATGTTCTTCTAGCTGTTACAACTAAAATGGTACCTTAGTTTTTAAAATTGGTTCAGTAATAAAGATTTTATGAAGGTTAGCAGTTGATGTTGAATCGCGACAAAAAGTGATTTAAAAATAAATGCTGGATCATAGTGAAAAACTTCAAGTCTGTCTCATTTTTGGGGTAAATTTAAAAAGCTTTTCCCTTTTTTTCTGTTTAAAATCATAAAACTACATTAAAAGAGGAAAAATTATACAACTTTTAGGTATTTGAATGCACTTATATGTCAATTTTGATGTAAAATGCATACCTAACCTTGTTTTAGAAGCTCTCAAGCAGGGTATAAATTTCTAACAGTACTGGCATCATTAAATTCAATTAATGCCAAATTATAATATAAAATCTTGCTAAAAATGTTTATTTCACTTATTCGCATCCAAAAATTTAAAGCGATACATTCTGAGGATATCATATAAAGCGCAATATTTGGTTACAAGAGCGAAGCTAATGGAGTACAAATTTAAGACCGCAACATGTCTAAGTGTCAAAATGTGTATATTTGGTTGCTAAGGACAGTAAACAATAAAATAATCATAAATTGCAATCCTAGCAGAGTTTTTACCTTCAGAACTAAAACAAGAACATAAAAGACTTAAGACTTGTGGTGAAACTTATCTTAAAAATTGTATTTCTGTGCTTTCTGATGTGCCATAAGGTAGCACTCCACAGTTAGAAATAAAATTAAAAATGAGCCACAAAATGTTTTATCATCTCCTATTCCTGGATTTCTAATACATTAACCTTACTGTTTGTGTTGTACATGTGCATATGTATGTAATCAGTATCTTCCATAGAATTGATTTTTCAAAGTTAAAAGGGTGAAAAATAATTCCTTTTATGTGTATCCATGGCAACATTCTGCATTTTATTTTATTTACAATAAAATATTGCAAAAAGGGGGGGTAAACATGTCACATATCCCCCCAAAATTTGGATCAAACTAGAATTTCAATGCCTTTGAGTGATACCTTTTTAGAAACTGTTTGCATAGATCTTCCTAATGATCAAATAAAAAATGGGTGTCTTTCGCCTCATTTTTTCGTAAAATCTAATCACAAACTTCGTGCCACAAAAAGTTGGAAAAAAACATTACAATAATTGCCGGACCAATGTATGGTATGGGCATGCAAATACGGACTGTCATACAGAAAACAGCCTATATTACATGCATTACATAATCTTGATGTTCATATAAACCCAATACGAAGGCTATTTTAGTACTCAGCTATCCAAAAATGAATTTTATTTCACACCAGCTCTCATATTTTAAAAATCCACAGGGCCAAAATGCGAAACTACACACCTAACTGTGGAGTGCTACCTTAAGGTGAAATTTTTCCCCTCCTGCCTCAATTTTTATTATATTTTCTATGTTCTTCTAGCTGTTACAACTAAAATGGTACCTTAGTTTTTAAAATTGGTTCAGTAATAAAGATTTTATGAAGGTTAGCAGTTGATGTTGAATCGCGACAAAAAGTGATTTAAAAATAAATGCTGGATCATAGTGAAAAACTTCAAGTCTGTCTCATTTTTGGGGTAAATTTAAAAAGCTTTTCCCTTTTTTCTGTTTAAAATCATAAAACTACATTAAAAGAGGAAAAATTATACAACTTTTAGGTATTTGAATGCACTTATATGTCAATTTTGATGTAAAATGCATACCTAACCTTGTTTTAGAAGCTCTCAAGCAGGGTATAAATTTCTAACAGTACTGGCATCATTAAATTCAATTAATGCCAAATTATAATATAAAATCTTGCTAAAAATGTTTATTTCACTTATTCGCATCCAAAAATTTAAAGCGATACATTCTGAGGATATCATATAAAGCGCAATATTTGGTTACAAGAGCGAAGCTAATGGAGTACAATTTAAGACCGCAACATGTCTAAGTGTCAAAATGTGTATATTTGGTTGCTAAGGACAGTAAACAATAAAATAATCATAAATTGCAATCCTAGCAGAGTTTTTACCTTCAGAACTAAAACAAGAACATAAAAGACTTAAGACTTGTGGTGAAACTTATCTTAAAAATGTATTTCTGTGCTTTCTGATGTGCCATAAGGTAGCACTCCACAGTTAGCAAATAAAATTAAAAATGAGCCACAAAATGTTTTATCATCTCCTATTCCTGGATTTCTAATACATTGACCTTACTGTTTGTGTTGTACATGTGCATATGTATGTAATCAGTATCTTCCATAGAATTGATTTTTCAAAGTTAAAAGGGTGAAAAATAATTCCTTTTATGTGTATCCATGGCAACATTCTGCATTTTATTTTATTTACAATAAAATATTGCAAAAAGGGGGGTAAACATGTCACATATCCCCCAAAATTTGGATCAAACTAGAATTTCAATGCCTTTGAGTGATACCTTTTTAGAAACTGTTTGCATAGATCTTCCTAATGATCAAATAAAAAATGGGTGTCTTTCGCCTCATTTTTTCGTAAAATCTAATCACAAACTTCGTGCCACAAAAAGTTGGAAAAAAACATTACAATAATTGCCGGACCAATGTATGGTATGGGCATGCAAATACGGACTGTCATACAGAAAACAGCCTATATTACATGCATTACATAATCTTGATGTTCATATAAACCCAATACGAAGGCTATTTTAGTACTCAGCTATCCAAAAATGAATTTTATTTCACACCAGCTCTCATATTTTAAAAATCCACAGGGGCCAAAATGCGAAACTACACACCTAACTGTGGAGTGCTACCTTAAGGTGAAATTTTTCCCCTCCTGCCTCAATTTTTATTATATTTTCTATGTTCTTCTAGCTGTTACAACTAAAATGGTACCTTAGTTTTTAAAATTGGTTCAGTAATAAAGATTTTATGAAGGTTAGCAGTTGATGTTGAATCGCGACAAAAGTGATTTAAAAATAAATGCTGGATCATAGTGAAAAACTTCAAGTCTGTCTCATTTTTGGGGTAAATTTAAAAAGCTTTTCCCTTTTTCTGTTTTAAAATCATAAAACTACATTAAAAGAGGAAAAATTATACAACTTTTAGGTATTTGAATGCACTTATATGTCAATTTTGATGTAAAATGCATACCTAACCTTGTTTTAGAAGCTCTCAAGCAGGGTATAAATTTCTAACAGTACTGGCATCATTAAATTCAATTAATGCCAAATTATAATATAAAATCTTGCTAAAAATGTTTATTTCACTTATTCGCATCCAAAAATTTAAAGCGATACATTCTGAGGATATCATATAAAGCGCAATATTTGGTTACAAGAGCGAAGCTAATGGAGTACAAATTTAAGACCGCAACATGTCTAAGTGTCAAAATGTGTATATTTGGTTGCTAAGGACAGTAAACAATAAAATAATCATAAATTGCAATCCTAGCAGAGTTTTACCTTCAGAACTAAAACAAGAACATAAAAGACTTAAGACTTGTGGTGAAACTTATCTTAAAAAGTGCATTTCTGTGCTTTCTGATGTGCCATAAGGTAGCACTCCACAGTTAGCAAATAAAATTAAAAATGAGCCACAAAATGTTTTTATCATCTCCTATTCCTGGATTTCTAATACATTGACCTTACTGTTTGTGTTGTACATGTGCATATGTATGTAATCAGTATCTTCCATAGAATTGATTTTTCAAAGTTAAAAGGGTGAAAAATAATTCCTTTTATGTGTATCCATGGCAACATTCTGCATTTTATTTTATTTACAATAAAATATTGCAAAAAGGGGGGGTAAACATGTCACATATCCCCCCAAAATTTGGATCAAACTAGAATTTCAATGCCTTTGAGTGATACCTTTTTAGAAACTGTTTGCATAGATCTTCCTAATGATCAAATAAAAAATGGGTGTCTTTCGCCTCATTTTTTCGTAAAATCTAATCACAAACTTCGTGCCACAAAAAGTTGGAAAAAAACATTACAATAATTGCCGGACCAATGTATGGTATGGGCATGCAAATACGGACTGTCATACAGAAAACAGCCTATATTACATGCATTACATAATCTTGATGTTCATATAAACCCAATACGAAGGCTATTTTAGTACTCAGCTATCCAAAAATGAATTTTATTTCACACCAGCTCTCATATTTTAAAAATCCACGGGGGCCAAAATGCGAAACTACACACCTAACTGTGGAGTGCTACCTTAAGGTGAAATTTTTCCCCTCCTGCCTCAATTTTTATTATATTTTCTATGTTCTTCTAGCTGTTACAACTAAAATGGTACCTTAGTTTTTAAAATTGGTTCAGTAATAAAGATTTTATGAAGGTTAGCAGTTGATGTTGAATCGCGACAAAAAGTGATTTAAAAATAAATGCTGGATCATAGTGAAAAACTTCAAGTCTGTCTCATTTTTGGGGTAAATTTAAAAAGCTTTTCCCTTTTTTCTGTTTAAAATCATAAAACTACATTAAAAGAGGAAAAATTATACAACTTTTAGGTATTTGAATGCACTTATATGTCAATTTTGATGTAAAATGCATACCTAACCTTGTTTTAGAAGCTCTCAAGCAGGGTATAAATTTCTAACAGTACTGGCATCATTAAATTCAATTAATGCCAAATTATAATATAAAATCTTGCTAAAAATGTTTATTTCACTTATTCGCATCCAAAAATTTAAAGCGATACATTCTGAGGATATCATATAAAGCGCAATATTTGGTTACAAGAGCGAAGCTAATGGAGTAACAATTTAAGACCGCAACATGTCTAAGTGTCAAAATGTGTATATTTGGTTGCTAAGGACAGTAAACAATAAAATAATCATAAATTGCAATCCTAGCAGAGTTTTTACCTTCAGAACTAAAACAAGAACATAAAAGACTTAAGACTTGTGGTGAAACTTATCTTAAAAATTGTATTTCTGTGCTTTCTGATGTGCCATAAGGTAGCACTCCACAGTTAGAAAATAAAATTAAAAATGAGCCACAAAATGTTTTATCATCTCCTATTCCTGGATTTCTAATACATTAACCTTACTGTTTGTGTTGTACATGTGCATATGTATGTAATCAGTATCTTCCATAGAATTGATTTTTCAAAGTTAAAAGGGTGAAAAATAATTCCTTTTATGTGTATCCATGGCAACATTCTGCATTTTATTTTATTTACAATAAAATATTGCAAAAAGGGGGGGTAAACATGTCACATATCCCCCCAAAATTTGGATCAAACTAGAATTTCAATGCCTTTGAGTGATACCTTTTTAGAAACTGTTTGCATAGATCTTCCTAATGATCAAATAAAAAATGGGTGTCTTTCGCCTCATTTTTTCGTAAAATCTAATCACAAACTTCGTGCCACAAAAAGTTGGAAAAAAACATTACAATAATTGCCGGACCAATGTATGGTATGGGCATGCAAATACGGACTGTCATACAGAAAACAGCCTATATTACATGCATTACATAATCTTGATGTTCATATAAACCCAATACGAAGGCTATTTTAGTACTCAGCTATCCAAAAATGAATTTTATTTCACACCAGCTCTCATATTTTAAAAATCCACAGGGGCCAAAATGCGAAACTACACACCTAACTGTGGAGTGCTACCTTAAGGTGAAATTTTTCCCCTCCTGCCTCAATTTTTATTATATTTTCTATGTTCTTCTAGCTGTTACAACTAAAATGGTACCTTAGTTTTTAAAATTGGTTCAGTAATAAAGATTTTATGAAGGTTAGCAGTTGATGTTGAATCGCGACAAAAAGTGATTTAAAAATAAATGCTGGATCATAGTGAAAAACTTCAAGTCTGTCTCATTTTTGGGGTAAATTTAAAAAGCTTTTCCCTTTTTTCTGTTTAAAATCATAAAACTACATTAAAAGAGGAAAAATTATACAACTTTTAGGTATTTGAATGCACTTATATGTCAATTTTGATGTAAAATGCATACCTAACCTTGTTTTAGAAGCTCTCAAGCAGGGTATAAATTTCTAACAGTACTGGCATCATTAAATTCAATTAATGCCAAATTATAATATAAAATCTTGCTAAAAATGTTTATTTCACTTATTCGCATCCAAAAATTTAAAGCGATACATTCTGAGGATATCATATAAAGCGCAATATTTGGTTACAAGAGCGAAGCTAATGGAGTACACAATTTAAGACCGCAACATGTCTAAGTGTCAAAATGTGTATATTTGGTTGCTAAGGACAGTAAACAATAAAATAATCATAAATTGCAATCCTAGCAGAGTTTTTACCTTCAGAACTAAAACAAGAACATAAAAGACTTAAGACTTGTGGTGAAACTTATCTTAAAAATGTATTTCTGTGCTTTCTGATGTGCCATAAGGTAGCACTCCACAGTTAGAAAATAAAATTAAAAATGAGCCACAAAATGTTTTATCATCTCCTATTCCTGGATTTCTAATACATTAACCTTACTGTTTGTGTTGTACATGTGCATATGTATGTAATCAGTATCTTCCATAGAATTGATTTTTCAAAGTTAAAAGGGTGAAAAATAATTCCTTTTATGTGTATCCATGGCAACATTCTGCATTTTATTTTATTTACAATAAAATATTGCAAAAAGGGGGGTAAACATGTCACATATCCCCCCAAAATTTGGATCAAACTAGAATTTCAATGCCTTTGAGTGATACCTTTTTAGAAACTGTTTGCATAGATCTTCCTAATGATCAAATAAAAAATGGGTGTCTTTCGCCTCATTTTTTCGTAAAATCTAATCACAAACTTCGTGCCACAAAAAGTTGGAAAAAAACATTACAATAATTGCCGGACCAATGTATGGTATGGGCATGCAAATACGGACTGTCATACAGAAAACAGCCTATATTACATGCATTACATAATCTTGATGTTCATATAAACCCAATACGAAGGCTATTTTAGTACTCAGCTATCCAAAAATGAATTTTATTTCACACCAGCTCTCATATTTTAAAAATCCACAGGGGCCAAAATGCGAAACTACACACCTAACTGTGGAGTGCTACCTAAGTCGGAAATTTCACCTCGCTCAATTGTTATTATATTTTTTTTTTACGTTATAACTAAATACCTTGTTTTTAAAATTGATTCATCAACTGATTATTGATTCGTTGAATTTGTCGCAAAACAGAGATTTAAATGAATGTAATCAAGTGAAAACTTCAGGTCTCATTTAGGATTTAAAAATTCCCTAATTAATCGATTTAAATCATAAAACTGTTAAAAAACGAGGAAAAAAAACTTTAATCATGATGTCCTTATGTCAATTTTATGAAAAATATTCTACCTGTTTTGGGAATAACAGTATAAATTCAACATTCTGCATATTAATTCAATTAATGCATATATATAAAAATTCTAAAAATTCTATTTACTATCGCATCAAATTAAAGCGAAATTTGAGTATCATATAAGCAAATTTGTACAAGAGCGCAGCTAATGAGTACATTTAAGACCGCAACATGTCTAAGTGTCAAAATGTGTATATTTGGTTGCTAAGGACAGTAAACAATAAAATAATCATAAATTGCAATCCTAGCAGAGTTTTTACCTTCAGAACTAAAACAAGAACATAAAAGACTTAAGACTTGTGGTGAAACTTATCTTAAAAATTGTATTTCTGTGCTTTCTGATGTGCCATAAGGTAGCACTCCACAGTTAGAAAATAAAATTAAAAATGAGCCACAAAATGTTTTATCATCTCCTATTCCTGGATTTCTAATACATTAACCTTACTGTTTGTGTTGTACATGTGCATATGTATGTAATCAGTATCTTCCATAGAATTGATTTTCAAAGTTAAAAGGGTGAAAAATAATTCCTTTTATGTGTATCCATGGCAACATTCTGCATTTTATTTTATTTACAATAAAATATTGCAAAAAGGGGGGGTAAACATGTCACATATCCCCCCAAAATTTGGATCAAACTAGAATTTCAATGCCTTTGAGTGATACCTTTTTAGAAACTGTTTGCATAGATCTTCCTAATGATCAAATAAAAAATGGGTGTCTTTCGCCTCATTTTTTCGTAAAATCTAATCACAAACTTCGTGCCACAAAAAGTTGGAAAAAAACATTACAATAATTGCCGGACCAATGTATGGTATGGGCATGCAAATACGGACTGTCATACAGAAAACAGCCTATATTACATGCATTACATAATCTTGATGTTCATATAAACCCAATACGAAGGCTATTTTAGTACTCAGCTATCCAAAAATGAATTTTATTTCACACTAGCTCTCATATTTTAAAAATCCACAGGGGCCAAAATGCGAAACTACACACCTAACTGTGGAGTGCTACCTAAGTCTGGCTAAATTGACGAGATGGTGCAAATGTATATAGTTTTTTTTACGTTATAATACAACACTTGTTTCATTAATATCCCATAATTCATCCACTGTACTATTTTCGTTTGAACATTTGTCAAAACAGAATCTTGAATGAATGTAAATCCAAGGCAAACACGGTAAATTACGATTAAAATTCCATGAATTAAATGCAGAGTTATATTTATGAAGAGACTGTTAAAAACGGGGAACGAAGAAACGTAAACAATGATGTTTCCTATGCAATCTTAAAAAAATATTTCTCCGATGAGTTTGGATAACCTTCTATTCACTTCGATATTTGTACATGTAATGTTTGATTAGTAAAAAATATAGAAAATCTGCTATTATATAGCAAAGTAATTGAAAGTGATTTATTTCTTCTAAATTCTAAAGTGCCCTTACTGCAGTGACGTCATTTAGAACTGTTCTACAGTCCTGACTGATTTAGTCAGTTCTGCTGACAGTTCTACGGTTAGAACTGATTTGGACAGTTCTACATAGAACTGATTTAGACAGTTCTACCCTAGAACTGATCCTGACAGTTCTACCTAGAACTGATTTAGTCAGTTCTACCTAGAACTGATTCTGACAGTTCTACTTAGAACAGAGAACAGTTCTAGAGTAGAACTGTTCTAGGTAGAACTGTTCTAGGACAGGTTAGAACAGTTTTATGACAGATATTCTGACAGTTCTAATGAGAGGTTAGAAGTGATCTCCACTGTAGTTTCTATCAGTTCTATTAAGTGTTGCTGTAAAAAGTGTACCAAGTGAGGACACTAGTGTAATACCTCTATACGAATCTGGGTTGTTCGGATCACCCTTGTTTTTATATATGGCAATAATTATTCAAACCGTCCAGATTTGAGGAACTACACCAGTATTCAAAATCATATTAAAAATCTCTCTATACATAGGCAAAGTAGCATTAATGGTTGATTTAATATACTCATTAATGACCTTATCAAACCCAGGGGCCTTGCTGTTTTTTTAAATTTTTCACAGCCTTCATAATTTCTTCGTTTGATACTTCACCATTGAGTATATTATTTACAAAATCATCATCATCACAGTTCGGCAAGATAAAATCGTCATCATCATCATCATCATCTGGATGATTATCAATGTTCAAATTCTTAAAATACTCATACAAGTTATCGAGATCAATTTAATCTCTTTTTGGCGTAGATTTATTCAAATTATTTAAAATATTCCAGAGCTCTCGTGGTTTGCCTTCAGATGCACTGCGCAAGTCTTTCTTTGCCCTAAACTGAAAGTCATTAAAAGCCTTGCTCATTGTAATCTTATAAGCTTTAGCGCGATACTTCAAATCAGCTCGGGATGCATCTGTTTTAGAGAGATAATGTTTTCGCTTTGCCTTGTGAAATTCAGTTCTCTTTTGATGACAATTTTGATCAAACCAGGGTTGAAACACCTTGGTTTGCCTATTCGGCTGGTTATATCGAACTACCTTATCACCAAAACAACTATGCGCTGAATCAATAAATATGCTGTTAAAAAAATCAACAAAATTGTCAATATCTGATTGAAACGTGTCACTTTCAACATTTAATGTGACAAGTTTATTGAACAACTCTTCAGACGAGAGTTTGTCCTCAACCATGCTCACAAACTGATCTTTCATATCATTGTTCCACCGAACAGGTATATTTACCGTGTTCGGAGTAGAGTCATTGTTATGCAAATCAGTAGTTACATCCCAGCTCCTTTGTTCTAACAGGGGTGATCTGAGCCGGATCACCCCTACCAGATCACCCCAGTTTGAGTTTCTTTGTTATGCATGCTTTCCTTTGTTGGCGGGAATGTCAAATCACCTTTAAAACTTATAATTAATTATAATGAAAAGACTATCTATCAAAATTCAAGTAGAAAAAAATCCAGTGTATATGCTGGGATTCGAACTCAAGACACATACCACTAAACCAGGATGACTGGATACGAACTTATAGTAATTTTACATACTAAAAGGAAGCAAGATCTTTTTATAAGTGGGGCGAGTTGTCAGACCTTTATTCAGTGGGTTTAAATCATTTTCGTTAATAAGTGAGTTTTCAGACTGATTGTTCAATTTGATTTAACACTTTTTCAAAAGTGGGGCGAGTCGGTAAACAAGAGTGGGACGATTGTTTTATAAAGTGGCGATATAGTATGGGGCCGATTGGCAAATGGGGCGAGTTTTCATCATTTGATATCTACTCATCGTGTTTGGGGTCATAAAGGGTATACATCATTTAGTAATAAATAAAGTATATTGTAATGATTGTGTGGCGTTCTTAACTAGATTTTTATGAATTGTAAATGGTTTTTCGTCTATTCTAAAAGAGCTGGGATGTAAAATAGTTATCCCACTCGGACTTGGTGTGTCAGTGTGAGATCACCCTCTGGCCTCCGGCCATCGGGATGATCTTACACTGACACACCGCGTTCTTATGGGATAACTATTAATTACACCTGTTGAGAAAATAACATGTAACCTGCAATGAATATCTGAGTATAATGGGTCAAAGTCAATGACCTCGAATTCCGACCAAAGTGGAAATAGATCTGGTGATACAAGACAATAATCAATAAGACTCGTCTGACTACTCGTAAAACGACCAACCCCCTTATCTGAACCCACTCGTCCATTGCAAATAAACATGTTATTATTTTTGCAAAAACTTAATAGTTCAACTTAAAAGTCACCAATAAGCATAGTATGAATATTTTCCTCTTGAAAAAAATGAGCTCATTTTCTACTTCATCTAATGCCTCTACAGAGGAATACCTCGAGTTTTCAGTAAAAAAATTTGGTTCATGTCTTTGGTTAAATTTCAGCCAAAGAACATACTCCGAATCACTAGACAAGAAACTTAAGTGTGATTTTAATAAATTTTTAAACACAACAACTATCCCCCCAGATTTTCTGTCAAATGTTTTGCGGTTTTTGGAAAAATATTCATACACTTTCGGAACATATAAGACATCAAAATCATCAGTTTTTGATTCACAGAATACACAAATATCATATGATTTAATAAGTTCCTGAAATGCAGGGTAATTAAGCTTTTTTTTTAAGTCCACATACATTTATACAAGATAATTGAATCTGAGATGACTGTCCTCTTGTATGCCTGTCCTATCCATTCTTTACAATTGGTTGCTGATTCACACCAGTAGGAGGTCCAAAGTGCTTGAGCAGAAAAAGGGGGGGGGGGGTCTTGCTGATCCTTTCTGTCCATCTGTTTGTTAGGGGCTGAATGATTTTGACGGTTGTTTTTATATGTTACATCTTGTGGAAAAATCCTACGTCCGTCTACATAAAGCTTGTCCTCCTTGAATCGGACTCGTCTACCTGCTCGTTGTTCCCTCTTAAATATGGGCCACAATATATTTCTACGCTCCATAATTTCATTCGGAAATTGCTCATCAATGCTGTAATGAGTGTCTTTTAAATTGTCGCGTGCAGCCTTCAATACCCTATCACGATCCTTCCTACGCTCAAACTTTGCAACAATGGTGCGCGGTTTACCATCTTGTCGTGGACGTAGCCGATGTACCACATGAAATTTTATATTGTCCGGGATATTTAGCTTTTCCTTGATGAAATTTTGGAGAACTTTTTCAGTTTGGATATTGTCACGGTTCTCTTTTCCGCTATACCCCCGAATAAAAGATTCTCCCTCATAGATCTTGCTTGCATTTCTACAACCCTTTCTCTTAAATTAAAATTTTCTTGTCTAAAATTATCTCGTTCCATTTCGATATAGTTTAATTTTTCATTTAATTCTGAGTTATTACATTCCGTTCCCTTAACCCTATTTGTAAGTCTGTTTACATCATTTCTCATCTGCCATATTTCATTCTCCATTCTAGAAAATCTATTTTCGATGCCACCATGTCTTGCGTCAATTGATGGTAATGGTTGTAGTAAGTTTGGGAGAGTGTCTATGTTTTGCAATTTTGAGTATATATCATTTAATACTGCCTCAAGGTTGGTCATCTGTCTCGGGTTGAGGGCTGGTCAGAGAAAGACAGTTTTTGTTGAATATTTGAAGCCACGACTGCTGGTGTGTTACATGGGACGTTATATTGTGATGTATGGCCATATAATTATTGTCGGGCCTGTTGAATACTATTCCCAACAGGTGTATGACATGTGGCAAATCTATTGTTTACATCATGATTTGGTCCTGCCATTTTGTGACAAAATACAGAGTGTCAGTTCATCAATATTTATCACGTTTTTGTATATACTGGCTATTTACAGGTGAAATATTATATCTGTATCAATATAATTCAACTTCAAGTACTCCATTCCTTATGAATTTGCATTAAGTACACAATATAAGACATTCATGTAAGAGCGCCAATTACCCACTTCTGTCTAGCCCGCCATATTTGTAGGCACCTGAGGGATTTTATTGGTTCGTTAAAGTTTTACATGATGTTTGTTAAATAAAGGACAGGGTACGATAAGGCCCGTTTTTGGCCCCCCTATTTTTTCATTTTTTAAATTCTGTTTTTGAAAGCTATTTATTATGTTTAAATATTCCCGAATACTTGAAGTTTGTCAGGATGAACTTCAAAACACCTTATTTTAGCAACTGGGTGATGTGAGGGGGGTAAACTTTCTGTTATTATTCAAATATTGTAATTATCATTCACTTTTCAGGTGTTTTATACAACATTTTTTTAGTTTTGAAGTGCCTGCGCCAACGTGACCGAATAATGTTTTTATTCGAAAGTCATTAGCACAGTTTTTGCTGTCTAAATCGACGCAATTTTTTCCGGGTCACGTAGGCGCACCTTATTAAATTTAAAGAAACAATGACCGAAAATCGTGATTTGTTCCCTCTTATGTCGTTTTGTGATGCCATTTAACCCTCCTAACCTCACCTATTTTCTGAAAATTAATGGCCAAACAAACTTCAAACCGTGAAAAGTAGCTTTCAAAAACATAATTTGAAAAAATAAGAAATCATTGGGCCAAAATGGACTTGCGGTTATTTGGCTCATTTTTGAAGGCCGTACGATGACCTATAGTTGTTAATGTCTGTGTCATTTTGGTCTTTTGTGGATAGTTGTCTCATTGGCAATCATACCACATCTTCTTTTTTATAACTTATCGTACCTTGTCCTCTAATACCCATTTTATTTTCACTTACTGTTAACACACTAACGGTAGTTTGTCATACAAGTGAGAGGTTTAAGGCTATAAATAAAGGCAACATTAGTATACCGCTGTTCGAAATTCATAAATCGATAGAGAACCAGATGCTCCGCAGGGCGCAGCTTTATATGACCGCAGAGGTTGAACCCTGAACGGTTGGGGCAAGTATGGATACAACATTCAAGCTGGATTCAGCTCTTAATTTGGATTGTGATTAAATAGTTGACACAGCATAGGTTTCTGACACAGAATGAATGTGGTCTAATGAAATTAAAATTTTTGTTTTGCCTTGGAGCAATTCACTATGCTGTTGAATATTAATCCTCTTAAAAAAATGTTTGAAGAAATTTTCTTTTTATTTAAGAAATCTGAAATGAGAAAAATTGACCCCCCCCCCCCCTCCCCAATTTTTTTTACATCCCCCTTTCCCTTATTCCAAAATTGATCTCAATTCAAATTTCTAATGGAGTTTGCAACAGTAACTACTCATTTAAATACATCATACAATATAAAAATGTAAAAAAAAGTGCTTATCACTGAATGGTAAAGATAGTTTAAATTTATCAGTTGGTAGTAAAAGTGAATATACATTGTTTATTGTATAAACCAATGATTTAAGTTGATTCAACTACTATTCTGGACAAAGAAAGATAAATCCAATTGAAAATTTCTTGCTATTGCACAATATTGTGCAATTAGATATTTCTTGCTATTGTGCAATACTGTGCAATTGAAAATACTTGCCATTGCACAATACTGTGCAATTGAAGAGTTCTTGCTATTGCGCAATACTGTGAAATTGAAAATTTCTTGCTATCGCTCAATACTGTGCAATTGAAGATTTCTTGCTATTGCTGAATACTGTGCAATTGAAAAGTTCTTGCTATTGCACAATGCTTAATATAATAATTTTGGATCCTGATTTGGACCAACTTGAAAACTGGGCCCATAATCGAAAATCTAAGTACATGTTAAGATTCAGCATATCAAAGAGGCACAAGAATTCAATTTTTGTTAAAATCAAACTTAGTTCAATTTTGGACCCTTTGGACTCTAATGTAGACCAATTTGAAAACGGGACCAAAAATAAAGAATCTACATTCACAGTTAGTTTTGGCATATCAAAGAACCCCAATTATTCAATTTTTTATGAAATCAAACAAAGTTTAATTTTGGACCCCGATTTAAACCAACTTGAAAACTGGGCCAATAATCAAAAATCTAAGTTCATTTTTAGATTCTGCATATCAAAGAACCCCAATGATTCAATTTTTGTTAAAATCAAACTAAGTTTAATTTTGGACCCTTTGGACTTTAATGTAGACCAATTTGAAAATGAGACCAAAAATTTAATAGATTTCTATTAACTTATACTTAAGTTATGGTGCGAAAACCAAGAAAAATGCTTATTTGGCCCCTTTTTGGCCCCTAATTCCTTAACTGTTGGGACCTCAACACCTAAAATCAATCCCAAGCTTCCTTTTGTGGTCATAAACCTTGTGTTTAAATTTCATTGATTTCTATTCACATTAACTAAAGTTATTGTGCGAAAACCAAGAATAATGCTTACTTGGGCCCTTTTTGGCCCCTAATTCCTAAACTGTTTGAACCAAAACTCCCAAAATCAATCCCAACCTTCCTTTTGTGGTCATAAACCTTGTGTCAAAATTTCATAGATTTCTATTTACTTAAACTAAAGTTATAGTGAGAAAACCAAGAAAATGCTTATTTGGGCCCTTTTTGGCCCCTAATTCCTAAAATGTTGGGACCAAAACTCCCAAAACCAATTATTGCAAACAAAGTGTGGGTTGATGATTGGACATTTACATATACCTACAATTTTATTGGCGGACGACACCACTTTACTAAGTGGCACGAATTCTGGTTTACGACAAATGTTGAATGTTGTTAATAAATGTGCATATACATGGCGATTAAAATACAACGCAACTAAGAGCACTCACCTTCTCTTCAAACCAGCAAAAACTACTATAAAACATAATGAGTCCAAGTATGAGTTTTGTCTGGGTGAAACAAAGGTCCCTATGAAGCAAAGTATTATTTATGCTGGAACTTTGATTGATAGTAATATGAAATCATACGATCGTACTGATAAGGCGTGCAAAAAGATGAAAATGAATCTTCATTCTCTATATAGTATAGGACTTAATCGGAGTGGCATGAACTCAATTACAAATACTACTATTTGGAAACGTTTTAAGTTACCAACTGCACTTTACTCGTGTGAGCTTTGGGGAACGTTAACATTTGCTGAAACCAAAATGTTAGAGCAAACACAACGATACTTCGTACGATTTGTATTGGGTCTAGATAAACGATCGCCAACTAATTCTATTACAAGTACTGTAGGACTATGGTCTATTCAAGGACTCATCAATAAATACAAATTATTGTTCCTCGGACGGTTGCTCAGAGCTTAATCCAATACAACTCATAAACAATTATTTATTCTACGTCTCAGTCCACTTTTGCTTGGTGAATCCGATAAACGGTCAATAACATACGACTTAATGAAACTAAATATGACATGCATTCCTTTCTTGAGAGTTACATGGGTGACTTGTATATCCCGGATGAAAAAAAATATGGTCCAAAATTGTGAATCAATCAATTGAAATCCCAGAAGAAAATATTTGGAAATCATCTATACAGTGTCGACCAGAACTTTGTCGTTACTACGAAATTCAAAACAGATCAACTATTCACAGACTTTTACGTCTTGCCGTTGTCTATCCGCATTTGAATTATAAACTATTAGTCATGGTAAAACTTGGCTCAATTGCAATAAAGGATGGCCAGTGCTCTTTATGCGGTTGTTATTCTACAGATATCGTTCAACACTTAATGTTATACTGTGAAAAACAACTTTTGGATGCAAGAAATAACATGTTTTACGGAATTATTGATGTTTTACCACTCCAGGAATCTGTACGCTTTTTTCAGCAAAATGATAGCGATATAATCGTAGCCTTACTTGGTGGTATTTCAGATTTTATGCAATCTGTGAACTCTGACAACTGGGGAAACATGATGTGTTGCTTGGCAGATCATATATTTCATCTGTACGGAAAATTTAAAGGCGAATTATCTGAGCATAGGTTTAATTTTGGTCACTGAAATATCTGAACTAAACAAATGTAGCATATAGATATACATATATATAAGTAACATTGGTTTTTTTTTTTCGTTTGTTTGTGTGTGCTTTAATTGTAGTCTGTAATTATTTGTTGTTCATTTCTTGTAATTAGTATATTTGTGTTATAAAATGTAAATCGTCAGTATAATGGTGGAAATAAAGAGAATGAATCAATCAATCAATCAATTAATCAATCAATCATACACAGTTAGATTCGGCATATCAAAGAGCCCAAATTATTCAATTTTTGATGAAATCAAACAAAGTTTAATTTTGGACCCTTTGGGCCCCTTATTCCTAAACTGTTGGGACAAAAACTCCCAAAATCAATCCCAACCTTCCTTTTATGGTCATAAACCTTGTGTTTAAATTTCATAGATTTCTATTTACTTATACTTAAGTTATGGTTCGAAAACCAAGAAAAATGCTTATTTGGGCCCCTTTTTGGCCCCTAATTCCTTAACTGTTGGGATCTCAACTCCCAAAATCAATCCCAACCTTCCTTCTGTGGTCATAAACCTTGTGTATAAATTTCATTGATATCTATTTACATTATCTAAAGTTATTGTGCGAAAACCAAGAATAATGCTTACTTGGGCCCTTTTTTGGCTCCTTATTCCTAAACTGTTGGAACCAAAACTCCCAAAATTAATCCCAACCTTCCTTTTGTGGTCATAAACTTTGTGTCAAAATTTCATAGATTTTTATTTACTTAAACTACAGTTATAGTGCGAAAACCACGAAAATGCTTATGTGGGCTCTTTTTGGCCCCTAATTCCTAAAATGTTGGGACCAATACTCCCAAAATCAATCCCAACCTTCCTTTTGTGGTCATAAACCGTGTGTTAAAATTTCATAGATTCCTATTCACTTTTACTAAAGTAAGAGTGCGAAAACTAAAGTCTTCGGACGACGACGACGCAGACGACGACGCCATCGTGATACCAATATACGACCAGAAAATTTTTGCGGTTGTATAAAAAACAAATCCGGGTTACAGATTAAACTGAGGGAAACGTATCAAATATAAGAGAACTACGACACAGCTTGACCTCCAAAACTGTGTCTCAGATTTCCAAAAACATCAATAGAACAAATTGTATACCCAATTGAATTTGGTGATCTCTTATGAATAGATGTTGCAAACTTCATTGAAGATTTATGAGAGAATGAAATACAATAGGAAAAATCTGAGACACAGTTTTGGAGGTCAAACTTTGTTGTGCAAGAATCTATAAAATATTTTGGGATGCTATGAATAACAAAGAAGCTAAATTCATTCAAGTATGGGCATCACAATATAGCAACTAATTACATAACAATTAATATGTAATAATTATGTCATAATGAAATTATCACAATTTGAAAGATTAATCATTCTTCTTTCTTTTGGTACCTCATTTATAAAATTTAAAGAAGGATGACTGGAATTACATCAGTTTAAAGATGTCTGATTGGGGATGAACAATCTTTGTATTGTGCTACCTTAATTAACTAACGTTTATTAATAACAGTGGAAATGACAATACTAATTAATATTAAATTGTAGTTGTAATACGATAATTAATTGTATTATCTGGCTATGTCGGTGTTAAATGAACTGGATGATTAAACACACGAATACAACAGAAAAAAATACGATTTACAGCTACAAACGTTAAGACATGTGACAAGATTAGATAACAAATATAACATCAAAACTAAATAAATGAATGTGGGATGGGAAAGTACCGTGACACGTCTTATAGCAATGCAAAACAGACACAATTGGGAATAAGTCACGTTCAGTAATAAAAAGATCAGACGACGAAATGACAAACCACAATCTAAGACGTGGTAAAAATGTCCATAGTTTGTTTGGACAAAGATACATCTTATTGATAAACTAATTGGTGATGGTGTCCGTAAAATGTACAGAGTGTCATTTTTAATCTGTCCTCCTCATAACTTTGTTGGAGCAGTTTCTACGTTGGCAGGACACTCCTGTATATAAGGTCCGTATAGTGTGAACATGCACGAGAATAGCGTATCAATTGAGATATGTAAACACTATACGAAGAGGCAGAGTATGTTACTGCTGAGAAATGGGAAATAGATAATTTGGGAGTTGAAATCGTCCCGTTTATCATATATTTTCGTGTGATGTCGTCCATCTGTGTCAATATTAAGGAAAAAGATCAAGGTTTGAAGCAGTCTTTCTAGTATTAGTAATATCCCTAATTTAACCTTTAAAACCAGGTTCAATACACTATTTTCTACATAAGAAAATGCCTGTACCAAGTCAGGAATATGACAGTTGCTGTCCATACGTTTGATGTGTTTTAGCTTTTGATGTTGCCATTTGTTTGATTATAGGGACTTTCCGTTTTGAAATTTCCTTGGAGTTCAGTATTTTTGTGATTTTTTTCTTTTTTGTATATGGTCTCCTTTAATAAAATATGATAACTCCAATGTTCAAAGAATATTTCATAAAAACTGCAATTGAAAATTCCTTGCTATTGCGCAATACTGTGCAATTGAAGTTTTCTTGCTATTGCACAATACTGTGCAATTGAAGATTTATTGATACTGCGCAATACTGTGCAATTGAAAATTTCTTGCTATTGCACAATACTTAATATAATAATTTTGGACCCCGATTTGGACTAAATTGAAAACTGGGTCCATAATCAAAAATCTAAGTACAGGTTTAAATTCAGCATATCGCATAACCCCAATAATTAAATTTTTGTTAAAATCAAGCTAAGTTTAATTTTGGACCCTTTGGACCTTATTTTTTTTTTAAATAGACTAATTTGAAAACAGGACCAAAAATTAAGAATCTGAATACACGGTTAGATTTGGCATTTCAAAGAACCCCAATAATTCATTTCTTGATGGAATCAAACAAAGTTTAATTTTGGATCCTTTTGGCCCCTAATTCGTTGGAACTAAAACTTTCTAAATCAATCCAAACCTTCCTTTTGTGGTCATAAACCTTGTGTTAAAATTTCTTAGATTTCTATTAAGTTATACTAAAGTTATTGTGCAAAAACCAAGAAAAACGCTTATTTGGGACCTGTTTTTGGCCCCTAATACATAAACTGTTGGAACTAAAACTTCCAAAATCAATCCCAACCTTTCTTTTGTGGTCATAAACCTTATGTTTAAATTTCATAAAATTTCTCTTTACTTTTACTAAAGTTAGAGTGCGAAAACCAAATGTCTTCGAACGACGATGACGACGACGACGACGCAAACGTGATACCAATAAAAACCCAAAAAAAATCAATTTTTGCGGTCGTATAAAAAGGGGACTCCACCTCAAAAGCTCTTATGCACTTTTTTCTAATAAAAAGATTATTCTTTCTTTGACAAAATCATATATAAAGTAATAATTCAGCTTACTATTTTTATATCAAAAGCATAATATATCATTATTCATAACAACTAATATTCAGTGAAACTAATTCTTTTCTGGAGATTTCATTTAACAATCTAACTATGTCGTTGTGTCCTCTTTCACCAGCAATAATGACAGGTGACAAACCATCACTGTTACACTGATCACAATCTGCTCCTTTGTCAACCAACATTCTTACTATATATGTATATCCATATCTACAAGCACTCATTACAGATGTCCAACCATCATTGTCACATTTATTATAATCTGCTCCTATGTCTAACAACATTCTAACTATTTCTGTATATCCATATCTACAAGCATACATTATAGGTGACCAACCATCTCTGTTACATTTATTATAATCTGCACCAACGTCTAACAAAATCCTTACTATTTCTGCATGCCCCTTACTACAAGCATACATTACAGGTAACCAACCATCATTGTCACATGTATCATAATCTGCTCCTATGTCTAACAACATCCTTACAATTTCTGTATGTCCATATCTACAAGAAGTCAGTACAGGTGACCAACCATTACTTTTACATTTATTATAATCTGCTCCTATGTCTAACAACATCCTCACTATTTCTGTATTTCCTTTCCTACAAGCAATCATAAGAGGTGACGAACCTTCATTGTTACAATTATTATAATCTGCGCCTATGTCTAGCAACATCCCTAATATGTCTTTATGTCCGTGTCTACTAGCAAACATTACAGGAGACAAACCATGACTGTCACATGTATTATAATCTGCTCCTATGTCTAACAACATCCTTACTATTTCTGTATGTCCATTTCTACAAGCAACCATTACCCTTAAATCAGGTGACAAACCATCACTGCTATATTTCTTGTAATCTGCTCCTTTGTCTAACAACATTCTTAATATTTCTGTATGTCCCTTACTACAAGCATACATTACAGGTGAAATACTATCATTGTCACATGTACAATAATCTGCTCCTATATCTATTAACATCTTAACTATATCTGCATGTCCATAGTTACACGCAATTATTACAGCTGAGCAGCCTTTATTGTCACATTTATTATAATCTGTTTTTACGTCCAACAATATCCTTACTGTTTATGTTTGTCCATATATACAAGCATTCATTAAAGGTGAACAACCATATTTGTCACATTTATTAAAGTCTGCCCCTATGCCTAACAACATCCTTATTATTTCTGTATTTCCATATCTACAAGCAACCATTAACATGGTTAGAGGTGCCAAGCCACTAATGTTATCTTTATAATAATCTGTTCCTATGTCTAACAACATCCTTGCTACTTCTGTGTATCCATGTCTACAAGCATGCATTAGAGGAGACCAACCTTTATTGTCACATTTGTTATAATCTGCTCCTATGTTTAACAACATCCTTAATATTTTTGTTTGTCCCACACTACAAGCTATCGTTACAGGTGACCAACCTTTACTATGACATTTATTGTAATCTGCTCCTATGTCTAACAACATCCTTACTATTTCTGTATGTCCCTCTCTACAGGCAAACATAATGGGTGACCAACCATTGATTTTACACTTGTTATAATCTACACCTTTATCTAATAACATTCTTACTATATCTGTATATCCGTTTTTACAAGCACTCATTATTGATGACCACCCATCATTACTACACTGATTTACATCGACGCCATGGTTTAAACACCAGTGGATGATAGGAATATCACCTAAATAACAAGCTTGGATCAGTATAGTATTCTTGTATTTAACATCACAGGTATGTGCTAACCGTCTCTGATATGATATGTCCAGCTGTTTTAAATGACAGAGAAATTTCTGTCTGAACTGAGGTCTCTTTATATTGATATTGCAAAATGTGTCCTCCCCTTTACCCTTTGACCAGTCTTCAATCAGTCTTTGTATGTAAATTTCATGATATTTAGGAGGTACAACCGTTTTAAACTGATCCATATTGTCTTGTTTTTCCAACAAAAATCTTTCCTTAATTAAACTGCTATGTGCATTCTTTATCAAGCATTGGGTTATTTTCTGTCCTAAGTAGTACACTAGAAAGTCAAATATTTTATCATGAATTATTATGTACATGTTTTGTTCTTTTTTTAGGAATGTATGTATAAGTGAGTTCATTTCATCCTGTAAAGTTAGCCTTGATGTTCCTCTGTCCAGTCTACATGCCTCACATGTATTCTCAATGATGGTTCTTGTTTCTTCATTTACATCCTCTGTTAATATTTCTTCCTTAAAATTATTGTTAAACATGACACATAAAGCCAACGCACAGTATTTACTACAAAATTCCTTTTTCTGTAGCTTGTCAATCTCTGCTTCATAAACTGAAAATGGTTCATGGAAAAATTTTTGAATATCCAGTGCAGGATTTTCATGATACAAATTACATAAAAGTGGGAAACAATCATATAAATCGTAAGAATCCGTAATTTAAGGAGCTTTTGTTTTCAGATATAACTCCGCTATAATTTTTTTTTCAGTTTTTGTCAAGCACATGCTTTCTGATAATAGGTTACATACACACGATTTGAAAATTGATAAACATTCAAACTTGTCATCTTGATACACTTGTAATCGACACGCTACAATAATCTTAGCAAGTTTATTTAAAAGAATCTTTTTTATTTGTTCAATGAATGGCTCCCATACTTTCATGTCAGTCTGGTTTAAAGAATAGTTTCCACATAAATCATCAACAACAAACAATGATTTTTGGTTTGGGTTATAAAACTTGACAATGTCACCTGGATGTGTAACTAAAAGTACATCGTACCCTTCTTTTGTCATTTGCAATGCCACATGGCGGAGTGTGGCCGTCTTACCTACACCAGAACTAGCAGTTATAGTTACACTACTGTTTTCTTTTATACATTTTAGTACATGTATGGCAGCTCTGGTGTTTATAAACATATTGTCTTTGTCCTGCCACTCCAGAAGGATCTGGTTGATTTGTACTGAAATATAAATAAAATATAGCTGTTAAGTATTTGTAAGGAAATATAAGTTATAACATATATATTCGGGTCATGCATATGATTGTAAATAAACAAAGATAACAGTAGTAGTATACCGCTATTCAAAAGATTTAGTAATAAATAGAGAAAACAAATCCGGGTCAAAAACCAAAACCGAGGGGAAAATTTAAACTATAAGTTGTTTAACTTATTTAACAACAACTGCCATTATTTAGGGTTAGATATAATTTTTTTCAACAAAAATAAATTGTTGCTAATTTACAATAATTCAACTGAAAATATTACTAACAACCAAGTTTTAAAAAACAATTGTAAATTAATATATTGGTAATTGAATAACATCTAAATAGATATGCATTATCAGTACGTCTTGAAATACCCTTCTCGCTAGTTACATCATGTAAACTTTGACAACCTTTATAAAGTCAAGGGCCCATTATAAAATGCAGGGCTAAAACATCTTTATGGAAATTATATGTGTCAATGATAAAAAATTGCAAAATAAGTATCCATCACTTTCCATAATTCTCTAAAATTATCAAATACTATAACATAGATATATTCAAAAAAACCAAGGAATCATGATTAAGGTGACCGACACCACCAGAACGAAGTCTGAGGATCAAAAGACGAGACAAAACAAATCAATATTATCATAAAAAAATATATGTTTGCAATTTTTAGATACTTTAAGGAGGAGAGGTAGGAACAAAGTACATGATTCAGAATTTAGATAGAGCACAGAAAGGCAGAAATCATCCAAGTAATAGATGTGTATTGGTAATTAAACTATGTCATGTAGGCTTTTTGTATGTGTATGAAAGAGTAAGGAACAAATAATTGTCAGAAGGCACAAGTTAATTAAACTATGTCATGTAGGCTTTTTGTATGTGTATGAAAGAGTAAGGAACAAATAATTGTCAGAAGGCACAAGTTTGACGCATTAAATGTATATGGTAATTTGATACCAGTTCGTAACACAGAGATATTTCGCCTGTATAACCTATCTCAAGATTTGAAAATAGTAAATGCCGCCACCTGGAGAATAAGCACACCTCATTTTCGCTTCTACAACTATTGCCACTAAAAGAACACAATTCAAGGCCTTGCATAACATTATACTAAAAATATTAACTGTTACCTGTCTATATGAGGAGAAGGTTTATGATAGTTTAGAACTTTTATAATTTGCGATCTTATGTAACAGGTGATATCATCTACCATTACAATCTGATGTGATATAATTTAACCATGAACATAGAATGGTACTGACTTTAAAATAAATTACTTTAATACCCTAGTCCCACTAGGCCACGATCGCACTACGATCTGTGAAAAAAATGCAAATTTTGATGATCGTAGTGCGATCGTGTAGATCGCAGTAAGGTCGTATCACGGTCGTGGTGAGGTCTTCAAGATCGTGAAGAGCGTGGCCAACTTTGAACATGTTCAAAACAATCGTGGTGCGGTCGTGGCGAAATCAGGTCGTAGTAGAAGCGTAGTGAGAGCGCACTAAGATCGTAGTTAGATCGCAAAGGTCGCTGTACAATCGTAGCGAGAGCGTAGCGAGAGCGTAGCGAAAGCGTGATTCTATTCGGAGAGACTGCGCTACGATCGCACAGCGACGTTATCACGACCTCACTACGACCATCACGTTCTCACTGCGACCCAACTACGCTTCCTCTACGACTATACCACGCTGTTCAAGACCATAGTACGATTCTAGTACGCCCTTGCCGTCCTCATCACGCTCTTCTTACGACCTGACTACGTTCACACTACGACCATCATTCTCATTGTCATTTTCACATAAAATATATAAAAAAGCTCCCTAGATTTTGTTTGTTTGAATTTAATTATCCATTTGCTCTAACGGCTCAACCATGCTTCTCGTTTTTATATAGATTAGACCGTTGGTTTTCCCGTTTAAAATGGTTTAACACTAGATATATAACGTGCTGATTGATGTGAGCCAAGGCTCCGCGTTGAAGGCCGTACCTTGGCCTATAATGGTTTACTTTTATAAACTGTTACTTGTCTCATTGGCACTCATACCACATCTTCCTATATATATTGATACATCTATGTCATCTCTGTTATCGTTCACTAAAATATCGTCATTGAGCTTCATGGACCAGCAATAGGTTGTAATTTAGGTTGGATTGGTCGGTCCGACATCTCTGCTTGATCAGAATTCGTTACTTTGCTCCCTCTGCCTCTACATCAACTCCTACCACTATGCCCACGTGTTCTGGTAGATTTTGGTGGCATGACTGTATTGTTTCCGGGAATCTACGATTTAATCAGAAATCGAAGGAATTGAACTGTATTGATATGGAACACGATGTTGACGTTATTGCTGAGAACGTAGTAAGATCGCGCTATGAGTATGAACGTAGTATAATCGTGGTAAGAACGTGTAATAATCGCAGTAAGATCGTGTTGCAATCGGATAACTCGTGGTATGGTCGTAGTGAGAACGTGAAGAGCGTAGAAAGATCTTGATAAGCGTAGTGAGGTCGCAGAATAAGCGCGATGAGAACGAGGTATAATCGTAGCGGGATCTTTGTAGAAGCGTAGAGAGGACGTAGTAGCATCGTGAAAGCAACTAAAATTTACATTTTCATGCCGCTCATACCGCGACCTCACCACGATCTAAATTTATTTTAGATCGCGGTGAGCGTGGTGCGATCGTGGTCTAGTGGGACTGGGGCTTAAACCAACTTATTTTCGAGGATACTTTATTTCGCGTTTTACCCTTTTTAGTCCACTTTGCGACTATTAAATTTCACAATTTTCTAGTTTACTTGATGTATATAGTTTAATAGGTTTTCCATATTCACGACGATTAATGTTTGCGTTATTTTTCTACTCGCGGAAGTGGCGAAAATAAGTTGGTTTACAGTATGCCTTCCCAAGTTTTTGATGACAGTAAAGAGATTTTTAAGAATGATAGAATACTTTGCAGATGTGCATATTATAACATATTATAGTTACCTTTGATAACTAAATATAATTGTTTCAAGAAATAAATTGATTTTTTTTAAAAGGCTTTTTACAGATGTTGTATGACTTTTAAAAAGTCTTATAACTCAACCATTCTAACATGTTGTATAAAAAATTTCATGAACATTGGTTAAATTCATATTAACATTATGGTACGAAATTTTGACACACACAGAGACCAGCTATTGCATATCGGAGAATTCCCGTCAATGACGAGCGTATCAATATAATATTTGCTAAATATCCAACAAGCATGTGGTATTAATGAATTTAGCAAAGACGTGTCAGTTAAAGTTAGAATAATATTTCATGGTTGGGTGACATGTCTTCCTGCACTTTCCTCGTGAACAAGCACGTTAAAAATTCGCCTCAATGCCTCAGTCTATTATAAAGAAGAGTCCTCCATATCACATTAACATTTTCTCATCCTAATATGCAAGCTATATTTACCACTGATCATTAAACACCAATTCATTATCATCATACCAAAAAATATCAAATTCAAGGAGGATATTATCGACTAAGGCGGTTATCTCTGAAAAGGATGTTTTTGTGTTAACTCAGTTATATTGGTGACTTATAAATTATATCATTAAGTGGAAAAATATCGCAAAATAACTGAAGCCTTTTTTGCAGTGCACTTTTTGTAATCCTATATTTCCTGTGGGGTTCCCAAAAAAGTAAGTATTCAAGCAATTTGGATATTTCTTGGTGTTCGAAAAATATATTTAAAAACTGCCAAGCATTGCTATAACATATCATCTTATAAGCAGATCAGCAAAATATCTAATCTCAATTTCAGAAAAGTTAAAGGACTAAAAAAATATATCAGTTCTAATTTAGATAATTTTTGCTGGCTTGGTATTGCTACTGACTTTCTTTTATTATGTCATTTAGTGTATTACATATACACTATTAATTATAACATTTCCCTCTGTTGAGTGTTGTGACTGCTTTCATGAGGGTCAGGAACTAAAGCCCTCATCGATTCGTTGTGCTTAATCTTTCCTCCCAATCTTTTCCTTGTGGGACTCAGTGACAGAAGAATATTATATAAATATAATATAATAGTTTTACAATAATTTGAAATAGAACATTTCATTGACCCAGATGTATAAAATAGGCAAAAAGTTTAGATCGCTGGACATGAGGCTAAGCGATAGGTGCTGTAGTGTATCAAAGGTGTGAGTTCGAATCCCGCTCAGGGACGGACAAAAAATTGTCAGTAGAAAATCTAACTCTAACACTGTTTGATGTAAATTTTCCGACTTATATATTATTTGTATTAACCATGTATCTCTATCACTCTGAGATCCAGTGGACATATATATTGTATGGTTTGTCACTTGTTTAGACTTGTTTGTATAATATACTTTTTTCTAGTGACAGTATAATGAAATGAATCATGATCCTAAGTTATATATAAATATTGTTGAGATTGCTGACAAATGAAAAATACATTGTGTATAAAAATAATAATATAACATCTACAAACGCTTAAAAAACTCTTGACTCATAAAATTGAGAATGGAAATAGGGAATGTGTCATGGACTGGATTTATAACCAAACACAAATAATTATTCCATTTAACATGGATATAATTTTATTCGGAAATTAAGGAAAAACAGAAAATAATGAAATAAAAAAATTGATAATACTTTTATCAATTTTTTTGTATCTATAGAACAAAACTGTGTGAAAATCATGTACATTTTGCAGGGCTGAAAATCTATCTAAAAGAAAATCTAATAAGGGTATCACAAGCCTAGTAGTCAGCACTGTTTGTGCTGACATGAATTGTCATTGATATGGTTATATTTATAAATTTACTGTTTACCAAATTTTGAATTTTTCGAAATACTAAGGCTTTTCTACCTCAGGCATTGATTACCTTAGCTGAATTTCGCAACACTATTAGGAATTTTGGTTCTCAATGCTATTCAACTTCAGACTTTATTTGGTCCTTTTAACCTTTTTTTGGATTCGAGCGAATATTTGCTTTCACGTAGAACGCTTTGATCCAACAGAATTGCCGTATTTGTCCAATTAGAATAGAAATAATTCATGGGGGCTTGCATTTATACTGCTTGTACAACAGTTTGCCCTTTATGCCGATATTTTACCCCTCGTTATCGCTCGTGGTAAAATAAGTGTAGATTCAAGCCTCAATGAATTATTTCTTAAGTCAATTTTACTCCTAAATGGAATTTGTCTGCCACTTAACGTAACATTCAATCCGTGGTTAAAGTTTTTAAAATTTTAATAACTTTCTTAAACTTTCCTGGATTTCTACCAAACTTGGACAGAAGCTTGTTTATGGTCAAAACTGCTAGTATCAAAAAGTAAATTTTATAAAAATATATTTCCTGTTTTTCCGTATATAACTTATATATAGACTGCCATTTAACTTTCACTATGTGGCTTATGTTCTTAAAATATTTATTAGATTCATAAAGAAGGCGAGACATTGGGTTCCGCGAAACCCTAACGTATATTTTTAAGGACCCTATTTACTTGCACAAATGAATAGTTATTATGTATCACACATATACAGCCTATTTGACACAACAGCGAGAAGAAAAAGAATAAGGACTTTCAAAATAAAGGTGGTAATTGCAATGTCATAAACAAAGTTTTAGTCAGACAGACTGATCAAATGGTACATCTACCTGATTGAGATGACATTATATATACATTTACTGACGGAAAAATATTCACCTCTAATATTCCAAGGTACTGTATCTTTATGAGAACCTTTTAACTTGTTCATTTTTACTGTCATATCTTTCTTGACTTTCACCAAGCTCTCCACAGATTTATTCAGTTCCATTATTTCACCATTTGAACGCTTGATGTCCTGCATTATTTCCTGATTAGTCTGATCAAGTATCTTTGTCTTCAAATTATCACATTCTTGCTTCATCGACTGCCCACCTAGTCTGCTGATAGCCTGGAAACGTACACATAACAAATATCACAAAAGTGAGTGTAACTTACTCATTTCTCTATTCAACAACAACTTTATTTCACAAGTGGATGTTAATTTCGGGTTAGTTTGACTGAGCAATGGCATACTTCAGCTGGTATCTATAACTTAAAAAATAACATTGTTCATGAAAAAAAATAATGTTTAACTTAGAAATGAGTTTTTATTAACAAAAATACCCCATAATAATTCAGTCGGTTATTCAGCTTTTTAAGAAAGCAATATCAAAACAAAAGATATACAATAAATCTAAAGTTATACTAGTTTCATCAGTAATATTGCCCCATACTGTGGTCAACATCATGTCATTCTGTATAACTAACACCATGAATATTTCCCCATGCTGTGGTGAACATCATATCATTCTATATTACTTACATCGGGAATATTAGCTCCCTTCTGTGGTGAACATCATACCATTTTATATTACTTACACCAGTAATATTACCCCATGCTGTGGTGAACATCATATCATTATATATTACTTAATTAAGTAATAGTGCCCCCTGTTGTGGTGAACATCATACCGTTCTATATTACTTACACTATAAGTAAGAGGTTTTTCTAGCCATAAAACCAGGTTCAACCCAGCATTTGTTCAAAAATATGTACTGTACAGGAATATGGTTGTTTTATTTGCTAACATCAATAACATTTTCCCATGCTAACCAGTCTTTTCTACTTACACAAAAATTTCACTTCCCCATGCTTTTGTGAATAAGGTATCATTCTATAATACTTACACAAGCTAAATCACTTAAACCTGTAATTGTGTCTCATGCTGTGGTGAACATCATATTATTCAAAATTACTTACACCAGTTATATCGTCCCATGCTGTGTTGAACTCTGTATTATCTAGTTTCCCATTACCCAGGTGAGCCAGTGAATTTCTGTAATGTTTTATCCTGGCTAAATCTGAGGTTGGTGTAGCTTCATGAGCAGTAGGCAGTTTGTCATATCCACCACGAGGAGGATTCAAGCTGGTCAGGTTTCTAAGTAACGTTATCATAAGAGTTACATCAAAAGTTTTGGAATCTGGAACATCTGAAATAAAATATAAAATCATCCCATAAAGAAAAATGAAAGCAACCATTATGAACAAGATATTAAAAATTGTGTTTACATTCTGACGTCAAAAGCACGATTATATGCCAGAGTTAATGTTAATCAAACCATTCGGTCCCAGTACTTAAAATCTCTCCACCCTTTATGGGTTGATTTAACATACATAAAATACATAAGCCATGAGGCCAGTCCACGGTGGCTGACAGAGCGGTCCCGTTGTATGCTACATTTCCTATTATTACTAATTAAATCAAAGCACTGTAAGCGCTTCAGGCAGTTAATCAAAATTATGATTAAAACTGTAGCAGTGTTGCTTAAATTGGTCGGTTGAAAACAAAACTTTACGACAAAAGAGATGATTTCAGCTTTCCAATTGTGAACTTTCCATTTCTAAGTAGCAACATTCCAGCAGCACCTGCATACGGGGTATATATCTCCCAATTGATACGATATTCCCGTGCTTGCATTTCCTATCATGATTTTCTTGATAGAGGTTTGCTGCTCACAAGGAAGCTATTAAACCAAGATATGTTCCTTACGTCGTAACTACAATCCCCTTCCCTTTCATGAATATGACCTACCGAATTAGACTATTTACCGGATTTGTAATCACTTAAGCAACACGAAGGGTGCCACATGTGGAGCAGGATCTGCTTACCCTTCCGGAGCACCTGAGATCACCCCTAGTTTTTGGTGGGGTTCGTGTTGTTTATTCTTTAGTTTTCTATGTTGTGTCGTGTGTACTATTGTTTTTCTGTTTGTCTTTTTTATTTTTAGCCATGGCGTTGTCAGTTTGTTTTAGATTTATGAGTTTGACTGTCCCTTTGGTATCTTTCGTCCCTCTTTTGTCATAGCTTTCTATATCTCATTTTTTAAGATTTTTTGTTTGTTTTTAAAAGTGCGGTACTGATTTCCACTGTCCTACACATTATTATGTAACAATAAAACATTTGTTTCCAAACGCTTATTATTCATTTTTCAATTACTTTAAAATGTGTATCCTTGCGATGATTGAAAGTCTGTGAAGATGTATGTACACTGTCCCATGCAGGTAAGGGGAAGTTTTGGCGCCAGTAAACATGTATTTTTCTTTGTTGTGATGTTATGCTATTGTTTCAGAAAAAGGGAGAAGGTTTGGATCCATTAAAACGTTTAATCCCGCTGCAAATGTTTGCACCTGTCCTAAGTCAGGAATCTGATGTACAGTAGTTGTCGTTTGTTTATGTAATAAATACGTGTTTCTCGTTTCTCGTTTTGTTTATATAGATTAGACCGTTGGTTTTCCCATTTGAATGGTTTTACACTAGTAATTTTGGGGCCCTGTATAGCTTGTTGTTCGGTGTGAGCCAAGGCTCCGTGTTGAAGGCCGTACTTTAACCTATAATGGTTTACTTTTTAAATTGTTATTTGTATGGAGAGTTGTCTCATTGGCACTCACACCACATCTTCCTATATCTAATTACCCTGCCAGCTTACGTCAGTGTCTGTCCGAAGTCATTCAGTGTTTTCTGTCATTTGTTGCTGTATATCATATTTGTTTTTATGCCCCACCTACGATAGTAGAGGGGCATCATGTTTTCTGGTCTGTGCGTCCGTTCGTCCGTCCGTTCGTTCATCCGTTCGTCTGTCCCGCTTCAGGTTAAAGTTTTTGGTCAAGGTAGTTTTTGATGAAGTTGAAGTCCAATCGACTTCAAACTTGGTACACATGTTCCCTATAATATGATCTTTCTAATTTTTATGCCAAATTAGAGATTTTACCCTAATTTCACGGTCCACTGAACATAGAAAATGATAATGCGAGTGGAGAATTCGTGTACTGAGAACACATTCTTGTTCATTATTGATTTTTACATAAATCAGGACGCTGGGCTGGTTTTCTTGCTGGAATTGTTTTATATTTGTCATTTCATGATCATTGACAGTTTGGTAAGGGTTTTGTTATATACAGATGCTTTCTTCTATCAACTTCTCAATACCCTGATTGTATATTTATACATACAGGGAAATCTAAGGAACATGAGGATGCACTGGGACTTGACATACAAAATGTATATCTATGCTTACCAAGAGGTTTTGGGAACGAGATTTTCTACTGTAGCTGACATATAGCTTGTCCCTCTGAAATTTCTAGGAAATCTCCAAAACAGGTTCAACGGTGACTTAATTTAAACATAGCATTTCTCTCTATACTTACCAGGTGACCTTGGGGTCAGTAGTTTCCACCCTTTTCTTTTGGAGATCTCGCAGTTTGTTATGCTCTTTCTTTAGTGAGGCATTCAAGCATGACGGAGCAAATTCCTGATCAAACAAAGCTCGTGCTGCACGAGGAGATATTCCCGTCAGTAACAAGCTCATCCTGACATAGTTTTCTTCTTCTTGTGAGAGCCTAGATGTCATGATGTTAGATTGTAATAGTTCAATTTCTATAGTTTCCTTTAGTATATCATGTGTATTGATTAAATTGTTGTTTGCATATATAATTGTTATGTCCAGCTACAGTTATCTCATGTTTTCGTTGTTGGTGGCCATAGTTTTCATACTGAACACTGATATAATAAAATATTGGTCATAATTCTATGTTACATGTTGATAGTAGTATGTGCTGTTTTAAATATACTGAGTGTACTATACCATGTATACACAGACTGTTACTTTTAATGACAGGAAGTTGTGATGTTATGGCAGCAAACACTGAAAAAAATAATATTAGAATCATTTTAGAAATTGCAATCTTAATTACATAATAAAACAGCTAGTAACCGCAATATTGGAATGCTCTTGGTTGATTTTGAAGCAATAGCCTATAAATATATGTAAAAGCACAACATGCCCCTAGTACTTCCAAATATGGCCATATTTTCAGTCTTCCATGTAATCCGGTTATCTGAAGTTGGCATCTTATTCACAAAAATCATCTAACAAGGAATATTTGTACAATGTTTCAAGATGATGTGACCACAACTGAAAACTACAATAGCCAAAATACATTAACCTGAGAATGTACTTTTATGTCCCATATCACACGAAATGTGGAATAAAGCACTAATTTCGTATTACATTGTAATTTTAAAAATTAACATTGATTCGAGTGTGCAAAGTATCAAAATGATGTAAAAACAACTGCATCATATAAACTTCATTAACCAAGATTTTAACCTATTAAGGGACAGACTATTCAGTGGTGGATCCAGAAATTTGCATAAGGGGGCGGGCCACTGACTGCCTAAGTGTGGGCCCGCTCCAGTCTTGCTTCAGTAATTCCCTATATGAACAATCAATTTTTGTCCCACAAAAAGGGGGCCCGAGCCCCCTGAAAAACCCTCTTAATCCGATTCCGCCTCTGCTATTTGTACAAAGAGATGAGCTGATGAGTATTTTACACTTATTCTGACTCTGCTTTTTACATGCAATTTGTTCTCTTTATTAAGCCTTTTGTAGTCTGTTTTCATTGTATCATGGACATACATGCTCACTAATCATTTTAAAAATTGAATAAAAGATATGTCTTGTATGCTTATCATGTTGATTTATTGTTAGTAGTGTATATCTTCTAAGTCATTATACATATTGCGGTAAAATATGAAAATTGACTGTGAACTTCCATTTCATAAAACTGATAAATTGTACAAAAAATCTTTACAAATTATAATTTGTACAACATTACAATTTGTACACAACATATATAGCTTTTGTTGTATATCCCCTATAAAGTGTCATTCTGTGGTTTCGGTATTGTTCGCATTCGATTATTATTATATTACTGACCATTTAAACTGTTGCTCAAGAAAATAGGAACTAGATGTTCAGTGGTTGTCGTTTGTTGATGTGGTTCATAAGTGTTTCTCGTTTCTCTGTTTTAATATATTATTGTTACGAGATGGTAGGCAGACTTTTAAAAAGTTTTAAAAAATCTTCATTGAAAGGCAATAACTCCTCCAATGCATTGTAATACTGATATTTGTCCTTTTCGTGGCATGTTATAGCTGACTTAGCTGTTCGGGTTTTGCTCATTGTTGAGGGTATTTCGGTAACAAAAAGAGTGACAAAATTAAATGTTTTACTTGTCGTTTGTACATTTGTAATAATCAATCCACACAAAACATAACTTTAATAGGGGTTTATTTTAAACATATTTTATATGCATGAAGCAGTAAGGGTCAGATACAAGTAAAACATACTTATGAAGTCATCTCCCCGATACAATATAATAATTATGTAAAAACGACACAAATTGAGTGTGAGCATGCATTATATAAAATAAACGACTAAACCTATTAATACTGAAGAAAAAGGAAAGGGTATGAAGAAGAAACGACAGAGATTAGAATGATGAATGATCATGATAATGCTGATGATGTGCGTTTTACCTATATTGATATGATTTCTGATATATATATACTACGAATAATAGTTTTGATTAATTGAATACTTGTCTAACGGGTGTTGCTAAACGGCGGAAACGGAAAACGGAACGGAAACGGAAACGGAATAAACTTATATATAGACGGAATTTAAGGGGGGGGGGGGGGGTAAAAAAAAAACTATGAAAATCAATATATCTTGTCTTGTTAGTAATTTTTGCAATTAAAAGATTTATCATATATATTTCAATATAACAGGCGAACATGCAAGTGAAAAAAAAGTCATATAAGGTCGATAACTGCTGTAAGAAGTCATTTGAGGCTGTTTTTACGTCAGTGGACATTATGTAGAGCTCAACATTCTTATAAAATTGAGAATGAAAACGGTGAATATGTCAAAGAGGCAACAACCAAACCAAAAAGCAGACAATACCACAAGGCCACCTATAAGTCTTCAACACAGCGAGAAAATCGCACACTCGGAGGTGGTATCAGCTGGCCCCTTAATAAAATTGTGTACTAGTTCAGTGAAAATTTGCGTCACAATAAACTCCAAACATATATACGAGATTAAATTTAAAAAATATATACAAGACTACATCAAGAGGTTCCTGACTTGAAACAGGCGCAAAAAATGCGGCGGGGTTAAACATATTTTGTGAGATCCTAACTCTCCCCCTATACCTCTAGCGAATGTAGAATAAAGAAACATACACACAGTGAAACTCATTTTAAAAGAAGTCCGAGTCTGATGTCAGATAAGACATGGGGTTTTTTTTCACATCAGGTTTTCGTTATTAATAGCGTTTCTTAATAGACAGCACTTGCATTTTATCCCTATGTTTTAATTTAAGCCATGTCGGCAAACTTTGCTGACAGGCAGGGTTATCCAACACAGTTTTTATATTAGATACACCAATGGTAATTGTTGCAAAATTTAACCAAAACTATCAGACGACTCCCTAAAAGACATATGTTCAATAACATTTGGCCAAGTAGTTTCAGAGACTGAGATATTTTGTAAAAGTTAGAAAAGACGAAATCGGACGACGAACACCAAGTAACGAGAAAAGCTCACTTAGCAGGACCAGGTCCGATAAAAACTCTCGCAAAGTATACAACTAAAGACTAAAGCAGGTCTGAATACCAGCAGAAAACGACCATGACCGAGCAAAAATAAATAAAATTGAGAATGCAACTACAACCCAACCATAGAGCAGACAACAGCCGAAGACCACCAATGGGTCTTCAATGTAGCGAAAAACTCCCGCAACCAATCGGACTTGGAACGAATTGACTAGCATTCAAATTAACGGCCTTATTTTATGAAAAAAAAAAAATTAATTAACGAAAAACAAATAGGTAACACATAAATAAACGACAACCACTGAATTACAGGCTCCTGACTTGGGACAGGCACATACATACATAATGTGGCGAGGTTAAACATGTTAGCAGGATCCCAACCCTCACCCTAACCTGGTACAGTCGTATAACATTACAGAATATATTTTTTAAATTTAATCTCGTATATATGTTTGGAGTTTATTGTGACGCAAATTTTCACTGAACTAGTACACAATTTTATTAAGGGGCCAGCTGATACCACCTCCGAGTGTGCGATTTCTCGCTGTGTTGAAGACTTATAGGTGGCCTTGTGGTATTGTCTGCTTTTTGGTTTTGTTGTTGCCTCTTTGACATATTCACCGTTTTCATTCTCAATTTTATAAGAATGTTGAGCTCTACATAATGTCCACTGACGTAAAAACAGCCTCAAATGACTTCTTACAGCAGTTATCGACCTTATATGACTTTTTTTTCACTTGCATGTTCGCCTGTTATATTGAAATATATATGATAAATCTTTTAATTGCAAAAATTACTAACAAGACAAGATATATTGATTTTCATAGTTTTTATTTACCCCCCCCCCCCCCCCCCCCCCCCCCCCCATGATTTGCAATTTATATCTAAATTTCCAAAGCTAGTCGTATAAAATGAATTAAAAAATGTCTATTTCCAAACAAATATCTATTGGGAATGTTTCCCAATATATTCATATATATGTGCGGCCTAATGACCATTTCCATAAAAAAAAATACAAATTGGGAATGTTTCTCCTGTTAATACATGTATGTGCAGACCCTATGACTATTTCATGCAAAAAATATATATTGTGACTTTTTTTCCTGTGACTTTTTTTCCTGTGACCTTTTTTCCTGTGACTTTTTTCCGTGACTTTTTTTCCATGACTTTTTTCCTGTGACTTTTTTTCCTACATTCATTTCATCGTGTTGTATATTTCTCCGCCTGTGTGATATGAGGCCATTTTAAAGGGGGATTTTTCCCAATATTTAAATCAAATTAATAACATTAACACACTAAACAACAATTCAAAATGTTTTTTTTAAATTGCAGTATAAAGACAATAATAGTGGATTGACTTGACATATAAAAATAAAGTATATACAAGTTTCTATTCTAGTTCCCTGGTTTCCATATCGGACTTTGTCCATACACCATTGAATTTTTGTCATATAAGGTTTCTTTTACGTTTTCTTTCCATTATACAAGAAAAATAACAACGAAAATCATCAATGCAGAACAACGCAACAAGATACACCACAACACTAATCTTGAATCAAGGCAATTAAAAAAGAAAAGAAAACAAAAATGATGCATAGGATTTCCCCATAAGTTTATTACTTCACAACCTATTTATAGAATTTCTTGTGAACATGTGTAATTATTATATATAAAACATGGCTATGTAGATAAAATAACCCAAAAGAAAAGATGTTAATTCTTTCTGTTTCCGTTTTCCGTTTCCGTTTTCCGTATTCCGTTCCGTTTTCCGTTTCCGCCGTTTAGCAACACCCTTGTCTAACATACAATTTGTATATTTTGATCATAGGAAAGAGTTTCTTTTCCAAAAATCAATAGTTTGAAGCCAGCTGAGACTATTAAACAGAATAGCCCTTTCATTTACATAGAAAGGAAAATTAAAGAAACAATGGCGCATATCCTCAATTAATATCCAAACCACATGTACATGTAGGATCAGATATAATGTAAGCTCGGAATAAGTCACAATTCAAGAAAGATGCCAAACATTTAAATTGGATTAAGATTATATTCAATTTTCTAGGACCGTATTAGTCCAAATAATTAGCTGTATTATTTCTGATAGAAATTTCTGTCAAAATCTTTGATAAACTTATCCCTTTTCTGTAATATTAGGATATTTTCTAGGCAGTACTGTACATGTAACTAAGAAACAAAGAATTGAGTTAAACGCTTTTTTACTTTGAAGAAACTTATTGTCTGACTCTTGGTTCCACTTTAGAATATAAAATATTAATGATCTGTATTATTTATTATTTTCATTTTCAGAAAGATTATTTAAATTGTATAAAAGATGGTTTATTGCATTAAACAATATTAGAAGTGGTTTAAAAGAAATTCTGCGAGAAGTGATCCCATATATAAGCCTTTATAAAAATTGCTAAGTAAATTTCATCAGCCAAAAAGCTTATTTAAAGCAAACAAGAGGCTCTCAAGAGCCTGAATCGCTCACCTTAATTTTTTTGATTAAATCTCTCATCAATGATTATTTTGGCTTTTCAATTTATTTAAATGTTCTTTGAATCGTCCCATTTTCTTCAAAAGCCAAAAAAAAATCATTTTCTCCTATGTTCTATTTTAGCCATAGGAGCTATGTTTCTTGACATACAAGGAAATAAAATATAAAATTTATACTAGATACTCTGAAACTCATTTAGCCTAAGTTTGGCTGAAATTGATACAGCAGTTTCAAAGGAGAAGATTTTTAAAGTAAGTCAACATGATGAACAAATTGTGAAAAAAGTCTTTAAAGGGCAATAACTCCTTAAGGGGTCAATTGACAATTTTGGTCAAATTGACTTATTTGTAGATCTTACTTTTCTTAACATTTTTGCTATTAACAGTTTATCTGTATCTATAATAATATTCAAGATAATAACCAAAAACTGCAAAATTTCTTTAAAATCATCAATTCAGGGACATTATACCTGAAAAACCAGTTACCCAATTCGGCTGAAAATTTCAGGACAGGTAGACCTTGACCTAATAAATACTTTAACTTCTTGTCTTATTTGCTCTAAATGCTGGAGTTTTTGAGATATAAGCCAAAAACTGCATTTTACCCTGTGTTCTATTTTTAGCCATGACGGCCATGTTTTTGACGAAATAGAAAATAAAACACAAACTTTATTTTATACACCCTACTGATCATTCAGTTGAAGTTTGGTTGAATTTGGTTGAGTAGTTTTAGAGGAGAAGATTTTTTTAAAGTTAGCAAATATGATGAACAAATTGTGAAAAATTGTCATTAAAGGACAATAACCCCTTGAGGGGTCAATTGACAATTTTGGTAATATTAACTTGTTTGTAGATCTTACTTTGCTGATCATTTTTTGCTGTTTACAGTTTATCTTTATCTATAATAATATTCAAGATAATGACCAAAAACTGCAAAATTTCCTTAAAATTACCAATTAAGTGGCAGCAACCCAACAATGGGTAGTTTGATTCATCTGAAAATTTCAGGGCTGATAGATCTTGATCTAATGAACATTTTAACCCCTTGTCAGATTTGCTCTAAATGCTTTCGTTTTAGAGATATAAGCCAAAAACTGCATTTGACCCCTATGTTCTATTTTTAGCAATGGCGACCATGTTTGTTGATAGATCAAAACTTCGGATAAAATTTATAAACTAGATACCCTAAGGAATATTCAGTTAAAGTTTGGAAGTATTTGGCCTAGTAGTTTCAGAGGAGAAGATTCTTGAAATAGTTTACGACGACAGACGACGACGACAGACGACAGACGACGGACGACGACGGACGCCAAGTGATGGCATAAGCTCACATGGCCCTTTGGGCCAGGTGAGCTAAAAAGCCTTAAAAAAATTATGAATATGTTTAAATTTCTTAAGTTTTACTCATATTTTGTCTTTTAATTTTTACATTTAATTCTTCTTTGAAAAGCAGGAAAGTACTTCTTAATATTAAAATAACACTGCTGTAAATCGAATTTCATCTATTTTCCCACGTCCATTTTATTCATTTTGCTGGGTTTTTATTTTTGTCTTGTAATATCAAGGGGAGGTAACTTCTTGCAAAAATCGGCAGAAAACAACCGCTTCGTGCATGTCGAACATAACTTGACGTTTGCGTATCCAAAATTCAATTGGCTAGATATTCATATCGAGTGTTTGTCTTAATGAGATGCTTTATTAAATTTAAATTCAGCCCATCATTTTTAGTTTTCTCGAAGATATTTAGATTTTTCGATCAGGAGACTTGAAAATTTTCAAACAAACTCAGTCAAGTTTGAAGATAAAATAAATAATGAAGGACTTTGATTTGATGTGTAAGTTTTGACGAGTTGAAACTATGAATATTCAAGATTATTTGGATCAATAAGTTTTTATTACGACAGTGGTATTTAGTGAGTTATAATGAGGTTTGTCTCATCCGTAGTTTTACTGAATTTTCACGGTCACGTGACTCTATTGTTGCTGATAAACTTGGGGCCAAACCGTGACCTGCTTTCCAACTGGTTTGGAGGTCAGTTTAGACCAATTTGTATACGCCCGTCGTCTTTTAGACGGGGCGTATTATGGTATACCGTTGTCCGTTCGTCCGTCTGTCCGTCCGTCCGTCCGTCGTCCACACTTCGGACAATAACTCAAAAACACTTTCACCAATTTCCATGAAACTTAAGTGAATTGTTTATATCTATTGACGTAAGCTCCCTTTCGTTTTTTTTTATTTCAGATTTTAAGTTTTGGATTTATGGGGCTTTATTCATAAAAAAGGGGGGATTTTCAACACTTCGGACAATAACTCAAAAAGGCTTTCACCAATGTCCATGAAACTTTGGTGAATTGTTTATATCTATTGATGTAAGCTCCCTTTCAATTTTTATAAATTTCAGATTTTAAGTTTTGGATTTATGTAGCTTTATTCATAAAAAAAGGGGGATTTTTAACACTTCGGACAATAACTCAAAAAGGCTTTCACCAATGTCCATGAAACTTTGGTGAATTGTTTATATCTATTGATGTAAGCTCCCTTTCAATTTTTATAAATTTCAGATTTTACATTTCCGTGTTATGAATTTTTATGCTTAAAAAAGGGGGGATTTTCCAATTTTGGGACATTAACTAACACTTTCACAAAATTTTATGCAACTTTGATAAATTGTTTATATCTATTGACCTTAATAGTGCCAATTTTTTTGTGCATTTTTATTTATTATTTGGGGGGGGGGGGGTTATTTGACAGGGCTCACACTATTTCTAGTTGATCATATAAATTCATTTAAAGCATAAAAGACAAGTTAAAAGAGCAACGGGCGTATCATGCGCTAAAGCGCAGCCCTTTATTCTATGATTCCATATATGGATTTAAACAAAATAAATTGGTGGACCTATATAATAAAGAAGGATACGACTACAAAATAAACACAGAATGGACATTTTTGTCTTTATTATAAAAAAACGTAGGTGAAAAAAACTGTCAAAATAGGTGCAATTTGGGTACCGTCACGTTACTATAGTAAAGTATGATAATACATGTTCTTTGTATAGCTGAATAGTTGTGAAATTTAAAAAAAAAAAATTATAATATGCAATATTGTTTCTTAGGAATAATTTATATTATTATAATTTGTCCTATAAATGGATAAAAATATGTAGATATAAAATTTCTATTCCTGAACATGCTGAAGAAAACATATTATAGGATTAAACAGAGGAACCAACGATTAACCCACAAACTGAATAAAAGTCCTTCGGGAATTTTATGTTAAGTTTATGAGTAAGAGACCCGGTTTACACATCAATAACCTCTAGAAAAAATGTGTTTAATCCTTATAATTCTTCAGCCAAATTACGTCATTATTAATTTACATTATGTGTTTGATGGCTACTATATTTACCATCAAAAGCGCATTGGCATGTCGTACCTAAGGTGTAGTCGCCATTTTGACCTTTTAAAAAACATAAATGTCCGATAAATGCATCAGAATCTAAACTGAAATAGCACCTACCTCAAAAACTTCATTTTAATTAGATATTATCCGAATTTGAAGTGTACACGCAACGAAATAATCTTTCCCTTGAAAATTTTCATTCGTGTGACGTCGTGTTTTGCCATGACGTAAATTCGCCAAATCCTTCATGTTTTTTTGTTACATATGCATTCGAATGGAAACAACTGTTATGCAAATTGTTTTATAATCTAAATTTGCTGAAAATCCCAGAATCATTGCAAAAATGTGTATCGCGCATGAATAGATTACGAAAGTAGTTTCGGAAACATGGTTTATCGAAGTGTAAACCAAGAGAAAAATTATACTTGACCAATCCAATTCAAGTATTTATAGATATGCAAATGATATGAGAATTATACTTCAGTAATAGAGTAAAAGTGACATATATTTCAAATTATAGTCTTCATTATCAAACTATGCTGTGTGAGATAATATAAAAATAAAATGTTCCGCTAGATGCAGCTGGATACAACCGCAAAGGTTGAACCCTGATCAGTTGGATTCAAGCTTGACACAGCTCTGATTGTGATTAGAAATTTGACACATTATAGGTTTCTGTCACAGAACGAATGTGAACTGAAAAATTTGAATTTGGATGTATCTTGGTTACACAATGACAAGTTATATATCAAGTCAGCATTTTGTTCCAGTACAATGAATTTTAACCGATAAGGGACTATGTATTGCCATGCAATACTCTCAGAATGCTTGATACCGTACAAAACGGACGCCTAACGCCATCCGTTCGACGTTCGTTCAAAGTTTTGAACATGCTCAAAATTTTCCACCGGACAGAACGGACGTCGGAGGATAAAACGTACGCTTAACGGACATGCAACGGATATGGACGGACGCCTAACGGATAAGAACGGACGTCTAACGGACATGAACGGATTGAAAAAAAAGTTATCCGTTAGGCGTCCGTTCGAGCTATCCGGTAAGGTGTGACCGAGGCTTAACAGTATTTTCTTTTTTTTCAATTTTTTCCCGGTTTTTCAAAATGGAACACATTTAGGTCCAAAGTATCCAAAATCAAACTTAGTTCTTTGCAATAAACACTCAGTGGGATCTAAAACGTTTGTGTTGGCTTTATCGGGACAATTAATGAAAGATATTGACCACACTCTTCTCAAACACAAACAATCAAACAAACAGACAGAAAACAAAAGATATGTATGCTGAAAAATATATTCATGAAAAATGTTTACCGGGATCAGTACAGGCAAAAACGCAAGTGGTTTTATTTAGAAATAAAGGTTTTCCAGGGGTTAAAACTCACAACGTACGTCAAGAAGAAAATTGTGAAGATAGGCGAAACCATTGAAATACTAAATCGGTCTTTCCAATGTTCCCACTTGGGTTTTTTCACAATATAATTTATATGCAGATAAATATTCTGACTGGATGAAACGACAAGCTTTTTGAAAAAGCTATTACTTGTTTATACTAGAAATATAGGTCAAAGGAAATAAACCAGGACGAGAAAAAAATCAAAACAACTCGTGTGTATTATTTTAATGAAGTGCAAGGGTAATATTTTGGGTATAAAAAAACAAATGGCTGGTTTTTAGTTGTTTTACCGCATTCCGCCACGAATAAACGTGACAACGTCTTCCGGTTTTAACAATTCTGCCCGAGTGTTTTTTTTTTAAATGTATTGTTATATCAGTATCGTTGTCCCCTGAAAGGGACTAGACTGAGTGTGTGTGTGAGTAAGGCTATAATAGTCATAATACCTCATGTTATGGGCGATGAATTACTGTCTTCTATTATCGTGTATCGTACAGAGAGCTGACAATAGCCTTAGGAGTGCGCAGACTCTACCATTAGCATCAGTTGTTATGAGGCCCATTGGTGTCCTTTACGTATATATGACATATATTGGGCATCTTGGCCTGGAGCAAGTAATATTAAAGTCCACTCACCCAAAGTATAAAAGAAAATTCTGACTATTCAAACGATTTTTTAAATGCAATATTTCACAATAAAGCATCCTTTAAAGACCCTCTTTAAATGTTGGTAAATTTATAATAAAATTATATTATAAAAACATGTCGGATAATTTAACAGAGCTTAATATGTTGTTTTGTTATATGATAAACGACTTTAAATAAATCTTTTCTACGCAAATCTTTGTCTTTATTTTTCTAACAAGCTCATAATACACATTCGTGGTACATTGTTTGACACCCAAAAGATTTTTGCATCACGACGATTTTGAATTGTCTGTATACTAGGCTGTCCGACATGTCTTCATAGACGAATTTGTGAGTTTTTTTTGTAAACGGACATTAATAATTCATATAGTCGATAGTGTCTTCAGATACTTTGTTCGACTTGACTTTAAAGGCGGTCCGATTTGACTTATGTACGACGGTCACCCGAGTTGTCTTTTTTTTAGTCCTTTTTTGTCTTTTGGCCGAGCCGTCATGCAACCGCCCGTTATTATATTTCATTCTCTAAAAACCAATACAAGCAAGGGTACAGAGAATGATAAGCAAAAAGGGAAAACATATCAAATATTGTAGTACAGGTGAGTAAACATTGGTGTAGTATGGCAGGCGCGTAGCTCCCTATACGCTAACACGGAGTTGCGTGCACATCGGTTCGGCATGCAAACAAAATTAATGCAAAATTAAAAATTTATAAATTAAATTTTAAAGGAAGCACATATGTAATTGTTGTCACTTTTTTAATTGATGAAATGTCATTAAATAACGGCATTTGGTTTCAAAATAGAAGTTTTATTGGAGATCATGCATGACAAAATCGGACAGTAACTTAATTGTATCTTTTACAAGAATTGAATTTGCTATACTCAGTCTAATACATGTAGTTTCGGAGCACATTTTACAGAGTACGGTTAATCTGTTTGGAATGAGATGTACCAATCGGCATTAGATTTATCAGAACCCTTCAATCGTTGTAATTATGCCACGACGATGTGTTCGACGGACTACCAGAGCCACTCATCCTGCAAACACGCCAAAACAGTATTGGAAAGTCTCATTATATTTTGCGTTTATAGACCATATGATAATGGAACTGGAGAGTGGAGTGGCATCTGATATGATCGGAAAATCGCTTCTTTGTGCCGTATCTGCTTCCTCGTGTTGTAGGAAATATAAAAGACGAACAAATCCCAACATTGTCTGACATACGAAACTGACCTGGTATGTAATTTTGACGGATTCAATTGGGAGGTCGCTCGATGGCGAACACTGACGTACACTGGCTTATAACATCTCGCGAGAGCTACCGTGGAGATCTATCAGTGTACTACTAGTTAATTTCTATATTTAATCATTTTTTTTATTTATTGTAGTTTACATTGATTCGATAATCTTTACTTTATTTGTTTGTTGTAATGTCCCGCTAAATTTCTATATTTAACTATATTTTTAAAACTTGTTATTGCTTCTGTTAACATTATTTCTCTTATCACAGAATGTTAAAAGACCATTACTTTGTTTTATATTTATGGAAGCATTTACATTGTTAAGTCTCCCAAACAACGTTTGGAGACTTATTGTTTTTGCTCAGTTCTTATTATTTTTCTTCTTCTTCTTCTTCTTCTTCTTCTTCTTCTTGACTTATTGTTTTTGCTCAGTTCTTATTATTTTTCTTCTTCTTCTTCTTCTTCTTCTTCTTCTTCTTCTTCTTCTTCTTCTTCTTTCTTCTTCTTCTTCTTCTTCTTAACCGCTTGTCAGATTTACTTAGGGTTTCATAGTTCTTCTTCTTCTTCTTCTTTTTCTTCAGCCACTTTTAAAAATGAACTTGTCCACAGCGTTTCTCCTAAACCGCTTGTCAGATTTACTTAGGGTTTCATAGAATGGTAGACTAATATGTCTAGGTGAGCTATCAATTTTCGTTTGTGCATTGGGGTCTATTAAGGGGTATTTTAGGGGGTAGAAAGGAGGGAGGGGTTTACTATATAGAACCCTATGGGATTTTATTTTCTAAAATTTTCAAATGAATATAACTTGAAAACTGTAAGTGATAGATACATGCAGTCTTCAGAAATGATTATAGGACAATAAAACAAATCACATGAAGTATAGGGGGAGTCCCTGGGGGTCATCCCCACCCCCTTCAATTTGAGAATATGCTTTTATCTTGTAAACAGTCCAGATCCCCACCCCTAAACCATATATATTTTTGAATGGGACGATAAAACAAATCCAATGAAATGAAAGGGAAGTCCCCGGGGGACATCCCCACCCCATTCAATTTGAGAATGTGCTATTATCTTGTAAAAGGTTCAGATCCCCACCCCTTAACCATATATATTCTTGTAGGGGACAATAAAACAAATGAAATGATATAATAGGGAAGTCCCTAGGGGGTCACCCGACCCCTTCTTGTTTGAAAACTTGTAAACGGTCAACATCCCCACCCCTAAACCATATATATTCTTGTATGGGACAATAAAACTAATCAAATGAAATTAAAGGGAAGTTCCTGGGGGTCACCCCCACCCTGTTCAATTTGAGAATGTGCTATTATCTTGTAAACGGTCCAGATCCCCACCCCTAAACCATATATATTCTTGTAGGGGACAATAAAAAAAAATGAAATGAAATAAAAGGGAAGTCCCTAATGGGTCACCCACCCCCTCTTGTTTGAAAACTTGCAAACTGTCAACATCCCCACCCCTAAACCATATATATTCTTGTATGGGACAATAAAACAAATAGAATGAAATTAAAGGGAAGTATTTAGTGGTCATCCCCCACCCTGTTCAATTTGAGAATGTGCTATTATCTTGTAAACGGTCCAGATCCCCACCCCTAAACCAAATATATTCTTGTAGGGGACAATAAAACAAATGAAATGAAATAAAAGGGAAGTCCAACCCCATCCCCTCTTGTTTGAAAACTTGTAAACGGTCAACATCACCACCCCTAAACCATATATATTCTTGTATGGGACAATAAAACAAATCAAATCAAATGTAGGTAAAGTACCTGAGGGTCACCCCCTCCTGTTTGAATACTTGTAAATGGTGGAGATCCCCACCCCTAAGCCATATATATTATTGTATGGACAAAAAATCAAATCAAATGAATATGGGACCATATGAATGGCGAGTTATGGGAACTTTGTTTGGGAGACTTCGTAACAGCATCCTGTTACAATTACTTCTTGTTTTAATTACATTTACAATGTTGTTTAAAGACGCAGACCTTGAAGAAGACCCAAAGTTGATTAAGTAAACGCGGACCTCGAAGAAGACACCCATTGACATGCCTGTTTGAAGCAATATCAAATATAAATAGGAACGTTATTATGGTATTATTGCGTAACAATTTTCATATTGGCTTAGTTATAGGTCCGAGGGTACCATATTGGCCTGAGGCGAAGCCGAAGGCCAATATGGCTGCCCGAGGACCTATAACTAAGCCAATATGAAAATTGTTACGCAATGATACCTTTATTAATTAACCAGTCCAACACACGTAAATACACGTAATAATATCTTTATTAATAAACTAAAGTGTTACAATATTTTTTTAATTTCATTTCAAAAGAGATAAATATTTTTACCTTGAAGTGGAACTATCCAAATCTCAGTTTGTTTCTTTTTATTAGATGCAGGTGTCTTCAGCATTTTCTCATCTGATGAATTTTTCTACCCTTTTCAGTCACTATAAAGTGTTACAACTTAAATTTAGACGCAACACATAAATAGTAATTGGAAAGGTACTGCCATTGCATGTGTTACGCAGAAACTAATTTAAAATCGATGTGTACAATCGTGAAATTATGAGGTCGTCAAGAAATGAACTTTGTGATAATCTACTCGTTCCCCAAACCTGAAACAGTTCTATCGTCTGCCTTCAAAATATCTTTTAAATGAATGTGACCGTCTTTCGCCAGAAATGTTTGCCATACTGACATTTTCAGCATGTTGAAGATAACTAAATGACAACTGCGTCTTCAAAACAACTGTTTACTTTCAGTTACTCTAGAGTTATCGGGATTTCAACCGATTAGTCTAGAGCTAATCGAATATGCTAATATTGGGCTTGCTAAACCCGGGCCAATACGGAAAAATCCGTATTGGCCTTATAGGACAAAATTATCGATTTGGCAGTTTTACTCGTATTTAGTCAAATAAGCTCCAGTTAATTAATAATTAATCATAATGATCGTTTATAGTTTCTAACAACACTTCTTCTAACGCAAGTCATCTCATGAATATTATTGACGGCTCATGAATATTATTGAAGGCTGGCCTCATGAATATTAACGCCGGCTGCTATCGACGGCTAGATTCACACTAGTGTGAATTTTCGTCAAATTTTGTACAAATTGTAATTTGTACAGGCACTATTTGTACTAATTAAAATTTGTACAAAGTCAAAATACAAATTATAATTTGTACATTTTTTGGAACAAATTATAATTTGTACATTTTTTCTTGTTCCATGATAGCATCCAGGTCTTCCACCTTCTAAAATGTAAACGTTAAAGACGTTAGCCAAAGCCGCCGCCGCCGGATCACTATGCCTATGTCGAGCTTTATACAACAAAAGTTGCAGGCTCGACAAAAAGCAAAACCCAAGAGAAGATGTGGTAGGATTGCCAATGAGACAACTCTCCACAAGAGACCAAATGACACAGAAATAAACAACTATAGGCCACAGTACGACCTTTAAACAGTATATCAATGTATATATTTAGATATGTGAATCAGCTTAGTTTTAGAACAACCAGACAAGGAACTTATCTATATTATTAAGTTTGTATTTCGACTAACAAAAATGCAGGACATCGCATGATCTTAGGACAATCAGAAATATGACAATAGCAAAACTAGCCAGTTTAATTACAAACTATAATTAAAAAAGCATTTAGAACATTATCACCTCTAAAGTTCTTTAGATCTTCATGTCTGATTTCTTTTACGTTTTTTTATTGATTAGGCAGCAACCATTTGATTTTCTGGGGGGGGGGGGGGGGCTATGGTTTTTTTTTCTGGACAAATTTTTTTTTTCGCCTGTGACGAAAAACAATCTATTTTTTTCGCGACAAGTCGAAAACAATTTTTTTCTTTCAATTTTAGCATTACATATAGTGGCAGCTGAGGGTGAAACAAACAATTTTTTTTTCTCAGAATCAAAAACAAATTATTTTTTTCTCCAAAAACTGGAAACAAACTTTTTTTTCCAAAAAAAAACATAGCCCCCCCCCAGAATTTCAAATGGTTGCTGCCTTAGTAATGACCACGAGTACTTTTTACGATTACATTCAAATCTTCAATTGTCTGGTGACCATATGTAACGGGGTGTCATGTGGCTAACAAAACCAATCCAGTAAAAGTTGATAATTTTATTATTGGCACCAGACGTATTCAATATAATGAAATAAACGCCCTACAAAACATAATAAATACAATTATAATTATCTGCCAATATCTGTATTAAAATTATAAATATAATATTCAACATATATAAACGCATTTACATAACACAATGCACAATAAAACAAAGTATTTATATTTCTCATTTTTTCCTAATCTGTATGAATTATCAAAAGAAAATAACTTTAACTTTACGAAAATGTTCTCGGAACTTTATCATTAAAAATACACCAAGTCGAATTCTCCCGTGAATATGATCAATAAGTACATACGATCGATATTACTGTTATCACGTAATACACATGAAAACTATTATATATAACTCTACAAAATATACCTCCTCGTGCAATTATAATTTGCACACATGTATCAAACTAAGTAAAATATAATTATCTTAGTATTCTCGACAAAAAGGTGTCGGCAATCACTGTATGTAAACAATGAATTATTTCTTCACGCTCATGTTAAACTGTATGTATTTATTTATCGTAAAACGGTCTAAATGCCAATCCTTCTTAATTTGTAAATACTTTTCAATGTAATAGAATAAAAATAGAACATAGAAAACATCTTCTACATTAACATACACATTTCACCCGAAATATGGAGAAAATACGCTCACGCTAAAATATTATGTTTTTATAAAACATTAATATACACATACCAAAATTATGGATTTTAGGCTCACTGACCACTCATACTTGTGCGTCAAGGATGTGCATTCACTGTAAAAATAAGGAACATGCATGCAATAAAGTGTTAGTTTAACAATAATAGCGAATCCCGCATTACTAGAACTAATTTGACAAATGCGCGCTAAATGAACTATATCAAACCGAAAAATACAGAAACCCGACAATAGAAATTATCCTAACATACCTGATATTTTCAACTATAACAACCACATGCCTTTGGACAAATCTTCAATACAAAAGAACATTATGTAGTTCACTGTTGTGCCATTAGAAAAATAAAACTGTCAAACTTTGAATTTTCGAGGTTTAGAGGTCTTTTATTTTTAAATTGCTCTAGTGTGAAATAAAGATTTTAAGCGGAATAACTCGGACTTAACCAAAAGTTTTTTTTTACTGCAATGGTTTTTGTTCGAATCTATAATTCAAATACAGTAGTGGATAATGCTATTTAAAATTCTATTAATGAAAGACTATGATATCTATTAAAGGTCGAGGATTTAAATAAACACAAATAATTATACACGAAAAAACAAAAGCACATTCATGGTTTTGTGCTTACGAATCGCTATTCTGTATCAAGAACGCTCAAACTCAAGCCCTTGATAGCATAGGGTGTATATATAACCCCGTGAATTTCCGGCACAAGTCCTTGAACTTCGACACGGGTTACATTAAAGTCTGTAGGTCTATAATCGACACTTTGGCTGCTATAAACGCAAGACCGTATAAAATATATAAACATTTATTAACACAAGTTTACAGTTTGAAAGCTAGGGGAAGTCTGCCCCAGCAACAGTTTACAAAACATATCAATTAAGTCAAAGATAAGGGCATTAAAACATTATAAAAGGTTCTCATAAAATATAAATATAACTTGTCCAATCTTATGTAATAATAAGCTGATCATTGTCCTCCGGCTTAACTTTATAAAATAGCGATAATTGCTTTTGTAGTTCGAGTGTTAGATACATGTATTATCTCGCACTTTTGACAGCCATCGGAATAAGTTGTAAAATAGTAAATCTATAATCTCTTTTGGGTATTTGAAATAAGAAACATTATATTTAAGAATAAAACAAGAAATATTCAGCTAAAACTAAAATGAGAAATATTCAATTTAAAACTAAAACGAGAGTTCATAGAAATATCCAATATTAAACGAGAGTTCATATTAATATTCAATCTAAAATGGGAGTTCATATAATTAAAGCACTTTTCGAATTATGGTAAAAGTTCCCAATGTCACTTTTCTCCCGGTTATATTCTCCACTACTTCCCCGAAGTGCTCGTCCCGAGCACAAATTGCTACATTTCGTATTTGGGTTTGTAATGTTTATTTCATCTATGGGTAATTCGTCTTTGGGTAAATCGTCTTTGGGTAATTCGTTTATGGGTAATTCATCTTTCTGGTTGCTGAAAGTGTGAACATACTGAAAACATCACGAACATAGAAAATGCACATATATTGGACCTTTTCATTAATATTACAAAGTGGGGTATGAGGAGGGGGACATAAAAATACTTAAATACTCTGAGGAGAGGGACTACTGACATTAATATACTAATATTCTGAGGATGGGGACTACTGACATGAATATACTAATATTCTGGGAGGGGGGACTACTGACATAAATATACTAACGCTCTGAGGAGCGGGACTCCTGATATAAATATACTAAAACACTCTGAGTATAGGGGGACTCCTGACATAAATATACTAAAACACGATGAGGAGGGGGACTCCTGGCATAAATATACTATAAAATTTTGAGGAGGGGGACTACTGACATAAATATACTGTAATATCTATTTCAACTTGACAACTCAAAAGAACATGGCTCTAGTATATGTATAGATATATAAGCAACAAAGGGTGCTTTTATAATAATCATAAAAGTAGGACTAATTATTCAAGTTTGATTATAAAAAAGGGGGGCAATAATGATCATTGGCCCTTTCATGATTCTAACAAACTTCACTATACTGTCTGGAAGGTTTTCGAAAACACTATCAAGAATTTAAACCGATTATCAGATTATCAGTGGATATTTCTACCTTGTAAGCAGGTTTTGATTAAACATACATTTGTAATAAAGCATTTTTCTGACATGTAGTATACAGGTCGTCACTCCTGTAAACTCAATGGAAAGAAGAACACAAGACAGGTGACGAGTCTACCTTGCACTCCTGTTTCGGACCAAAATTGTATTCTAAAATGATTTTGTTATACCACTGATAATCTTTGTATAAGAAGGAAGCTCACACGTAAAAATTCAACTCCTTATAGCATGGTGCGTGAAATGATACAAAATAATAACGACAACTAAACAATAATTGTGGTTATTTGGTACTATAGTCAGTGATCTTTGTTCAAAGTTACAACCTTCATTTGTGTAAAACACTAGGTTCTATGATACAACAAGGATACACAGACTTTAGCTCGATTTATGGAGGTTCTCTTATACTGGCAGTGGCAAATATCTCAGAAAAAAAAGTGAAAAAAGCTGATTAATCATCTTAGTATAATGAAGTTTTCTTAAAAAAAATAGATTTCAAATGTGACAATGACAAACAAAACTATACTTTTCTCATTGAGTTGATTACCTAGACTTGATTAAAACCATGTACTGAAAAAAACTTGGCCTGGTTTATCATTAAAGTTATCCATGTCGTTTTCGCTTACTTTTACTTTGACTCTGAGCATGAAAGTGTTGGATTAAATTATTAGGTATGTTGTTTGATGGTTCCCATGTATTTAGTGAACTACTATAGCCTTGCCATTTAATAAGGTACTGTTTAATGTTGCCTCGTTTTCTACACTTAAGTATTCTTTCGACATCATACATGTCCTGTTTGGGGTTTGGATTTTGTGACGGTTGCTTATCTTTGTGTAATTGTGTGTGATCATTTTGATTATTTTTCCCTACTTGATTTTGTGTTTGGTTATTGATTGTGTCATTGACTCTGTCAAGGATTTCAGGCATGTCCATGAGTTCCCCTTGGGTTTAGGTCGTGATCTTCATTAACTTCATTGGGTGGGTTCGTGGGTCGATTCTTGGGGTCGAGAAACTTCTTCAATCGATTTGTGTGCACTGGAGCCTTCAATATTTTATCGTCAGATGCTTTGCGCAAACGGTAAGTATATTCGCCTATGTGTTCCGCGATGTAATATGGTCCAGTCCATTTTCGTTGGAGTTTGGGAGACAAGCCAACTGGAGTCCGAGTACAGTAAAGCCATACTTTGTCTAATATGAAAAACGTGGGTTCCTCTACGTTTTTGTCGTGTTGAGTTTTGTACTTTTGTTGTGCAGCTTCAATATTCGTCTTCGCAATTTTCCTGGCAAGGGTAAGATTATCGACAATCAATTTAAGGGCTGACTCTGCATCTTTGCTCAATCCTTTTGTAGATTCTGGGATAAGTGCGATGTCGATAGGATTTCGAGGTTCCCTTCCAAAGACCAAATAATATGGACTATGTTGTGTCGACTCGGTTTGTTTCGTGTTTCTGAAAGCCATCATAACGCCTTGTAAATAGTCGGGCCATGTCGTTTGGTTGTCATGGCAATACATTCGCAGAGATGTTGCTAATGTACGATTTTGTCGTTCGGTTGCTGCATTACATTCTGGATGGTAGGATGATGTGTTGAGCTTAGTGATCAGGAAAATTTTGCAGATTTCTTTCACGAGGTTCGAAGTGAAGTTTTTCCCCAAATCTGTAGGAATTTCTCTACATGGACCATATCTACATATAATTTCATTGAACAGGACTCTTGCAGTTTTCTACGGCTCCTCCTGTTTTAAGTGGAAAGGCTTCACACCATTTGGAGAACGGACATACTACTAGCAAAATCTGATTGAAACCTCCTGATGAATGTGGTAAATTGCAAAGAATGTCCATGTGTATTCTTTCAAAAACTCCAGTTGCCGGAAGAGGCTGTAAGGGTGCTCTCTTAGAGTGAGGATTAGTCTTGCCTTGTTGACACTCAATACAGGTTTTCACATAATCTTCATCAATGTCTGAGTACATTCTCTTCCAGTAATATTTCATTCTAATGTTGTTGTAGGTTCTGTCAATCCCTGGGTGAGCTGCAATAATTGCATCATGGTGCGATAAAAGTACATCGTTCTGTAATGACTTTGGTACAACAAGTTGTTTGATGACTCTATCTGATAACTGTCCTTTCCCTCTAGGATAATAATGGTGAAACAGTATACCATTAGATACAACGTAGTGATTTGACTCTCGGACTATAACGTCAGCCTTCTTTTTGTCTTGAGGTAGCGTGTTCTGTTCGATGTACTGTAACATTTGTCCTGCTTCTTCGTCTTCATTTTGAGCTGCCTGGATTCTATCTTGTGTTAGCTTTGTGGTTTCAATCATCATGAGTAATGGGTCCACATCACGATAACGATTATCTGCTTCAGTGATTGCCTTAATTGCTGATACTGATTCATGCTTTGATTCGTCTGAGTCTTGTAACTGGACTGGATTGACAACTGACCTTTGATTTTCATTGTACATATGTTGATTTGTTTCTTTCCTGGATTGATCAGTTGCTGTATATGAAGCCTCGATTTCGTCTATACTGAGTCGACGCTGACGCTGGTTCACATGGTGTTGAATTCTGGAGAGGAAGTCAGCGCAAACGTTATCTTTTCCTGGTTGATAGTGAACTTCAAAATTGTATGTCTGAAGATACATAGACCATCTAGCTAAACGTCCGGTACTCTCTTTAAAACGATGAAGGTATTGTAACGCTATATGATCTGTATACACGTGAAATTTGTTATTGGCCAAATAAACGTGGAACTGTTTGATAGCTACAACTAGTGCAAGGCATTCTCTGTCTTTAACGTCCCATCTTTGTTCTGGTTTTCGTAGCATACGTCCGCCATACGCAATAACTCGGAGTTTCTTGTCTTTGTCGTGTTGACCTAGAACATATCCTATTGCAGTACCACTTGCGTCGGTATGTAGAATAAACTCTTTATTGAAGTCCGGAAATACTAGGATGGGAGCTGATGTGAGTTTTGTCTTGAGAGTTTCGAGCGATCGTTGACATTCGTCTGTCCAATGAAATTGTTGATCTTTGTGTAGCAATTGATTGAGCGGAGAAGTTATTTTGGAGTAGTTGTAAATGAACTTCCTGTAGTAATTACATAGTCCAAGGAACATGCGTACTTCTTTGACATTTTTCGGCGCTGCAAAGGAATGTACAGATGCCGTTTTCTCTGGATCCCCTGCTATGCCATCTTTGGTGATAATGTGGCCTAAATATTGAACTTCTTTACAAGCGAACTGACACTTCGACGGTTTCAATTTCAGGTTGGCTTCGATTAGTTTATCAAAAAGGGCTGCTAAATGACACAGGTGTTCTTCAAAGTCGAACTTGCTGTAAATAAGAATGTCGTCTACATAAACTAATGCGCTTTTCCAGTTGAGATCTCTGATAACTTCATTCATGATCATGTTGAAGGTTGTAGGAGAATTTGCGAGGCCATATGAAAGTCGATTGAATTCGTACTGACCTCGATGCGTCATAAAAGCAGTCTTTTCTTTGGATTGTTCATCAAGCTCCAGTTGCCAGAAGCCCTGCCTCATATCACAGACGCTATATGTCTGCGCATGCTTTTCTCCAAGTGTATCTAGGACATCTGAAAGAATCGGGAGCGATTGTGTATATATTTTCGTCAAACGATTTAGTTTGCGATAGTCCACACATACTCTCTTCTCGCCATTGGGTTTTGCTACAAGTAAGATGGGGCTGCTCCATGGTGACATGCTTTTTCGAATGATACCTTGTTCCTCCATTTCGTCCAAATGTGTATTTATTTCTTCCTTTGTTTTAGGGGTAGTCCGGTACGGAAATTGTCTGACTGGATTTGCATCGCCTGTGTCAATGATGTGTTTGCCTATTTTGGTAGAGCCTAATTCGGTTATGTCTTTAGCAAAAGCTTGCCTATATTGCCCTAACAGAGTCAATAACTGATATTTTTGTGTTTCGCTTAAATCGGATTTTGAAAGATCAATACCCATCTCGGTAGCAATTTTGATATAATTATTATTTGAATTTGAAGCTTCGCCAGTTCTGATACTATCTATAAACTCAAAATTTTCTTTTAATTCTCCAAAAATTTTATCATCTTGAATTTTAATAAAATTTCCAACTATAGTATTTTGTTTCAGTGTTATTACAGCATTTGTAGGATTTAAAATTTCAAAAACAGAATTGGTAATATGTGTATGTATTAAGCACCGTGCTCCCATTATACTGTGTTTGCCAGCAAGTGAAAAATTTGGTTCAATTATACCTGATGTGTTTTCGCTAAAATTATCTATTTTCACAGGAAAAATAACCTGTTCTCTAGGTTGAAATGTAACATCGGATAGCACACGAACAAAATGGTGAGTGCGATCCCGATCTTGGCCCTGACTTAAAGAAACTTCTGTCATTCCGTTTTGTAATGATAAAACTTGTTTGGGGAAACTTATCTCAGCTTTTTGATCATGCATGAAGTCTCGGCCTAAAATAAGTGGCATATTGACATCATCCAAAATATAAAAATCATGAAATAAAGTGAGCTTTCCTATTTCAACGGGCAGTGTAACTTTGCCTAGCACTCTGATAAAATTGTCATTTACACCACGTACACCTAACAAATCTGATTTATCTACAGGGTAAAGTTGGTCTACTTGCAATGACTGATATGTTTTGTGTATTACCACCTGAAATCTCAAACCTAAACTCTAGAGACAACCTTAAGGATGCATATGCATCCTCAATAAAACGTTCTTCAACCTAAAAATTGTAAAGTTTATAAAGTTATAATTTTACAACAGAAAACTTGGTTCCTGGATTGGAATTTATTTTCACTCAAAACATTAGCAGGAGTTAAAAAAGTAATACGTATGCATCACCTTCCCGATTTTCATATATTGAGTTTCAATACTATTCAGTTTATTGATATATGATTTTATAAATTTTGTTTTTTCATGTTTCAATAATCTTTTGCAGACATTGCAGTAATTTAAAGGATTGAAGGATGGATTCGGAAAGAACAGACGATCAGGATCAAGACAACAGCGTATGTTTAAGTGAAATCAATTGACATTTAAATGTAAAGTGAACCCCTGTTGTGTTCACTTATCGCTACCTTCGGTGCAAAGCTATAGATGGAATGGCGGACCAGTTTGCTTTAAATGTTGCTTATACAAAAGTTAAAGCCTATAATAATAATCAGTATAATCGATCTCTTCTTTTTGGGTTTCAAAATTTCTCTTTATATGAACGGACTTGCATTTTGACTACTAATGTTGTTTTTTTTTCTCTTAACTTTTGTTTGATTGTTTTATCAATAAAGAATATCACATCTACTGATATTTACTTTAACAGTTTTTGTAATACGCAATACTGCGCCACATTTAACAAAATCCTGGGTACACGATAATCTTACTATTTCAGTTACATATTTAAAAATGTTTTTTGCAGCCTGTATAATACAGGAAAATAAAATACTACAAAACGATTTATACATGTGATATATATATGGTATTAGTTTTGATACGTTCGATTTCATTATTCGTCTTTTATCTATCCCGTACTTTAGATAACGTTCCTAGAATATTTGATCTAAAATGGTCAAATATTCAAAAATTAATTTCAGATGTCAATATGGCCACTGTATTCAGATAATTGTTCTAGTAACTTTTCACACTAGTTAAAAAATCTATTATAAGTTAAGCAATATGTGATTCCACAATAAATACTGGTAAAAGACCGTTTTTCACTGAATGCAATGGAGAGATATTGCAATTCGCTGAGTATAGTATATTTATATGTAGTCCTCACAATAACTTTAAAAACAAAATGAACGATATTAAGCAATAGACTGTTTTGTGCCAAAATGTATTCAACTTCATGGTTGCTTATTGTAGGGCGCTCAGAACAATGGAGATATAGAGAAAGAATTTGAATCTTTTGCCGGGTATAAAATAACGAAACGCACACCAAAAGGTAACTGTTAGTTTACATGTATATAATTGTTAGATATTCTCTTCTTACTACATGTATATAATTGTTAGACATTCTCTTCTTACTTGTTGGTTTTGCTCGTCGGAGAAAATCAGTGAAATTTACGAGGAAAGTGTAAAATATACCCCGTACATAAAACACATCTACGTATGTATATATGTGTTGACTACATGCATCATATACAACTTCATAAAAGAAGATTCCCTATCCACAATATATGATTAATATTTCAAAATACAAAAACCTATACTTTGAAATTTTAATTTATTTATCTAACTGATTTTAAAATTGGTCTTTAATATAAAAAGCAGTAAATTTAAAAGTTGTCTCCTTGGCAATCATACCACATCTTCTTTTTAATATTAGCTAAGTTCATCATGACTTCTATGTCTTAACATTAGGATGTATATATAATTTAAATTGGTATGTTTTTCTTCATATTTTAGCAGATAAACGATGGTGTTTACTAGAAGCAGAAGTGAAAGCTAAAGGCACGTCACAAAAGGTATAAAAAGATAAGGATAGCTTATATAGGGCCCATGCAATACGATGATGCATTAGTATTCAAACAAGTGTATATTTCTACAAAAAATCTCTACAGAGTTCACAAAAGTGGTGGTTCGAAGTTTTGACCAGTAAAATGTTAAAAAAAAAAGGACAGACACAATTATTAACGTACTCTAAAATAGAAATAATTGTGAGGACCAGCAGATTTTCTTTAAGGACCATCAGGGGGGATCTAACACTCTGGGTCTAATTATATTCTTACATGTATTTGTTTGATCATTTAGGGTACCCTTACAAATCCTGAAATTTTATATTAGTTTTGTAAATATAGAAACAAGTTGCTTTCTTTAAAAAAAGAAAAGCAATACATGAACCTAAGACCGCTGACTGCCGGGTCACCAAAAGATTGTTGCTGAATTTGTGTTTGCTTTTGAATTGAAATAATTGACTGTGAATAGAAGAAGCCAGTTCAACGTATATATTTACAGCTTCTATTTGAATAGTTATTTTAAAGCTCGACTATTTTATTTATTACTTGGGAATGTACATTATGTTTCCGATTATAACTCTTTGGCAAATCCTAATTTCTACTAACCGGATGATTTATTCAAACTGCACAAACCTATCGCAATAATAAATTTGTGCACTCAGTTTGCTTTATAATCTAGAATTCTGGATGCATTTATTTTATCTATCATATCTTTATATTTTGTTCTCATGGTAGAAGTTTTATGCGGTGAAACCTGTGGCATGCAATTGATTGGGACCTCTTATGAAGTGACTTATTTTGGTTTTATAAAACATCTCAAATTTTAAGGATTTCCTGATTTTACTAAATCAATTCAAACATTATACAGGGAAACTTAGTTTTGCCGAAAAATTTTGAATTTAGAAGTTTATGAATACCTTTACACACTTTCGAAATAACCAATTTATATAAAAAGGTATGTAGATATAAAAAGATACCAGAATTAAAATGATGTTCGCCAGACACGAATTAAGTCTACAAGAAAAGCATCAGTGACGCTCGAATGAAAAAAGTTAAAAGGCTAAATACATGTACATTACAAAGTTAAGGAATCAATTCTTTGAGTAGACAATCCTTAGCTTTTCGAACAGGTCAAAGTTTATAATAGAACAGTGACTCAAAAAAGAAATAAGATAAAAACAACTCGAGGTCAGAATGCCGTTAGTAATGATGACCGTGCTTGAAAGTCATATGTAAAGCTTTTTCTGTCGTGTCCTGTATTTAGATAACAAAAACGAGCATGAGTTCATGGGTGAATTTAATAGTAGTGCATGCAAGTAGTAATTTAGCGAACGAAATAGTGAATAGAAAGCATCTCACTGATACTCAGGAAAATCTAATAGTTGAATTCGAATGTCAAACGGTCTACATTAAATGTTTTGACTCCACATTCATTGACATTTTATCCAGAATGTTTGAGAACGCAAACCGATAGTGTGCTTTTGAAATGTGATCTATAATGTGAATGATTCAAGACATGTCGGATAGTTGGTCAACACAATGAATACAATTTTCAAAATCGTACCATAGTACAAGTATGTAGATGCTATAAGGTTAAACTATTAAAACAAACAAACAAAATTGAAATTGAAATTTCATATTAAACTAACGTTCCTGTTAGTATTTTTTTTTCAAATCCTTTGAATATATATAATATCAATAAACACAAACGTTAAGTATTTACTGATGGACATTTTATTTGTCGAATGCAAACATTCCACTATGTGAATATATTACTATGCAAAATATAAGCAAAGGCTTCTAAATCCATACTAAAACAGTATAAAATAATCAACATTATGGTCGTAATTAAATTTTGTTGTGACAATTGTAAATTATTTTTACGGTTGATGTGAGCTGCAAGGATTTAAAATCATGCTTTATGAATTGAAAACACACAAGTATTTTTATTCACGACCGTTTAAAATTTGAATATTTAATAAATTTATCTTACTTTCCGTTTTTATGGATATATAATAATACAAAAAAATACTCATAAAACCCAAATAACAACATGGTATGAAATAAATAACATAGAAATATAAGGACTATTGTTTATAAACACTTTTTTTGTATGATGCAAGAATTTATGAAGATTTAATTTTTATGTTTCCTGTACAAATGAATATTTAAAAATACCAAAGCAGAGTATCTTGTCATATAAAATGCTTATTTCTTAATTGCAACTCTGAAAACATTCTGATTTCAATCATTGTTAGTTTCTTCAGAAACATAAATACAGTATATATTTTATATATGTTTCTTTGATTCGGATGGAATAAAATAAATTTGAATATTATCTTTCTGTTTTCTGATCTAATATTAGTACTTTAACCAGAATGATCTCTCTCGTATTAAAGTCTATGATGAAATACACAGTATCCCGTGGTTCAATCTTCAAACATACAGCCCGTAACAGAGAAGTGATCGAATTGGTGTTTCTTTACCGTCAAAATTAGCTATGTTATCGACAAACTTAATTGAGTAGTGACCGAACTATTGCATGTATTGGTACTTTAACGTTAAAAAGATTGACAATGCTGACAAACTTTCATGTGTTGATAATCAAGTTTAATACCGATAATATTTAAAATAATTCTAATAATATGAAACAAAATATGTCCATGCACCATTTCGATTGAGCGAAAAGTAGTCATTAATTTTCTTCAAAGTCAGAACAGAAAAAAAAAGATTTATGGAAGGACGTCTTGATAGTATTATTTCCTTTACAATTTTACCAAAAACTAAAAGAAATATACTGGTAAACAATTAAAAAGGTGTTTGATAGGAATGAAGTCCTTTATTTTTTCGGACTGCAATGTGTACCGTATGTGTGATGGATTTGAATTCAATCAATAACTTTGACATGTTTTCTCATATGTATACACAAAAGGGAGGACTGATATTTGTACTTCTGTTAGAATATGTCTTCGTCCGTTTCACATGCCAAACTTTTTTCTAGTTCAGTTTAAATGGGAAAATTTTGTTGAGAATTTTTTTTAATATGACAAAATAACGAGCAAAACTATTTCTTGCAATGGCACACACAGAGAATATTCTTTTTAGTAAAAATCAGTAAAAAAAAAATTCTCCAAAATATACCATGGCCAGGACCTGACAGTTTTTAGCAGTGTACAAATGAAAATCGACCGGAAAACTGCGCTTGCTGTCATTTTGAGGGATCATCATGCAACATTTCACCTATTACCCATCATGAAACAACAACTAAAAAAAAGTTCTAAAAGATAATTTCAAATCAGAGTAAACATATTAACTTCCTTATATACAGTCGAATTTGTCTATAGGTTGCACAAAGCTGGTTCTTAAAACGTTTGTATCAGGGAAAACATTTTTCTTTGACTTTTAAAACTGTAAATGTAAGGGAAACGGATTTCCTAACCATTCACATATAATATTCCGTATTTCTGATTTTTTATTCGATAACGTAAATTATACGACTTTTTTTTATGAGTACGTGAACTTGTGCCATTTATTTTTGCTGGTCTTTAGGAAGACAATTTACAATTGTGCAGTGAACGGAGGCACTTATATACATAACCTTATAATTCTTTTTGGAAACAAAAATAAATTCCCAATATATAAATATACATGTATTATATGTCGTGTACATGATTGGATTTTGTAGATATAACTACCGCACAGAAAAAGTATCATGGATTTCGAGGCTTTCATATTCAAGGTTTTGAATTCTACCCTTGTTGAAAACTTGTGGAGACCTCTACAGTTCCTTAAAACATCAATTTCTTTTTGGTAAATTGAGTGCCGTCTCCCGGAACATGCTAACACTTAAGTCATATCTTTTCATTTTCATATTTTTTTCCCTGTTTGTCTCTGTTGTCTTGATTGTTGGAACGATTAGTGGTATCTAACAATATTTACGAAAACTTTCTGAGAATGATGAATATTTCTTCTCTGTCAGATATGGATCATTACCAATGATAAAATGAAATGCCGTACATCACATCTTATAGAGGTTTAAATTTAAAATATTCGTCAATAACTTAAGATATAGAGCAATTTTGTCTTCAACATTTCAAATGTTAAAGGGTACATTTGTATTTTTTACTTCGATTTGAAGAAAATTTATTTCAGTTTTTTCTGTGACAAAGTACAAGCATGTCGGTATTGCAACAATGTATGATTGACATAATCCCGGGGACATAATAAACAGATAGGTATGAAAAAGAAAAGATATGGGGTATTCTGTATCAGACGAAAGAAAAACTTTTACAGTGTTGAATCCCATAAATATTCACAGTGCAAGCAATATTTACTATCTACATTGAGCAAATCGATTTATGATTTCCTCGTAACAAATGATAGAAATTTCGTAGATCCCGTATTTGATCCTTTACCGTTAAAATGAAAATGCCAATGACAGAGGTTGATTATAAAAAAATGTTTTACTGTGTTAAAAAAACTTCGACTTAAACAATGAAAACTTACACGTTGGACATGAAATATTTTGTCGATGAAGAAAATTAAATTATGTCACTTCTGAAATAAGTTTGTCGATAACGTAACTTATTCTGACGGTAAAGAAACGCGAATTCGATCACTTCTCTGTTACGGGCTGTAATTAGTTTACATGTTATCGAGACAACAGACACTACCACGTTATAATTGACCTATATACACACTGTACAGTGGTCGTTTTAAAACTTATAATTGCATCGTCAAGGGCCATCAAGGGACCACATCAAAGACTTGATAATGACCTGTTAAGACCTGTATAAATAACCGAAAACTTTCGAGACGTTCCGAGAAATTTATTCTGACTTCCGGCCGAGAGATATCGAGTGGCCCATAGACACATCCAAAACTCGCCAATAAATAAGCATGTGCAAAAAAGACAAACAGTTATCAAAGCTTCCCCTTAATTATTGAAAATTGAAGAGCATTTCGTGCCATTTAAAAAGCAGCACCTATAAATTGGCAGTCGATGTCGAATGATTTGTTTTGAAAATGTAAAAGACGATAATAAATTTTCACTAATATTTCATCTTTATCAATAACTTATCTTTATATAACTGTTTGCCTGTCAATAAAGTAATTGAATTATATGGGAAAAAGGCAAAACACAACTTTGTCAACTTCGTGGCCATCTTTATGATGTTTCTTTTTTACAGATTGAGATAAATCAAGGGAATAACATTCCACAATTGAAACAAATGACCTACAAACCAAAGTTATATCTCATTTTTGAAACCAAAGATCCGACCAGTGAATCATTGATTGATGAAATACGACAGTTCTCAAGTAAGTTATAAAAAAATGCAATTTATGATTTACAAGTAAAATTCGGGTCTTGAAAAAAAGTGAAAAAAGATTGCCGAGTATATATCTCAGTGTTGAAGGCCTTACGTTTGCCTATAATTGCTTTCATCCCCCTCATTTGATCTTTTGTGAATAGTTATCTCATTGGCACTCATACAACAGCTCCTTATTTTTATATTTATTATAATTTGGTACGCGAGACGCGCGCACGTTTTGTCTACATAAGACTCACTAGTGGTGCTCAAATCAAAACTGTTGGAAAGACAAATCACGCTCGAAGTTAGAGAGCATTGAAAACCAAAAACGTCTAACAGTTGTGCAAATATTTCGAAGGTGCTATATAAGGCAGCAATTATGATAGAATTGTTATATGAGGGTGTTGGACCAATGTTTTTGTGACATTTATATATAATTTCTGAAACTTACCAAAAGATGTTCTCTATAACTTTATACCTGTCTCTCAGCCATTGTCTCGTTTTAGAGGCTTTCTGTACTTCTATTAACAATATTTTGTATAAGTGTGATTGGTTTTGATACCCTTATTAAAGTCAAGAGTATTTTTATTCAGAAAAGAAGAAGTTGCCATGTCATATGATAGAGCAGAAACTGGCATTACTCGGAGACAACACTAGTTCTGTATGCACCAATAGACATACGTCAGACGAATCTATAAAGGTACACTAAAATGTTTCTACTCAGGCACTTTTTTTATTTAGCACTTAGTAAAGTAGATAGACAGAACATATAAACTAATGCTATTGTATTTTTGCAAAATTGAAATCTTAAAAAAGAAGTAAATAAGAATGTTTTATTCACAGAGAAATAAAAAAAAACCAAAGCGCCAGTGATTATATAAAATATAAATTCACATAAACTTACTTTAGAATATCCATGATCTGTGTCTTTCACGCCGTTGAATCACATGAATTACATTTTATTTTATTAAATTTTTAACTACGAGCTACTTAATTATTCTTTTTGAGCATAAATCCAGAATAGGACTGCATGGTAGCTTTAGCAAAAATAAAAATCAGTTTACATGTTAAACCAATATTTGAATGCATATAGGTAACGATAGCATAATATAAGAAGGACATCAGATTTATGCTTGATTTTTTGCTAGAAACAAATACAAAAAGGATGCTCCATATTTCATAGAGGGAATACAGAAGAAGATGAGAGTGAAATCAGTTACTTCAAAAGAATGACTGAAGGTATGTTCTATCTATCATAGCTTAATTCTCTTTACTAAAAACGTTTTGGCAGTGTATTGTATTGTAATAGAAAAATGCACTTTATTTTTGATTTCATATAGTTCAATATTTAATGCATATAAAATTTAATGTGAAAAATATTTTATAACAAAATATTGTTTAACTGTTATACTGTAAAGGCCAAATTTTCATGTCCAGTTTTTAGTTCAAATAAACTTCACGATGGTCAAACTAACTTTCTTTGGGTCAAATAACTTTCTGATAGAACAAATACTACTTAAATCTTTGTTTGAAAGTGAAGGATGAACAAACAAGTCATAAACTTCGGACAATGGTTCAAGTAGTGACATGGTCAACTTACGTCCATAAATTAACTTTGATAAACTATAGGGCACAAACTAGTACCTTAGTATCATCAATATCTTAATTAAAATTTATAATGTTATTTTATATTATTTTTTATATAGATTCTAAGTTGTGTATTGTTTTATATTAAGGTTAAGAAAATATTAATGAATATATTTTGAAACATATTTTGGTAATTTCAAAAGTAGAAATTACAGAAATTAAAGAAAACTCATCTTTTACATAAATGATAATTATGTCCTAGTTCTGGACCATAACTATATTTGGTCACTCTTATTTTAATTTATTGTGGACTAACAATAACAGCTTCATGGCCTCTATGACACTTAGAAATTGGTATATAAGGAAATCAAGTCGCTAAAACATTAATAGCGTATTTCTTGATTTTCTAGGTGAGTCTCTTGGTGTTCGAATTAATTTAGATTAAAAATTATTTTTATTTTTATTTTACTTTGGAAAAATAAGACAAAGTGTATAAATAATTTATATTTTAATTTAAAAAAAAAAAGGTTTTATTTAATGGTAATTATTATTGTTATTATATTATATTTAATTTGAATTTTGATATTTAATTATTGTTTTCAATTTATTTTTGACTATAATATTTGTACTGTGAAATTGTATTATAATTATAATGATGTTCTCTTTATTAAATTAATAGCGTATTTCTTGATTTTCTAGTTTGGTTTTCTTTCCGTTGTTGATTCCGGCCTCCTACCGTGAGCCTCCCCCTAGATTGTACCAAAAGGTATTACAATTGTTGGGTACAACGTACATATACACCATTACCAAAAATATCAACACAATATAATGGTAGAGGACTATGTATAGCAACGGAAAAAAACCACAAAAGCCAGGAAAGACACCATCCAATTATAGCCACCATCGACAAATTCAGGAGAAACTTGACTCAGCATTTGATAATTTGGATATTTTCGATAAAACAGACAACGTTGTCACCTTCAAAACAGACAAACCATCATCTTATCCTGTTGAAGATTGTGACAACAATACAACTATTCCTTACGACGATCAACTCTTTTTGCAATCATCGCCAATTCATCAAGGCAGCAGCAACCATTTTCTCTCATCGTGGACCGGATATCCAGTAGCACCAACTCACATCACACCTTTGAGACCTTCCATTATTCGTAGACCAACGATTCCATCTTCTTTTAACACAAGACCACCACCTCCAACAACTAGTCTTCAAACGCCTCAGCACTTTTCTTTAATATATCCTTCTTTACAGACATCGACACCATCTGCAAGTTCCAGTGCCACTTCAATATCAACTGGACATACCGTAACATCTACCATATCCACAGCCGTATCAACATCAATACCAGCCTCTACAACGACTACAAGCACTGGATCAACAATAGGAACAGTTACAGGACAAATAACAACCGCACCAACTTCATCCACCTCTACAATTTCATCAGGTAGGACAGTACAACCTCCTACAAACATTTTTAACATGTCATCTATTTTGAAAATTGAGAAATTTAAAGGTGACAATACTCAAAATCCTGAGACTTGGTTAACTAATTTTAATCAATATTGTAGTTTTTATGATTTAACAAAGAAAAAAAGTGCAGAATCATTTCCTTTCCATCTGGAAGGTCATGCCAAAATTTGGTATGACACTGTTTCAGATTCAAAGAAACACCATTTTGATTTTTTAATTGCTGCTTTTAAAGATCGTTTTAAAGATAAGCAACATCTTTTAGATATAACTATTTTACAAACGCATCAGGGAAGAAATGAGTCTGTGCTTGATTTCTTGTCAAGATTGTTGAAATTGGCTACAAACAGGAATATATCTGATGATATATTGCTGGCGGTAGCAATGAATGGTTTAAAGGCCGATTTAAAAACAATTGTGATGACAAAGGAACCTAAAAATATTGAAGAATTTAGGCATGCTGCAACTTTGGCAGAAAAAGCTATTGATTCAAATGTAAATTCTGTAAATTCCATGAATCAAACTGTTTTAAATGAAATTCATTCATTGAAGGAGCATATCCAATCTATTAATGTAAATAGTACATCTCCAGATACTACCCAACATCAATCTTACCAACCTTCTCAATCTTATCAACCTCCTCAACACTCTGTTTATGTACAACAGCCAATTTATCATACCCAAGAACACCATATCACACTATGTATCCTTCGAATAGGTATAGGGCACCACAACCTCAACATCAACGTCAACGGTTCAATAGAATGCCTCCTCGCTATCCAGTCAATCAAAATTTCCGACAACCATTTAGATATCAAAATCAACCGCAAGCACCATCGGATAGATGTCCATACTGCAATGGGTATTTTCATAATAGATCCCACTGTCCCGCTAGCAATGTCATGTGCCATCTTTGTAACAAAATTGGACATTTTTCTCAAGCTTGTCTATCTACTAGAAGAACGCAACAACAATAGCAATCAAGGCCTGTTCGAAGAATTTTTACTTTAAACAGGCGTACAAAGTTTAACCAGGTTAAACACAATTGTTCAACTCATGAAAATTCAAAATCTCAATCAAAAGAATTTGTAACAGACATGCATCAATGTCTTATTCCAGTAAATTTTGGCGGTATTCATATTAAAGCACTTTTGGACACTGGTTCAACAATATCTGCTATCAATGAAAAAACATTCTTGAAAACCAAATTTGCAAATACTCGTTTATTACACTCAGATATTAAGCAAATAGTTGGAGCAGGTGGAGCTACTTACCCAGTTAAAGGTCAAATTAATTTAAATTTTACAATAAGCGGAGTAGTTCTTTCTCAAAAATTTTATATTATACCAGCTTTAAGACATTCTATGATCTTAGGCACAGATTTTTGCAAAGAAAAAAGTGTTTGTTTAAATTGGAACACTAATAAATTATCTTTAATTAGAGATTCAGTTACAATCAATGTTGTAAGAGTAACACCAGGTTATGCTAGAGTTTATTGGAAATCAACCATCCCTCCAAATACAATTATGAACGTTTGTGTTAGATTGTCTCAAGCTTTGCCGCATCAAAATTACTTATTAGAGCCATTCAAAAATTTAAAGTACAATTTTTTGACAGCTAGATGTTTAATTAAAAATCGTAACAACAAATGTTACCTTCAGGTTTTAAATCCAACTAATGAGGTCATTACTTTAAAGTCTGGTTTAATTTTAGCTACTCTTAACGAGGTAGACCAAGGTAATATATTTACTTTAGACGAAGATAAGTCTACAAATAAATCCACAAGTACATATATGAATTCAGTACAACCTCAATCAAGCCAAGCTGATATTCAATTTGATTTATCAAAAGCTGATTTAACAGATCAACAAAAACAACAATTGAGATCATTTTTAACACAAAATAGAAATGTTTTTGCAACCAATTTACAAGAATTAGGGAAAACTGATGTTTATAAGCATAAAATTAACACCGGAAATGCTCCACCCGTAAAATCTCGTCCTTATAGGACATCGCCAGCAGCGAAACAAGAAATCCAAAGGCAAGTGGAAGAGCTTCTTAAACATGATATAATAGAACCTTCAACTAGCGAATATAGTTCACCAATTGTCCTTGTTAAGAAAAAAGATAATACCTGGCGGCTCTGTATTGATTTTCGCTCACTTAACAAACAATCAATTCTTCAACAACATCCTTTGCCTCGTTTAGACGATGTATTTGATGCTATAGGCCAATCAAATGCTAAAATTTATTCAAGACTTGATTTGACAACAGCCTATTATCAAATGCCAATGGACGAACACTCAAAACATAAAACAGCGTTTATAACTCATGATAATCTATATCAATTTAAGAGAATGCCTTATGGTTTGAACAACGCTTGTCAAAGTTTTCAATCTTTAATGACACAAGTTTTAAGAGGTTTAACATGGAAACATTGTTTAGTGTACGTTGACGATGTTATTATTTGGTCAAAAGATTTTGAATCACATTTACAACATTTAGATTTAATTTTTCAAAGGCTAAAACAAGCAAATTTAAAATTGAGACCTAACAAATGTGATTTTGCTCAATCAGAAATTCTTTATTTGGGACACATCATTTCTAAAGAAGGTATTAAAGTAGACACTTCTAAAACAAAAGCTGTTGAAACTTTTCCGATTCCAAACAATCAACATGATGTCCGCAGTTTCTTAGGTTTATGCAATTACTATAGGAAGTTTGTTAAGGGTTATGCCAAAATTGCATCACCTCTGAATAGACTTCTTACTAAAGATACTCCTTTTAAATGGACTACAGATTGTCAAAATGCTTTTGATACGTTAAAGGAATCTTTAACATCAACTCCAGTTTTAAATTTTCCAGATTTCAATAAACCGTTTATAGTATCTTGTGACGCATCTGGTTCCGCAATAGGTTATATTTTATCACAAGTAGGGGATGATGAAAAAGAACATGTCATTGGATATGGGGGTAGAGCATTGTCCCCAGCAGAAAAAAATTATACCGTTACAGAACAAGAAATGTTAGCATTAGTATCAGCAGTCGCGTATTTTCACGTGTATCTAGCTACTAATAAATTTACTATTTACACAGACCATAAAGCTTTGACTTGGTTACAAACAATTAAACACACAAATTCAAGATTGATAAGATGGGCGTTAAAACTACAGGAATACAAATTTGACGTTATACATCGTTTGGGATCACGAAATCAACATTGTGATGCCCTTTCCAGACGCGATTATGAAAAACAATCAGAATCAACCCAAGTTTTAACTGAAATTACTTTCATTTATCCAGGGGAAACTTTAGAACAAGTTACTAAATCTGAAGAAAAAGTTCCGATCTTTTCCGTACAAGATATTTCTTCTTTACAAAAACAATGCCCATATTTTGGACCAATAATCTCCTTCTTACAAGACGGTACTTTACCAAATGATAAGAAAAGAGCACAAGCTATACCGTATGAGACTAGTCAATATGAGCTTCTAAATGATACTTTGTATCATTTCTTTCAGCCCCGTACCAAAACTAGGACATCAAAACATCAATTGATAAAGCAAATAGCAATTCCACAACCATTACGCAATGATATTTTATTATCATTCCATGATCAAAAAGCAGGTGGTTCACATTTAGGTGTTCAAAGAACTTATGAAGCTATTAAACAAAGATATTTTTGGCCAAAAATGTATCAAAATGTGTATGATTATGTCACTAGTTGTCAAATTTGCCAAACTGTAAAAAAAGACAGTACTGCTAAAAAAGCACCTTTAAAATCATTGCCAGTTCAAGGACCTTTTGTTCGACTTCACATGGATGTTTTAGGGGGATTACCAACTTCAAAAGATAAATACAAATATATTTTGTTAGTAACAGATTCTTTCTCACATTGGTGTGAAAGTTTTCCAATGAAAACTCAAGAAGCTGAAGAAATTGCAAACATTTTATATTCGGAAATTTTCACAAGATATGGAGCTTGTCGATATTTGGTATCTGATAGACATGCAAGTAATTTAGGCAAACTTGTCAATCTTTTATGCAAAATGTTTAATGTCACACAACACTTCACTAGTTCATATCACCCGCAAAGCAATGTAGCATGTGAAAGAACAAATTCCACATTAGCTCAATCTTTAAGAGCGTATTGCTCTGAACAACAGGCAAGTTGGCCGCAAATTTTACCTAGTATTATGATGGCTTTTAGAATGAGTCCATGTACTCAATCAACAGGATTTTCACCTTACTATATGATATTTGGAAGAGAAATGCCTTTACCAATAGATATAGCCTTAATTCCTGAAGAATTAATTACTCAATCTCCGGAGAAATATATAGATCAATTGATAAACAGAGTTAAAATTATTCATGATCTTGCTAAATCAAATTTGGAAGATGCTCAACTTAAAAGCAAAACATATTATGATAAAACTACTAAAATACCAAATTTTAAAGTAGGAGATCAAGTTTTACTTAAACAAGAAAAAGTACAAATAGGTAAGAAAAAGAAATTAGAACCTAAATGGACTGGACCATTTTCTATACTTGAAAATCGACATGATTTAATTTATAAGCTTCTTAATTTAAAAACTCTTAGGCCACTTAAGTCATTCATTCATGCAAACAGACTTAAAGCTTATAAAGATCCAAACGATTTCAGACCACCTCCTAGTCTTTTAAAAAATAATGAAATTTTAAATGATGAACCTGGTAATATAAATCCTGAAAATGAAAATGAAGATAATCAAAGAGAAAATCAAGAAAACAACTCTCAAACTAATGTTAATAAACCAACATCAAATAAAGGTCAAAATAAAAATGATGAATGGTATGAAGCTATTAAATTATTAAAATTAAAATGGACTTCTGGAAAGAAATATTATTTAGTCCAATGGAAAGATGACTCCAACCCAACATGGGAACCACAAGAAAACGTTAGTGAAGCTTTAAAGATAGCATTTCATTCAGAAAAAGCGCGAAAAAAATTTAAAAGAAGACGTTAAAAAAATACTAAACTATTTTACAAAAGTGGCATGCATATGACATTCACAGGAATCCTCTTAACTGCCTATATCCAAATTGTCCCTTATTTAGAACACTGGAAAAATTTATCCCCAATCTTTCGATCACCAGAAATCAAATTAATTCTTTGTTTTTATATTGTAGGCATGTTGAGATTCGGATTAGTGATTTTGCCATTTTTGCTTTTTGCCTTACTTTTGCCAACGTCAAACGCAGATGAACAAAGAATAAATTATGGAGTTATATTCAAAAATCAGCCTAATATTGACTTTGCTACAGATTATTGGACACATATTTATGAAATCCCAATGTATTTGAACTTACAACATAAGTTGGTCACTAAATGTCCAAAGGCGGCAGGTCGTCAATGTCAATCTTATAACAAAATTGTTTCACAAGTAAATTATATGAAAGAATATATGAACGCACAGGTTCAAGGCACAAAATCATTAATAGATAAATTGGTACCAAAACTAAATATGACTTTAATTGGCAAATCAAAGAGAGCGATTCTTCCATTTGTAGGAACAATAGCCTCGGGGTTATTCGGTTTAGTTACACAATCATCCATGAGAAAAATAGTTTCCCATATAAATACCTTAACATCCGAAAACAATAAGATTTCAAATGCTTTAAAACAATATGGAGGTAGTTTAGCATCTTTTGTTTCACAAACAGAGAAAAGGCTTGATAATGCAATGCAAGGAATTGAAAGAAATTATCAAGCTTTATCCTTTCTAAATACCCTTATTCAGAGAGATTATCAAAATCTAGAAGACCATTATACGGATTATTTTCAAATACTAACGGATCAAACCCAAGATACTAATACTCTTCAAAATTATATAATGGATTTAAAAACAGCTATTGTCAATTTGGTAGAAGGAAAATTATCTCCTCTTCTATTAACACCGAAAGTAATTCAACAAACTGTATTGGATATTCAAAACATTTTAAATGCTAACTATACTGGATACAAAATTTTATCTTCAAATTCACATTATTATTATAATTATGCTAATTTTATTGTTTTACAAAACAATACAAAATTGTATTTAGCTGTTCAATTTCCTTTAACAACTCATGGCAAACTATTTGAAGTATACAAGATAACATCTTTTCCTGTTCCAATTACTACTAATACTTCTCATGCAACTCAACTTTTTGATTTACCTAAGTATATGCTAATCACACATGATCGTAAATTTTTCACAACTCTTACCTTTGAACAAATGAGTATGTGCAAAGGTATAACTCCAAAGCATTGCAATTTTAATCCTTTATTTGAATCATCCAATACTACAGATTGTGCTTTTCATATTTTTAACAATGACAAACAGAAAATTAAACACTTTTGTGATTTTAAATTTTTGCCCAACTCTATTTTACCACATATTGAACAAATATCAGATGATTCAGTTCTCGTTTATCAATATGATAATTTATTCTTGAGGTGTAATGACAAAAACATAACGGTAACAGGTTGTTCCTTTTGTATTTTTAAAATTCCGTGTCACTGTATTTTAATTTCTAAAATATCACACTTTGCAACAAAATTATCAATTTGTGAAAATGGAACACAGGATTTTACAAAACTTCATCCAGTCAATTTAGCAATTTTACAACATTTCTTTGATGATACAAAAATTGGGAATATTCTTGCTAGCACAACTTTCACTGATCCTGTTTCTATTTCCTTACCTAATTTCACGATATACAAAAATAAAATGAATCATATTTTTGCTAAAGATGAAAAATATCACCTCAATTTAAAGAAATTGGTCACAAGAGTAAAGAAACAAAATACTATATATTCCACTTTGGCTGATTCTATGGTAGATGGACAAATTGATCTAAACTTCGACAAATGGCCTACTACAAATGATATATTGTCATTGGTTGCCATTATTATTACTTCACTAAACACACTTGTTCTTATCTGGTTATTTTATAAATTCAAAATTATTGCTGCTGCAATAGCTATATATCAACCGGTACAAACATCTGCCACAACGCTCCCAAATTTTAAATTTGAACCTGCAATAACTCAAGCACCTAATACATGGATAAATGTATTAAATTCCAATATAACCTGGGATCATGCTGTTTTCACATTAGCTTTTATTTCCTTTGTAATGACTATTATTTTGGTAATTAAATCCTTCAAAAGAACAAATATGAATACTAAATTATGCTTAGAAATAACAACTGGTTTTAATTGTGTTTGTATTCCTATTTTTTCAATGCCTTTATGCCCAACATACTGGGATGTTCAATATCCAACCATTATTGATAATTTGACAGTTGTAAATTACTTAAGGCCTAAATTACACATTTCGTATCCAAATTTTACAGTTCGAAACAAAAATACTTCTCAATCCATTCAAATACCTGAAATTATCGATCTTAATATTTTTCAAGCATGCGCACTTAGGACAATACTTAAACACCCTTTTTCTGTTTATATCCTATTACTTCATCATAATATTAAATGTCCTATTGACAATGTAAATATTCTCGCGACAAATACTGATAATCCAGATCAAGCAAACAACCGTAAAAATACTGTATACAATTCTACCTTATATTAATATTTTTTTTTTTTTTCTTCTATTCCTTAGATTTACCAAACATGGACATGTTCAGTATGTCTCCAGAACAAGTCTGGTCCATGTTGTCCAATCATTCTGAAGATTTGGACTATTGTGATGCCGTAAATTATCTCCTGTCGTATAATTTCGACCCTTTTGTATATGACACCCTTTATGTTAACTGTATTATAAATATTATTGAAAATGAGGTAGATATACCTTACAATAGTTTGCCCTCTTCTATGTCTTTACACATAGACTATTTCGAACAATTAAACAAATCTTATATTAGACAGATAAATAACTACTTGCGTTAAATTATAAAATCTGTCATTTTTAATATCATATTATGCGACTTTCATTTATTCTTTATTCATGTTTAGTTTATCATTATTACAAAGGATTAAGACTATTTCAGTAAAATCCCCATTAATTGTTAATTCCTAAATCGCCTACAATAAATTCAAGTGCGCGGATAAACGCGAAAACTTGTATAATACAAAAAAAATGTATTAGCTCAATGCCATTATCAAAAATAGACATATTATAAAAGAATTCAATGTGGTATTACCCACTATATCCAAACAATGGAAAAAAATAAGTCACTTGTATTTTCATGAAGGAAAAAAATCGTTAACGAAAATCAAAAGTTAACTAGATCTTAATTTTATGACACTTACAATACAATAGTTATTGTATTTTGTCATTTAATTGATATCATTATGTACATCTGTAAATATTAAAGGCCTTTAAATCTTCAATGTATGTGTTATAATTATTGTATTTTTTTATATATTTAATAGGTATATTATGTGTGCTTTTTGTGTATTTGTGTATTTCATTGCATCATGTTTAAAAAGAAAAGAAAAAATGGAAAAAAATATTATGAAAAAAAAATAAAATTAAATATATCTTGTTTATTATTTTGAGTTATTTTTTTTGTATATGACTTATGTTTTTAGATTGATGGAACAATCTCCTTTTCAAAGGGAGAGCGATTATTGTAATAGAAAAATGCACTTTATTTTTGATTTCATATAGTTCAATATTTAATGCATATAAAATTTAATGTGAAAAATATTTTATAACAAAATATTGTTTAACTGTTATACTGTAAAGGCCAAATTTTCATGTCCAGTTTTTAGTTCAAATAAACTTCACGATGGTCAAACTAACTTTCTTTGGGTCAAATAACTTTCTGATAGAACAAATACTACTTAAATCTTTGTTTGAAAGTGAAGGATGAACAAACAAGTCATAAACTTCGGACAATGGTTCAAGTAGTGACATGGTCAACTTACGTCCATAAATTAACTTTGATAAACTATAGGGCACAAACTAGTACCTTAGTATCATCAATATCTTAATTAAAATTTATAATGTTATTTTATATTATTTTTTTATAGATTCTAAGTTGTGTATTGTTTTATATTAAGGTTAAGAAAATATTAATGAATATATTTTGAAACATATTTTGGTAATTTCAAAAGTAGAAATTACAGAAATTAAAGAAAACTCATCTTTTACATAAATGATAATTATGTCCTAGTTCTGGACCATAACTATATTTGGTCACTCTTATTTTAATTTATTGTGGACTAACAATAACAGCTTCATGGCCTCTATGACACTTAGAAATTGGTATATAAGGAAATCAAGTCGCTAAAACATTAATAGCGTATTTCTTGATTTTCTAGGTGAGTCTCTTGGTGTTCGAATTAATTTAGATTAAAAATTATTTTTATTTTTATTTTACTTTGGAAAAATAAGACAAAGTGTATAAATAATTTATATTTTAATTTAAAAAAAAAAAAGGTTTTATTTAATGGTAATTATTATTGTTATTATATTATATTTAATTTGAATTGTGATATTTAATTATTGTTTTCAATTTATTTTTGACTATAATATTTGTACTGTGAAATTGTATTATAATTATAATGATGTTCTCTTTATTAAATTAATAGCGTATTTCTTGATTTTCTAGTTTGGTTTTCTTTCCGTTGTTGATTCCGGCCTCCTACCGTGAGCCTCCCCCTAGATTGTACCAAAAGGTATTACAATTGTTGGGTACAACGTACATATACACCATTACCAAAAATATCAACACAATAATTGTCTATAAATATTACATAATAAAGACTATCAAAAATGTAGCAATAAAAAAAACAATCCTCTGTTGACAAGTCTCCAGTCCTAATTGACTAGGATTGACCGTTATCTTATCGAGGGTAGGTGTTTTTATCAGGCCACTCCAACTTTCTCCTCCAATAAAAACTGATCGCTACGAGTTTTAGCTCATTAATGCTGAAAGTGGCATTAATTATCAATCAATTAATTAATCCCGCCTGCATGCGACGAATCAAAGACAGATATAAACTGTTCTAGAAGCGGTTTGTAAACAAATTGAACAAGTACATTTCGTCGAATGGGTCGTCAACATTTGGGTTCATTTAGTGGTATAAAAATAAATGTCTGTCAAATCTCAGTCATTGATTTTAATGAAACCTAGGCAGAAGCATTTTTTATAATCCAAAAAGAGCATCTTTAGTCAAAATAAGAAACTGTTTTTTCATATTTACACATTTTACTAATAAAAACCCTGATAAGCATAGCCATTGGAACAGTTTTAGCTTTATAAAAAGATATAATAAATCTGTATCAGTATCTGAATAAGACCGAGTTCACCATGCAGTTGCGAAAATATTACACCTCAGGCACTGATTATTTTTAAATAACAAAATATACATTTTGATCGAGGACAATATCGTTCCGCATAATTCTTCTATATAATCTTATCTATATTTAAAGAAAAAAAATGTTGTTATAAAATTTTATTTTTATTTGTAATTTTCTCCTCCGGGCGCTAATTTCCCTTCTCCGGGCGCTTTTTCTTTTCCCGGGCGCTTTTTAGTAGGACCGCTAATAAATGTGCTTGTAGTTAGCATTTAGACACTCTCTAGTTAAACTTAAACTTGGCATGTGCAGCTTTATTTTTTTATGTTTAAACCGTATATTATAAATTAAATTCCGATGAACAAATACTTATTATCTCTATTATCTAGAAGGGAAACGGATTTCCAACAAGATTGTAGCAATTTTTCCGTAACATCAGAAACAAATTCTAGACAAAACTAAATGTTTGTAACAATGTGGCAAAACCTAAAAAAAACCGTATTATTCAATAATAATTACTTAGGTTGCATTTGTGTCATTTTAGCTGTCTTAGGAGAGAAAGTTATGCCAGTGATTGTTTCATTATGCAATGGAGAACAAACAAAAAACACGCGGGAAAATGCAAGAAAGTTGAAGATTCCAGTTATTCAATTCGAGGTAACGAGAAATAGTTCCATCAGTATTTCAGATCAAATAAGAGATAAATGTATTATTTCTTTTTCAATTTTCAGTTATAATTTTGATGAGTTAAGCCTCGGTCACACCTTACCGGATAGCTCGAACGGACGCCTAACGGATAACTTTTTTTCAATCTGTTCATGTCCGTTAGACGTCCGTTCTTATCCGTTAGACGTCCGTCCATATCCGTTGCATGTCCGTTAAGCGTACGTCCATATCCGTTGCATGTCAGTTAAGCGTACGTTTTATCCGTCGTCGTCCGTTCTGTCCGGTGGAAAATTTTGAGCATGTTCAAAACTTTGAACGGACGTCCAACGGATAAAATGTCCGTTGAACGTCCGTTAGGCGTCCGTTTTGTACGGTACTCGTCCGTTTCGTTTCCGTTTTGTATCCGTTACGTGTCCGTTATACATCCGTTGTGGAAGATCAATTCACCAACGGACTTCTACCGGACGTTTAACGTACAAAACGGACGATGAACGGATCTGAAACGGATAAATGCCAATTGAAAATTTCGCGTCAGAAATGCCAATTATTGGTATGTCAGATTGCTTAAGGTTCGTGAATTCTTATTATTCATAATCGATCTTACAGTATAGGCACGTCTTCACAATCAAGCAGTTCTTATTCAGGCCAGACACTGCCCTTTGGCGGAATTTTGAAGAACAAACCAAAACCAGTTACGCATAAACATTTTGAATATTTATGCGATTTACATGTATTATTATTGTCGCCTTTGATTTTTCCGTATATCTTGTCCATCCGTTTTATCCGATATACGTTCGACATCCGTTCTGTCCGGTACGTGTCCGTTTCTCGAACGTTGCATATCCGGTGTGTGTCCGTTATGCATCCGTTACACGTCCGTTTTATTCGGTCAGTACATCAACGGACTCCCAACGGATAACAATTTTGTCAACGGACAACTTTTATTTTCATCCGTTAGACGTCTGTTCGTGCTATCCGGTAAGGTGTGACCGAGGCTTAAGGTTGTATGCAGAATTTTGGCACCTAGCCCATTTACTGCTCCTTGACCTTTTACAGTCATTTAAATATAACTATTAAAATTATTCATCAGATTTGAATATAATTACTTCCGACTAGAAAAAAAAACCGTAAGATTGACAGCCCCTTGCATTCTTGGTTTTATACATTTAAAATTTGAGCTTCAACCTGTGTTTTTATACAAAGGTTCAATATGTTACATTTGAAGCATTTATACATCCTGGAAAATGTTTTGAATGAAACGTTCCTACGGAAGCCGATAGGGCCATTCAAATAATATTTTATGTCGTAATTACGACATAGTAAGTCGTTATAACGTAGGTAAATAAAAAAAAAAATGCTGCGAACTCACGAAATTTGAAAGCTTTACTTTTTGTAAGACTTATTTTAGGTGATAATGATCAAAACCGTATATTGATCTTATAGCATATAATACTTTTATATTATTTATAAATGTGTCCCGTGTCATAAATCTTGGAGACTTATCAATATAAATTTCTTTTGTTGCAGAAGAACAGTTCTAACGTGTACGTGCTGACGGAATGTAATGAACATATAATAGATCTGAACACTCCATGGAGTGCAGAGGAACAACGTTCTGTACATGTGATTAATGATCACGAAGCAATATCATCTATTTCTGACATCCACTGCAAAATGGATTTGGACCTCTTGATTTGTAACCTGCTCATCGGAGGTACATGATAAATGACACAAATAATATTTTAGGAATGATATTTGCATGAATAATTGGTTTCCAGTCAACCTCGTGCAACCAAAACTTCGGATTCATTAATATATAAATAGTCAAATCACAAAAATACGAAACTCCGAAGAAAATTCAAAAAAGAAAGTCCCTTATCAAACAGCAAAATCAAAAGCACAAACACATCAAGCGAATGTCATATTTCTGACTTTGTACAGGCATTTTTTTATGTAGACAATACTGGTTTGAACCTGGTTTTATAGCTGCTGAACCTCTCACTTGTATGACAGTCGCATCAAATTCTGTTATATTGAAAACGATGCGTGAACAAAACAAACAGACATAATAGGTACAAATGTCATATCAGTCGACATTGTAATCTTATAATCTTAATCACTCAAAAAAAAGTAACAAAGAAGCACAAAATGGCATATGGACCAATCATATTAGTAAAAATTTTAGACAAGAATATATAAATTTTGTTTATTATTTTGCAGATGTAAAACCCTTTCGCAAAACTTCGAAAATAATTTACTAAGTACCATGACGTATGAATTACTCTCATGTAAAATACCACATTTGTCGAAGGATTTATTTATACACAATCAAAATTGATACATGTAAAGGTTTTACAATTGTTATCATTTCTACGATAAATGAACAGTATAGAGACGAATATCAGTGAATGTACTTTATATAGTTTCGGCTTTTCAGAATATGAACACTGTTATAAAAACAAGAAACTAATTTTTGTCTTATTTTCAGTTTTAATGACGAAAGTGGATGCGATATATGTAAGATACATCATTTAACTATAACCTTTACACGTCAGAACTGGAAACGCAACAAAAAAGAATATGATTTAATTTCAGACATAGCATATCTATCCTATACTTGCTTCTGTTTCTTTTTAACAAAAAAAAGAAACCGGGTATAATATCGGAAAAGAAAAACACTGCATCACTGAAAAATTCTTTCCCTTAACAATTGTCAAGGTGAAACAAAGCATACAACATTAACGTCAGCATATTTGAATGCATGAACACAGCAATCAGGAAGAAATCCGTACTGCAGATGCAGTAGAAAGTAAAATCACAAAAATACTGAACTCCAAGGAAAATTCAAAACGGAAAGTCCCTAATCAAATTGCAAATTCAAAAGATAAAACACATCAAACGAATGGACAACAACTGCCATATTCCTGAGTTGGTACAGACATTTTCTCATGAAAAAATGATGGATTGAACTGGTTTTATAGCGCTAAACCTCTCACTTGTATGACAGTTTAGTTACTTAATATTCTATACAATTAATACAATACTTAGGTAAATGTTCTTATATATGAACAACTTTTACCATGGGTATTGATACTGATCAGAATAAAAGTTACATCTGGGAAACTAATAAACCAATGACACTTCAGCTGAAAGGAAGGAAAACATTTTTGGAATTTTTGTTCAAATGCAACAAAGACATTCAAGCGATTTCAACCAAAGATATGCAAAACATTGTTAATCAAATAAAACTGACAAACCAGAACTACCCAGTAAAACTACAACAAAATTAGATGTATAAAGGAAATATAAAAACTAATCTGTGATAATACTTTTTTTTTTAAATTTATTTATTCACATATTTACGCATTTTTAAATGCGTTTTCTGCAAGTATATTTTGAATTGAAAATAAAACACTCATGTCAATTGTTTTAGGGAGATGATACAGATTTATATTGGAACGCATTATCTATGTATCTTTTGAAAATTGGCAAATGGCAAATCCCGAAAGAAATTGTAACTAGATCGTTTGACCATCGTTCGCTGGAATACATCTACGAAAAGGTGAGTTCTGATTCATGTGATCATGTCAGCAGGGAGAGACAATACTAATGTCACTTCTAACAATCTAACTAACACGGGCAAATAAAGGCAACAGAAGTATACCGCTGTTCGAAAGTCATAAATCGATTGAGAAAAAAAAATCCGGTTTATAAACTTAAACTGAGGTAAACACATCAAATATGAGAGGAAAACGACGAAACAACAGAAACGCTGAAAAAACTCATCATAGATACCAGGACTAAATTTTTTATATACGCCATCCGCGCGTTTCGTCTACAAAAGACTCATCAGTGACGCTCGAATCCAAAAAATTGAAAAAGGCCAAATAAAGTACGAAGTTGAAGAGCATTAAGGACCAAAATTCCTAAAAGTTTTGCCAAATCCAGATAAGGTATTCTATTCTATAAAGTGCAACAAAAAACCAAACAACAATGCAACGCACACAGAAACGAACTATAAGAAAACAATTGCCATTTTCCTGACTTTGTGCAGGACATTTTAAGAAAGAATGGTGGGTTGAACCTGATTTTGTGGCAAGCCAAACCTCCCGCTTTTATGACAATGTTTAATATAACACTAAAATGACAACAATGCATGACAGGACTGAGAAACACCCAAATGAACAATACAATAGAACATTACGACATGCTAATAGTTATATAAAGGTACAAGGCTTTTAATTTAATACACCAGACGCGTGTTTCGTCTACATATGACATCAGTGAGGCTCAGGTAAAAAAGTAAAGAAAACCAAACAAAGATGAAGAGCATTGATGACCCAAAATTTCAAATAGTTGTGCCAAATACGGATAAGGTTCTCTGTCTGGAATAAGAAAATCCTTAGTATTTAGAATAATTCATATTTTGCAAACAGTAAATTAACATGTAACTAAAGCAACATGTTCGAAACTGCATTGAAACCTCCTTTCTTTTGAACAACATGACATCAGTTTGAATGTTCTTTAACTCATAGATGTAAGAATGTGAAACGTCGGTGGTTTTTGGTTTTGTATGTTGTGTTTTAAAGACAGTTGTTTGTCTTTGTGTCGTTTATTTTAATCATGATTTTTTTCTAACTTCAACTTTTTATTCCCTCTTTGGTAACTTTCCCTTCTTTTTCTAATGACTGTAATGATTAATCAATTTACGATGGAGGCGATAGAACGTGTGATCTAATGCAAATGCAAATTATAACTCTTTCCTTATATCGGTATAACAAAAATGATTTTTTTTTATAAAGGATAAGGTTTGAAAAGGACCGAAAAGGAAACCTTTTTATCTTACATTTCAAATCAGGATTTATTGACGAATATAAAAATGAATCATAGCTAATATAGTGACTAAATAGGAAATAAGCCTTTAGGTTGAAAAGTTACCTACCTATGTTTTATTCATGATGTCACAGATAGTTCTCATTTTGATTTTTTCCACGAAAAAAATCAATGTACATGGTAAATTTCTATTGCTTATTGAATCCTTCTTGTACAGGAAACATAGATCTCATACGTCTACACAAAATATTTAAGAATAAGGTTTGTAAAGACATTTCAAACGGATAACTTGAATATTTTGTTTGTCGACACCTGCGCTCTTTTTTTATGGTCTAAGTAAGACCCTTTTTGGCCCCAAAATATGGCAGTTTTACAAAATTAACTTTTTAACTATTTATTGGAAAGTAGAATACTTCTGTTAAATAAATGTCGGCTGGTTTTGATAATCCAATGCACATATATCGGGGACTAGCATCATTAAATCATGCTGAATTATTGAAATCTTCCCAATTTTAGCATTTGAGATAAATTTTAGACAATTTCTGTCTTAACTGGAAGTGACCACATTTGTGTTCATTCGTTATATTTAAATGTAAGTTGTATTGATAATAATACATAACATATATCAAGGTAAAGAGTGAACACGGATGCAGCCATTTTCATTTTTGACAAAAACTGTCTGAAAAATGACACATTATTGCATATTTGATAGTTTTTTCATATTAAATTCATATTAAAGTTTGAATTTCAGCATCTTTAATGACAAAATGAGTTCAAATCTTTTACATAAACTAATTGAATCTACTGAAGTTGACACTTATATGCTTAAAAAGTGTCCTCAATCTTTCATTGGAGTTTTGTAATATTTGACTTGATGGACTTTGAATCTGCTGTATGTTCAATACGATTTATGAGATGTTAACATATAAGGAAACGAAGATAGGGGATATGATTTATTGAATATGTAAAGATTAGGAATAGGATTATTAAATATTTAAAGATTAGGGATAGGATGCATTGAATATGTAATTATTAAAGGATAGGATGTATTGAATATGTAAAGATTAGAGGATAGGATGTTTAATTGAATATGTAAACAATTTAAACTTCGTTTAAAGTACATTAAATCGGAAACAGAAATTACCTAAACAATTCAACAGTATAACAGATCCCACTAATCAAGAACCATCAACATACAAAGATGCAAATAATGGTAAAATTAATTGGGCGTCTAACGTAAATAAATTGTTATGTAACCTTGGATTTTATGATGTATGGATTTCACAAGATACTAGTAAATTATCATTTGATTGTATAAAAACACGTATTAAAGATCAATTTTTACAAAGCTGGAATATAGCTTTAGAAGAATGTAATAAACTTTGTATTTATAAACGATATAAACTAGAATTTGGTTTTGAAAAATACTTAGATTTTCATTGTAATGTATCTATATTAACAAAACTACGTAGCGGCACACTTAGATTAAATGTTGAAGTTGGTCGTTATCTAAATACTCAAAGAGAAAACAGAATTTGTATGTGTTGTAATATAAATGTTTTAGAGGACGATTATCATTTTGTTTTATCATGTCCAGCGGATAGATCTGTGCGTATAGAATTTTTACCTTTATTCTACTGTTCTTGGCCAAATCGGCACAAGTTAGATAATTTATTACAAGCTCATTCTAAATCTCTGACAGTAAAACTATGTAACTATATAAATGCAGCTTGGAAAATTAGATCACATATATTGTCATAATATTATTGTATACTCTGTAACTACTGTTCTCTGCTGTCTTCTGTTTGTCATGTATTGTATATATTTTCGTTTGCCATAGCATGTATATGCTTCTTGCAAATAAAGTATTCATTCATTCAACAGACAAATGTGACACAAAACAATAGCCTTATGTTAATAAGGAACTCGTTTTTTCTGGCTATTATGTCTTAAAAAAATATACCCAAAACGACAATATAAAAAAGAAGATGTGGTATGATTGCCATGAGACAGCTGTCCAAAAGAGACCAAAATGTTTTGACAAAACGAGACAGCAATTGCGTGTTATGTATCCCTATTGAAATATCACAAGCAGGCTATATACGTATTGATTAAAATCATCATAGAAACCAAATAAAGTACGAAGTTGATGATATTGAGGACCCATAATTTCGAAAGGTTTTGCCGAATACAGCTCATGTACTCTATTTCTGGGCTAGTAAAACCTAAGTATTTCGAAATTCAACATACCCATACTTTTTAGTTCAACTTGTTAAAGTTGTTTTCAAAACCCAAAACCTTGGTGCAATTTTCCTTGAAACAAATCTACGAAGAAATGGAAGGTATTCTAGTGAAACTTTGATGCCTAAGGATGATGCTTAAATGTTCATATTTTCAAGCAGACGTGTTGGATCCACCAGGACCAAGTACAACCAGACAAGTTGATTTTAAATAAATTTTACTAAACATGCACTTGTAATTGCCTTAGTGAAATGTATTGTTTGGTGATTCTGGCAGATAACCTGAAATTAACTTCACTTATAATATACCTTGCTTGTTTACATTGGTGTATATTGAATTATTAGGAACTGACAACGGAATTTGAAAATGGTATTTGGAAAGACTTACAGAAGTTGAGTGGCAAGGCATTTATCCCACATGAAGGTAAATGCTATGTTATTATTCACGTAAATTTATATTTATGTAAACATTGGTTTGTGCTCTGTAGACTAGTCTTTCATAATTGCCTTTAATGTCATTCATTCATTCAATAGCATCTGTTATCATCAAATACAAGTAGGTCTGTTTCTATGTATGTTGATGTTTGTTTTACTATCAGTGCAGTGTTTTAGTTCTGTAGTTGTTTTTCTCATATAGTTGATGTGTTTCATTTGGGATTGGTTGTTACTATTATGACGGTGATCTGTATTTAATCAATAAGACTAACCAACACAGACAAGTACCCTCATGCCAACATCCATAAGAGGTAGCTAATGTATTAAACAATTTGATCATAGAATTAATACAATTCGGTTTACAATTTACAAAAGACATGACTATGTATAACCAATAACGACGTAAAACAATACAAAGTCTAGAAAAACAAGAATTGCAAAAAAGGTGACACACACTTGTATTAACATATTTATTCATTATATTAAAGGAGTAAAAGGAATACCATGCATACATTGTGATAGCAAATGGAGAGATTATACAAGTCATTTTGTTTAGACTTCTTGTGGCATCCAATATCTAGTAAGATTGACGGTTTCTGGTTTGGGACTTTGTATCAAAGTATATGCCATACAGTTCATTTCCACTGATGAAATAGTATTAATGCATTTTACTTCTTTCATAGCAACAACAATAAAGAAATCTTCTAGGAAAGATAACGGAGAAATACCAGAGTTAAATGGTGAATCAGTTGCTTTACACACATTACACGAAACGTCTTATGAAGGTATAGTAAATAGATTTGGCGCTTTTTTCTTTTGATCTCAAATTCATTAGAAAAGGGAAAGAAATAACTCTCTCCATTCATGTTCGCGTCCGAGACTGTGTGTTTATTTGTATGGTAGATTGTTATAAATCTAAACAGACATACTGGTACACACAGTTTGGGATGTGTTTATCTTGAAAGCTCGCCATGTGTTAATCAAAGGGGTTCCTACATTAACGATAAAGCTATTTACCTGCATACCTTGTCTATTACCCGACATCAGATACAAGATACTAATCCACCCTTTTTGTATACGTTATCTTGTTTGAAGCAGGAATATCATCTTTATGGTAATTTACTAGTACTATTAATTTATTAGGCGTTTAAAGGTACACATTCGATTCTTTAAATGATTTATGACTTTCGAACAGCGGTGGACTACTGTTGCCTTTATTTATAACATTTTTTAATTGATTTTCACATTTTATGTTTCACTACAAATTATCTGATTTTCAAGCACTCGGCATTTTTCTGTAGTGAAATACTAGCCATCATTCAGTACCCTCGAGACTAAAACTTTGAAGAGCATGAAAAGGAATAATTGCCTGAGGTAGTGGCAATTTCCGCATAATTATTTTGTTTTTATTACTAATGACCTTAATATTTGCACACATAATACGTTATTTTTTAAGGTCTATCAAATAAAATAATGTACATTTCGTTTAAGCACACTTTAAATTTAATTTGTTATTCGTATTTCAGACAAGGAAACAATTTTGAATGTTTCCAATCATGAATTATATGGACTGATTTTCTACGCCTTGCTCCAAAAGCAATATTTTGCCGGTTCAAAACAGCTTGTAGAAACTGGATATGTAAGTTTTTTTTTTATCAATAAAGTAGATTCATGGTATATCGCCATTTTGGATTGGGCAGTACGCAACCGGTCTGGTTATTTGTCCAAATCTGCAAATATGCAATTTAATGGCTAGACTGTTTATTTATTTAAAGAAAGCTTTGTGATTTATTCTATTATTAAAAATATTTAAACAAATATCAAATTTTGTGGTTAAAGAATCAGTTATTTTCAAATAAGCCATTTAAAGGGAGATAACTCTTTCATTTAAAAAAAATATATATACACGTCTGAAAGCGAAATTTCTCATTTTTACTTGTAGCTAGAAAATCAAGTTCTGTGACACCAAATTTTCTTAATTTTTATTATAAAACCTATCTTTTCATCATTTATTTCAAAATTCTATGCCATAGAAATTTTTTTTACACACATAAATGTGTTTTTTCATGAACAATCTAACCAAATTTAGACAATTTTCAACGACTCTTAGATTGGAAATTAGCACGGTGACCAATCCTTTTTGTTATTTTTTTGGAAAAAGCATAGTAAAATCTTCATTTAGGCAAAGTATAATAAATTGCTTCGCTGAGCACAGCTGAATACGACCGCAGATGTCAAACCCTTAAAAGTTGGGGCCAAAATGGAAACAATATTCACACTTGATACAGGTTTGGTGGGATTGTAATTAAATATTTGACACATAATAGGTTTCTGCCACATAATAACTGTAGTCAAAGAACTTGGTTATATGATTTGAATTTAAATTATTTTCTAGCTTTTGTGTAATACACTATGCTGTTACGAATTGACCCCCTCCCCCTTAATAAAACTGTATTTTTTTGCTTTTGTGCAACACACTATCATTTTGAATATTAACCCCCGGCAAAAAAAAAATATTTGAACAATTTTTCTGAAATTTGAAATGAGAAAACATATTCCTCCCCCAGTTATAGTCATAATTTCAATTCAGATTTTAATTGGATTATATTTACATACTTGATTTGCATAGGATTTTTTCCATTAAAACAAACCCATCAGGTTCAAAATATTAAAACATTGCGAAAATGAATATTTCATTTATGAAATTCAATTTTTTCGTAGTTTAGAAGTTTCTTGTGAGGCACTTCTCAGACGCCAAAAGGCGTCATTGTGGAGTAAAAGGGTGGCGACAAAATGCGTCATTGTGGGGGAAGGGGTTAACCAGAAAAATACTTGTTTTTCCCCATTTTTTGCTTCTAAATTCTGAATGGTTTGAGCCATAACCTCCTATTGTCAATCCTAACCATCCCTCATTTTTATGGAAGCTTGTTGTATAATTTTAATGGGAACGAATTGTGCCCCTCTTCTTTCCGACTCGTTCCTTTATTATTATGAGTCTGACTTCATGCAGGAACTTCTTAGGAAGAAAGCTAAGAATTTAGCAATATCCTTTATCTCTACTTTCCGCTATATAGATGATGTTCTTCCACTAAATAATTCAAAATTTGGTGACTATGTCAAACGCATCTATCCCATATAACTAGAGATAAAGAAAACAACAGATACAGTTAAGTCAGCCTCATATATTGAATTACATCTAGAAATTGACAATGAGGGTCGATTGAAAACAAAACTTTACGACAAAAGAGATTATTTCAGTTTACCAATTGTGATCTTTCCATTTCTAAGTAGCAACATTCCAGCAGCACCTGCATACGTTGTATATATATCTCCCAAATTGATACGATATTCCCGTGCTTGCATTTACTATCATGATTTTCTTGATAGAGGGTTGTTGCTCACAAGGAAGCTATCAAATCATGAGTTCCAAATGGTGAAGTTGAAATCATCTCTTCGTAAATTTTACGGACGCCATCACGAGTTGGTTGACCGTTAAGGAATAACCGTGTCACAAATGATATCGGATATGTTCCTTAAGTCGTAACTACAATTCCCTTCCCTTTCATAAATGTGACCTACCGAATTAGACTATTTACCGGATTTGTTATCTCATAAGGTAGCAATACACAGTTAGAAGTTTAGTTTCGCATTATGGCCCCTGTGAATTTTTTAAATATGAAAGTTTTTGTACAATAAAATTGATTTTTAGATAATTGAAGAATAATATAGCCTTCTTAGTGGGTTTATATGAACATTTAGATTGATTTTAACATGTTTTATAGGCCATTTCTATGATTGACAGTCCGTATTTTTCCTATCCGTACCGTTCATAGGTCCATGAATTATTGTAGTGTTTATCAACAAAGATTTTGCGCTCGATCTTTTCAATTCAATTTTATGGAAAAACGAGCAGGAAAGCATATGATTTTTTTTGGACCACTTGATAGATATAAACCTATGGATTCAGGAAAGGTATCACTGTAATTCATTGAAATTTTCCTTTAGACCAAACTTTGGAGACTTTTGTGACATGTTCACCCCCCTTTTTTGCTATATTTTGTATCTAAGAAATGCAGATTGTTGCCATGGTAACACCCAAAAGGGATTATATTTCACCCTTATGACCATTAGAAATCAAATCTATGGAAGATTTTCTTTCTAAAAGTATCTACATGCATAACACACATATAAAGCCTTCTTTGTTAGACAGGAGGGGAAAGAGGGTGTTTAAAAATTATGAGTGTCAATTTTAAGTTTTTTTCCTAACTGTGTATTGCTACCTAAGCAACACGACGGGTGCCACATGTGGAGCAGGATCTGCTTACCCTTCCGGAGCACCCGAGATCACCCCTAGTTTTTGGTGGGCTGCGTGTTGTTTATTCTTTAGTTTTCTATGTTTTGTCATGTGTACTATTGTTTGTCTGTTTGTCCTTTTTAATTTTTAGCCATAGCGTTGTCAGTTTATTTTCGATTTATGAGTTAGACTGTCCCTATGGTATCTTTCGTCCCTATTTTATAGAGATTCTTACACTTTAACACAAGTTAATGTCTGAAAACTACAAAAATGCTTATTTGAGCCCCTTTTTGGTCCCTAATTCCTAAACAGTTGGGACCATAACCCCAAAAAGCAATCCCTATCTTTCTTTAGTGGTTCTAAACATTGTGTTAATTGTTTTCGATTTCTATTTACTTATACTAAAGTAATTATCTGGAAACCATCTGCTTTGGACGACGCTGACGACACTGACGATGACAACCCCCAAAAAAATAAAGATACATAGGTCTTATGCTACTTTTTTTCGGTCCCTTTAATTTGAAAACCAAAAGTGTTATATTCTATAAAAATATCATCCTTCAAATATTCACCAGACATTGGTATCTTAGATATCAATGATAATATTTTTAACTGTGCTCCACATATCTGCTATATCGCTTCAAACTTGAAATTTCTTTTTGTGTAATGCCTTGGCTCATAGCTTATTTTATGAAACATTATGTGTAAAATAATCAAATTACCCACAATTTCAGCATGTTTGTGAATTCATAGTGATATCACTTTGACAACTGAATTTTCCATAATAATAGACCGGTTTTCATTACCAGTAGAATTAACCTACCTAGTAGTTTTAGAAGGTTTTAAGGATTTCATTGTTTCTACAATTTTAGGGGTTGAAAATGGCTTTTATCATACCTCTTCCCTTAGAGTCACAAATTAAAATAATATATATTTTGGCAAGAATAAATGCTGAAGTCTCATATCTTCTCCTTTAATTAAAAGAGTAACAAATAAAAATAATTTAATTTCTGTCAATAATATACGCATGTTTATAGATATTATCTGGTTATTATCATCAACAACATGTACATCTTCTACGGTTTCCATTAAACATCATGCCCAGTTCACACTATCATAACACCATTGTTAACATATCTTAAAAACCAAAATTTGTATTTGTGACATCTAGGTCAAACTTCTTTGACACAAGTACAGTTTATAAACTGATGCAATGAAATAAAAATAGCAAAAACGTTGCACGAAAAAGAAAAAACGAGAAACAAAATCGTAAATATTAAGGAAAAAAGTACCAGAAGTTATTACTCAGTCGTTCTTCGAGATCTTGCAGCCTTTATTAATGAACATGGAAACCTTGTGGTCAACTTTAAGAGTCCGCTACTTGCATCTTATTTTTTTTTTTTATTATTCCTAGTAATTTGATGGACTTCATTGATACCATACATATTGCAAAAGGAGAATGGTAACACCATACATCAATTACTATTAGATTACACAAATTTCGGAAGGTACACTGACTTTTTAATCAAATGCGGGACATGCACGAAAAATTAAGAGCACAGACACGAAACCAGAAAAATATAAGGGGAAACACAAAGCACGCAAATCGAGCCAAACACAAGAAAACGAGAAATAAAATGTCAAAACACGGAAATACGGGAAATACAAAAGCCGAAAACGTTGCACGAAAATAACCCTTTACCACCCTCTGAACAGAGGGAGACTACCTGACAGACAGAAGTACAGACTTGAAATCATATTTGTTAGGCTGGGCATAAAAAAAGTCAAGGATCACTACTTCAATGACCGTTATAATCTTTTTTTTAAACATTTGTATATTGATGTATTATTTCGCGGACAATTCCAATTAAGGATTACCAGTATATTACCTAATTAAAATTTATAAGTAACATATGAGCAATTCATACAATACCACATGACTGAATTATAAAGTAGCTTGAATTCCAGACACAAATTAACATGTTAAACATATACAGTGTACATTTTGTTATTTGCACTAGTCTATCTGATATTAATAATGCTTCATAAGTAGAATACATGTATGGTAGAAAATAGGATATGAATATAAATCTCAACAGTCATGACACAAACTTGAATATATATTTGATTGGCAAATAATTTATCATCAATAAACAGACAACTGGTCATTTTCATTGCACATTTCTGCACTTGTAGTATACTATAGTATTAATGTATGGACTTTTTCATATTGGCCCTGTAACATGCCCGAGGTATTAATAATGGCCAAGGATGTTTGTAAAGGCCCTGAGGCAACGCCGAGGGCCATCATTAATATCAAGGGCATGTTACAGGGCCAATATGAAAAAGTCCATATATTGATACTTTTATTAACCAACTAAGGCAACTTCATTCAAGAACAGTCTTGGAGTCTCGGATCCAAAATTATACAGCTATCCACAACCTACAACAGGACTAATACAGAAAAAGCCCGTTTTATAACATTTTTATTAAATGGTTTTAATTCTTCGATTAAACAAAGAGTAAGTAACTTACCGTGAAGAATATACAGGCATTTCATAGCTGAACTTCAACTTGTCTTTTCGCATTCAATTTCGCATGGAATTTTGGTCAACATTGTGACTGTCAGATATAATTTCTGATTTCTCACCCAAGTACTTAATTTTATGCTATTAAAATTCATTTCATCTAGCAAATATAAAGTAGCTGGGAAGAATAAATCAGACAGTTTAACTATTCTTAAAGTCTGCATTCTGAGGATTGAACAACGGAAATGAAACAGTAATAATAATCGAAAGTCGTACTCGAAAAAGGCTGTGAAATATTTCCGTTTCAAGTCGTTACAAAACAATGAACATCATTTAAACTTGTTTTTATGATATTAAGTTTAAAAAAAAATAAAAAAATGTCACACTTATTTAAAGAAATAAACGACATTTTGATTTAATCGATGTCCCGTTTCATCTGTTCATAATGCATGACTGTGATTTCGTAATGCACGGGTGTGATTTCGTAATGCATGACTGAGATTTCGTAATGACTGGCTGTAGCAATTTCTCTGTTCATAATGACCAGATGTCGAAATTTTCCTTTTATAAAGCATGGGCATTTCTATACATATTGTAGTAAGTTGGTTAATAATTCGAAATAAAAGACATATATCCATAAAACAGGTATCAATAAAAAAACACATTTCGAGAAAGCACATATCAATAACACAAATCGATAAAATAAAAAATCTTTATAACACAATTTAAGAAAGCACATATATCATTAAAACACATTCGTTACACATTTCAAGAAAGCACATATCAATAACACAATCCAAAAAAAACACATACTTAAAACATTAATAAATAACAAACAAACATGTTTAACAAACCTAAGAGTTTGATGGATCTGATTTACTGAATACAATAACATTACAAGTGGAACACACATATTGGTACTGTGAAAAAAACTAAATCAAAGCTCATGTGAGCATTGTTTGTGAAAGATTGCATTCATTTTGCAGGTGAAATTTTAAAAAAATGTATCATTCCATTATATCAAGCATTGAAAGACATTACTATGGATTACTAGATATGCATCATTGCTTTATATCAAGTAATCGAAGGCAGTACTATGGATTTCTAAATATGTTTCATGGCTTTATATCAAGAATGGAATGGCAATTCTATAGATTGGGAATGAGATGTCTTCCTTTATCCATGATTGTAGTTTGTTCTACAACTACAATTATAGACAAAGGAAGATAAGTCCAATTTTAAACACATGTACTACTTTAACAATGACATCATTGATATTTTTAAGCCCCACCTACGATATGAGTGGGGCATTATGTTTTCTGGTCTATGCGTCCTTCCGTCTGTTCGTTCGTTCGTCTTGAATATGCATGAAATATTTGCCACTGGACGTTAAGCAACCAACAATCAGTCAATCAATCGTTCGTTCGTTCGTCCGTCCGTCCGTTCGTCCCACTTCAGGTTAAAGTGTTTGGTTAAGGTAGTTTTTGACAAAGCTGAAGTCCAATCAACTTGAAACTTAGTACACATGTTCCTTATAATATGATCTTTCTTATTTTAAAACAAAATTAGACTTTTGACCCTATTTTCATGGTCCACTGAACATAGAAATTAAAAGTATGAGTTTCAGGTTAAATTTTTGGTCAAGGTAGTTTTTGATGAAGCTGAAGTCCAATCAACTTGAAACTTAGTACACATGTTCCTTATGATATGATCTTTCTTATTTTAAAACAAAATTGGACTTTTGACCCCATTTTCATGGTCCACTGAACATAGAATTTAAAAGTGTAAGTTTCAGGTTAAAGTTTTTTTGTCAAGGTAGATTTTGATGAAGTTAAAGTCCAATCAACTTGAAACTTAATACACATGTTCCCTTTTGGTTGATCTTTTTACTTTTAAGGCCAAATTAGATTTTTTACCCAATTTCACGGTCCATTGAACATGGAAAATGATAATGCGAGTGGAGCATCCGTGTACTTTGGACACATTCTTGTTTAAAACATACACCAGATTCGTGCGCAGTCTATGTAACTTTCCTCACAACTATGCTTATAGCTTCATTACAAAAATATACTACTTGCTACAACTTCATTTAATTTTGTCTTTGATTTAACAAAAATTAGACTACTTTCTCTGCAGAGGTCACCAAGATAGAACCATAACAAACGACTCTTGCTGTAAAATCTCTAGATTGGTACTCTAGGCTTAAATGACAATTTTTCCGAGTACATGCAGTAGAGTACCTGCTGGTCTGTGTTCATTAAATTCATTGCAATCAGTTTTTCAACTGCTTTTATATAATCTTCAACCAAAAGAAGTAAATACTCAGGTCTACCAATAAATAATCCACCTGCTAAAAATACACTATTACTAAATATGATTTGTTTTGGCGTCATGTCAACATATTTGTGAATCTGCACAAATGCTATATGATCGTCTTTGATATTTTGTCGAGGTTTTAATGAAAAAGTTCCCTTTTCAGTGTCTCTGAAATAGCCTATATCTATCCATGCTAAATATTTTGTTTTTACTAATTTTTCCTTTATCACCATCTTTATAAGATCGTACTTTACATGCATGGCACATGCATATGAAGCCATGACTGTATTAGGATACCATTTCGGATAGTCTGCTTGATTGTAAATTTTCTCAATTTTTTGTATTAACCCAAATGCCCAAAATTCATTCTGCTTGACTAAAAATATTCTAGTCATATGATATGGAAAATGAGATCGTTCCGCTTTAAATTTAATCGCTAAATCTTCTAAATCTGTGTAAAGAATAATTGTGTTGTACACAAACGCGTAATTCTTCATCCATATGTATTATGTGTGTGTACTGTATGTTTTAAATGAACCTTTCTGGAATTTTCCGAGATTAAAAAAAGCTGTGACAAATGTGATATCCTTGCTTTGATTTCGTCTTAAATACTCGCCTGCTCCGTCCAACACATCTGGAGGTACAGGCTCCTGAAAACAAAAAAAAAACAACTTTATATTAATGTAAAAGTTATAAAGTTCAGTAAAAAATAAAGGTCAAATATCCAACCCTGTTTTTTTACCTTCCCTTTGATTCCAGCTGTTGGTTCCTTTTTTGAGTGTGAGTGTATGTTTCTCAGTTGTATATGCCCTTGTTTTCAGTAACTTATTATAATTCATTAAACAAATAAATTATTAAGTAGAACACTTAAACAACTGGAATATGATTACCATAAATTGGTCAACGTTTTCAAAATATCTTTACGAGGTATGACTGTCTGTATGAATTTAAAACAACTCTGTGTTTCCTTTAACCGTTTACAGTAGTATTAAGGCTTTAATATGGTTACATGTAACTGCGCTTTAATAAATATTAAATTGCCATACTATCAACAATTGTGTATCTTTTTCTGAATTTGAAGCTGTACTGATGAAGTACTGAGGATTTATTATTCATTGCATACCAATTTTCTTAAATTTTGTTGGTTCAATGTATAAATAGAACACAAACTTATATTTGCAACGATGTAAAAATTTCTCATAATATTGTATAAAAACTTTTGCAAAATCATGAAATCAAGTATCACCGAAAATATAATTGTTTTTTAATCGAAAAGTATTGGTACCAACAAAACTGAATGAATCAACAGAAATTGCATAAACTTTGACCTTTCTGATCATACCTTACAGTTGACATCAGACCATCCTTCTGATATTATATTATCTTGATAACAATCTGTAAAGAAACAAACACTAGCAAATATAGCTTTATACACCAAGAAAATATAGCAATATACGCAAGAAAATAAAACTCATTGTCCTTTTTTATGTAGTTTTATTCTGATTTAAATACATTTTTCGGTTAAATTTAGGGAGTCATCCATTAGGCCTTCCATTGATACATTTGAATCGCTGAAACAAACTAATAACAATTACCAGTAGATTATATTAAGACATTGGACAAACAAATGACAATATGCGAATAACGTTAAATTGGTATATTCTAATGCATTTCGTTTGTAACGATAATTTTTATTGGACGTTGACAATGATTTTGAGGAATAAGATTCCACGTTATACCAGTCCGTAACTAAGCAATCCACCATTTTGAATTTAATTTTTTAGGGTATGTGATTTCTCAAAAAATAAATACGAAAATCACACTTTGAGCCTCAAAATCTTATTTTTTTGTCAATATTGAAACCATTCTGAAGCGTACGGAAAGTATGAATACGTGTAGTATTTATGTTTTTCTTTCAGAGTATAATCTGACGTCACATTGTTTAGATGCTGAAGACGGTGCATTAGTTTCGCGGACATTTTCATTTATTGCATTTTTAACACAAACTATAAATAAAAAGGAATTTATTTTAGCATGTGCCATTAGAACTATTACATTTTAAGCTTGCCCTTCGTAAAACTCCGCCCCGCGTCGATAGGTTAACTCAATTTGCGACACTAAAATCTACGTTTTACGAAGGCCAAGCTAAAATACAATACAGTAATCTCCTAATAGGAATCACTGAGATGAAAAAGGTTACAGTTAGCAAACATTCGTACATTACAATAATGTTAAAGCCACACATAGAGTGACAAATATGGAGCTGGATCTGCTTAACCTTTTAAGAGTACCTAAATCACTTTCTGTTTGATGTGTGCGTCTTGTCCCTCGGTCTTTATAGTTTTTAATGCGTTATGTAGGCTGTTGCTTGTCTTTTGTTTTTTCACAATGACATTGTGATTTCGTTTTCAACTTATAAGTTTGAATATCCTTTTGTGTTCTTTCAACTCTCTTTTATGAAACTATAAACATCTCAAAAGTATTCTTACAGAAAACAAACATAACAAGGTAAATGGCTGCTGGCAAAACATATGGTACTGGTCCTAAAAGTTTTATCCATACCTTGACCTTGTACAACATCTGAAAAACATCAATTTCAAAATGGGTAAAGCATGTTTTGCATTTTTTTGTATGCATTTCAGAAAACGAAAAAAAAATACTAGTTTCTATTTACTGCTTTGCATAATTCTTGTACAATTTACACCACATTTTCTGTCTTCTAAGCCATCATGTGTATTTTATTTCACAAAATTGTACAAAGAATCACTCTGATTCAAACAAAAAATTCTCTGAAACTGATATTATCAAGATGCTTGATTTCTTGATTGACAACATATTTGTTACGTTCGGAGGACGTGTTTTTCAACAGACTGTCGGCATTCCAATGGGAACAAACTGTGCCCCTCTACTTGCCGACTTGTTTCTTTATTATTATGAGGCTGACTTCATGCAGGAACTTCTTAGGAAGAAAGATAAGAAGTTAGCAATATCCTTTAACTCTACTTTCCGCTATATAGATGATGTTCTTTCACTAAACAATTCAAAATTTGGTGACTATGTGGAACGAATCTATCCCATCGAACTAGAGATAAAGGATACTACAGATACAGTTAAGTCGGCTTCATATCTTGACTTACATCTAGAAATTGACAATGAGGGTCGGTTGAAAACAAAACTTTACGACAAAAGAGATGATTTCAGCTTTCCAATTGTGAACTTTCCATTTCTAAGTAGCAACATTCCAGCAGCACCTGCATACGGGGTATATATCTCCCAATTGATACGATATTCCCGTGCTTGCATTTCCTATCATGATTTTCTTGATAGAGGGTTGCTGCTTACAAGGAAGCTATTAAACCAAGAGTTCCAAATGGTGAAGTTGAAATCATCCCTTCGTAAATTTTACGGACGCCATCACGAGTTGGTTGACCGTTATGGAATAACCATTTCACAAATGATATCGGATATGTTCCTTACGTCGTAACTACAATCCCCTTCCCTTTCATGAATGTGACCTACCGAATTAGACTATTTACCGGATTTGTAATCACATAAGCAACACGACGGGTGCCACATGTGGAGCAGGATCTGCTTACCCTTCCGGAGCACCTGAGATCACCCCTAGTTTTAGAAGGGGTTCGTGTTGTTTATTCTTTAGTTTTCTATGTTGTGTCATGTGTACTATTGTTTTTCTGTTTGTCTTTTTCATTTTTAGCCATGGCGTTGTCAGTTTGTTTTAGATTTATGAGTTTGACTATCCCTTTGGTATCTTCCGTCCCTCTCTTCTTTTACTTTTTCAATTTTACATGGTGTTAAATTATCATCTAAAAAAAGCTCCGCTTAAATAGGTTTTGTATGGATATAATTTTAAATGTATTACACAATAAAATATTGGTTCAATTTATCGCATCTGTTAAATGTAATAATAAATGTTTTGTAATATGTGTGAAAGGTTGTATGGGGTCTATAAAAACAAGATTAATGGGGAAAACATAAAGAACGTAAGGTGCTAAGCACGCGAACTAAAATAAAAAAAAAACAACATAAAATATAAAGAATAACTGCAAAATTGAAGCATTGGGTATATAAACATATTGATTTATATACTGAAAAGAACAATAGCCAGACTACAGTTATCAAGTAACGTAGTTACAGAATAGCCATTATTTCTAATGATAAAGAATACAGAGATAAAGGACCCATAACCCAACCCCTTCCCTATCTGTTCCCTCATGTGTAGTTGTAACTTCTGGAAAATCAGTTCTATAAACATATTATAATAAGAAAATTACAATAATTATATATTATCGTTGATCATCTCAGCGACATTTATTTTCTCGCTTAATCCAGTACGGCGAAAGTGAGATAGTAATCAAGTTGAGATGGCCAATGACAATCTGTTATCGTTATTTTACCTATGACGACGTTGTCAATTTCATTGACAACGTCACATGCCCCCTTAGTTTCTAGCGATAATTTTTGATATCACTCGACTATGCTGAGAAAGGAAATTTTTCCAATTAAAATGCTTTATAAATATTTTCATAAAAAATCAAAAAAATCTTTACAGACATTTTTGACTGCATAAGAAATTTTCGACACTCACAGAATGGAATTCATCAATGTTATTTTTTTCTGAGTCCAATAAAATTGAGGCTGACACATGTATGTTATAGTTTTTATTAAACTGAATCATTTTCAGATGCATGTCATGACAGAATGTGTTTATTATTATAGTTTTATATGTAGAATTTATATATATCTGTTTTATTGCAAATAGTTCTAGTTACTGTTCACGTGAAGTTTCTAAAAACTTAATTTTTAAGAGAAACTCAGCTTTTTACTGTAAATTCTGAATTTATTGTATGCATTTATTATTACAGAATATAAAAGTATAAACAAATATGCAAGATTAATATTAGTATGAGGAAAATATGTAAACAGATATAATGTGTCAGATTGTAAGAATGTCAGTTTTTATTACTGCAAAGCCTTATTTAATATTCATAAAAAATCTTGCAATTGTTTTGAATTTACAATATAGGGAAGAAGAAAAACATATGCTTTTTAAACAAACTGCGATTTTTAAAAAGAAATTTAGACTACAGTGAAGTCTTCATATCCTAAACTTACCCTTCTAGTGAAGAATTTGTATTCAGTTGATTTCACACTCAAAAACTAGTAACTTAGATCTCTTCAAGTAAGTGTAGTCCATAGAAGAAAGAAATAATTTAAATATCTTCATTCAATACATAGTTTTGCTGAGAAAACTGCCCCAAAAAACTGTTACAATGATAATTATAAATTCTTTTTTTTAAAGATGGTTATAGATAGTTCCAACAACTTATCTTTCCTGATGTTATTTTGTATGATAAAGATGTACCCATTGTCAAATTAACGATGAAAAGTAAAGATAAACATAAAAATAGTTACCTTTTGTAAAAATATATTTTGTTTAAAGTATACCTGTCAAAATGATGTAATCTAAAAACATATAATTGTCTAAATAATATACTCTCAAAACTGGTATCAGCATATATGAAAAAAGTAAAATAATAAAAATACCAAATTCTGGCAAGTGAAATTCAAAATGGAAAGCACCTTAACAAAACAAACAGACATAATAGGTATTCAACCGCTCCGCAGGGCGCAGCTTTATACGAGCTCAGAGGTCCAACCCTGAACAGGGGCAAGTATGGACACAACATTCAAGCTGAATACAGCTCTGCATTTGGATTGTGATCAAATAGTTGACACAGCATAGGTTTCTGACACAGAATGAATGTGGTCTAATGAACTTATTTTTTTTTTTTTTGCTTTTGATCAATTCACTATGCTGTTGAATAATTAACATACTATATAGTAAAATATTATTTCCATCGATCATCGCGATGGGAAGTCGTCAAGAACACAGCATTATTTTATTTAGGGGGTTCACTCTATACACTTAAATTTTTATTAGTCTTCACTTCAAGGTTAATCGAGCAAATTTATTTAATAATTGATCTTTACATTTTTTTATTTTACACCGAGCACATGAGGGTCTTATATCTGATCTTATTGCTGTGTCCACAATTGATATTCTACGTATTTCACCCGTATCGGTGTGGACAATTCCATGTTTATATCACATGACATTTCCGCGGGATGTTCTTCTATTGAGACCGTACGAATGGATGCAAATTTGGATTAATGCATATGTATTGTGAAATACATTGTTCTTTGTGTATATATTTTTGATGATTGATGATCAACGTTTTCTACAACATAGTAAGATGTCAGGTTTGTACACATTTATAGTCTCTACACTAGTCAAAACTGAAGCCAGTGAACTGGTGCAGGGATACGCTGCATGGGTACAAGTCAAATCGGCACCTGGTCAAATCGGCACCCATAGAAAAAGTCAAATCGGCATCTAGTCAAATCGGCACCTATTTCAATTCAATTCGGCATCCAATAATATTTGATATAATATATGGGACTCAGACTATTATGCTAAGCTAGTAATATAAGTATACTAGCATAATAGTCCCAGATATATATAAATAATTCTAAAAATGTATAAATTCGATCATGATCTATTTTGGGGGTTGGATTTTATCATACATTACATGTTAAAAAGCATCAAGCAGTAAAAATACAAAAGTTAATCATTTAAAGTTTTCTCAACATTATGTGACCGATCAATTAATTAATAACTTTAATCAAGTACATAGTGAAAACACAATGTAACACTGGTTTTTGTTTCGCATATTGCTGTCATATTTTCACAACTATATGATACAATCTAATAGTGAGAATTAATACAAAAACATTATTGACCACAAAAAGACTTTTTATGAATATATGTGGTATCAGGAGAAAATTAAAATTAGAATTCAAACCATTCAGGTATCCTCATTTCCATTGTGAGGACAAGGATAATAGCACGAAATGTTAGGTTAAAGTATATAAATTTGAATTTAAAGATTGAACTGGAACATTTTTAAAGATTAACTTGTATCACCTGGTGTAAGAAAATGTGTGTCAAAAAACTTATAACTTGTAATCTTTTAAAAAAATATTTTCATTTTCATAGAACAGTGACTACTTGAAAAAAAAAGATTTTTTGTTATGTTTATTTCTCTCTTATTATGAGTAATATGATAACTATATGTGTTATAAGCGTACATTGCAATTTCCTCAAAACCGTCTTTACCTCGACTTCATTTCATGGATCAGGGAACAAGGTTAAGTATTGATTGTCAAGTCCATATTTCAGCTACTATACGTAATATGTCAAGTATATTTGTTGTATGGACGGATTGTAAGGTATACATGTCCAACTGGCAATAGTCAACTCACCTTGACCTCATTTTCAGGGTTTATTACTAAGTGTTATTTTTTGTGTTTTGGTTTGTTTTTCTTAATATATAAACCATAGGTCAACTAAATTTATTGTATAAAAGGATGGAAAGATTGGCAGGTATCATCCGACCGTGACCTTATTTTTTGGTTGTTCATTGGTCAATGTTAATGTTTAGATTATTTTTTTTGTTATAGAGTAGTATGATAAATATACCAGTAGCATGAGTAGTATATATGTTAATCAGTTTTTATGAACATAAGTGTTGAAACTACAAATATTTTCCTTTTAGAATACCAAATGTTGTATTTTTTCTTTTTGAATTCCCACAGAACGTTGTTGTAGTTAAAACATTGTATTGTTTATTTATACCCCCGCTTTAAAAAAGGGGGGGTATACTGTTTTACCTCTGTCTGTCCGTCAGTCCGTCCGTCCGTCAGTCAGTCCGTCCCATGAAACTTTCGTCACATTTTTCTCAGGAACTACAATACAAGGATTTGTTGAAATTTGGTTTCAGGGTTTATCTAAGTCAGCTATACCGTGTGATTCATTTTCAGATTGATCACTTGACAACTTCCTGTTTACCGAACACTTGTATGATTTTACACATGATAGCCAAGTTGAAAATTTTCGTCACATTTTTCTCAGGAACTACAATACAAGGATTTCTGAAATTTGGTTTCAGGATTTATCTAAGTTAGCTATACCGTGTGATGCGTTTTCAGATTGATCACTTGACAACTTCCTGTTTACCGAACACTTGTATGATTTTACACATGATAGCCAAGTTGAAAATTTTCGTCACATTTTTCTCAGGAACTACAATACAAGGATTTCTGAAATTTGGTTTCAGGATTTATATAAGTCAGCTATACCGTGTGATGCGTTTTCAGATTCATCACTCGACAACTTCCTGTTTACCGAACACTTGCATATTTTTACACTATTAATATTATCCACTTGCGGCTGGGGTATCATCAGTGAGCAGTAGCTCGCACTTTCACTTGTTCTTCCTTATTAATTATCACGAAGTCGAAGTATTATAAAACAAACTGCTTATGACAGAGCTGTCTACTTATTTCATTATCATGGTTTATGTTCTATTTCTTATACTGCATTTTTTTATTCTGTGTCATTTTGGTCTCTTGTGGAGAGTTGACTTCTTCTTTTTATGTATGTATAATTCTTATTTTCTATGAACGTCAGATTCACATTAAGCCTATCCTAGTTGGAAGTTCTATTCTTAAGGATGCTGAAAGTAATTGGAAGTCAACACCTGTACAAAAAGAAACATTGCAAAGATTGAACAAGTAAGTTAACCTGTGTAAATAGTTATCAAAGGTAACAGGCATATAATTTGATACACCAGAGGTGCGTTTAGTCTTTGTAAGACTCATCAGTGACGCTCTGATCAAAATAGTTAGAAAACAAAACAAGTAAAAAGTTTGAGAGCATGTATGACTCAAAATCCTAAAAAGGGGTGCCAAATACTGCTAAGCGATAAGAAAATCCTTAGTATTAAGAATAATTCTTACTTTTGCAAACCGTAAATTCATAAAAATGACCATATAGTTGACAACACCGACGTGGTGACTTACCACAGAATAAAAACAAACACGTAAAACAAAAAAGGAAAGTACATACAACAGAACAAAAGAACCATGCATTGTCACCGACTGAATAACGCTACAAATTGTCGTGACAGGTAAAAGTGATGTCACAGGTAAGTTTCTAAAAGTTTGATATAGTTCAAAATCAGGTTGTAATCATGGTAATTGATGTATAATATAACAATTACAATTCAATTAATATAGAATTGTGTCAGATATTAGGTAATTAAAAAATATTACAAAAAAAAATAGAAATACAACTTCAAACGACAACACAATTAATAATATCAGATCAGAATTACAAATACAACACCATAGCTAAATACATTACTTTTGGTTATCAAAGTATCCTGATACGTCTTATAGTAATGCGAAAACACACTCAGCAAAACAGTCAAATTCGTGAATAAGTCACGTTCAGTACTTGAAAGACATGGCGACGTAAATGACAGACGACAATCTAAGACGTGGTATACATGTCTTTAGTTATTTTAGACAGAGACATCATATGGACAACCAATTCGTGATGGTGACCATAAAATTTACGGAGTGTCATTTTTAATCGTTCCTCCTCATAACTTTGTTGGAGCAGTTTCTGCGTAAGGAGCACACTCCTGTTTATGAAGTCCTTAGAGTGTGAACATGCACGAACATTACGTATCAACAGAGATATGTTACCACCATACGAAGGGGTTGAGGGTATGTTACTGCTGAGAAATTGGAAATTGATAATTTGGAAGTTGAGATCGTCCCGTTTGTCATAGATTTTAGTGTGAAGTTGTCAAACACAGCAAACGAAAGGAAACCAGCTGTCATTTTACTATCTAGATTGCATATAATTGAAATGAAAGTCACATTGAGGAAAGGCATAGAATTATTCAATTACTGCATCAGTAACTTATATCATTGTGATGTATATATAATATCATTCCAGTGCTTTTACTCAACGAGCTATTACAATCACGCAATGTATTTACGATGATGAAAGTGAATTGGAAGAATTAAAAATCCACGGAACAAATAATGAACACAGTGAAGATGTAGAACTAGAACTTGGATATCCTGTCAATCACTCAGGTAGACTGTTACTAAATCATGGATACTTAGAGGACGCCATTAAAACGGAAAACAAAACTTATCTTGACAACGAAACAGTCACCAAGGTTCTAAATAAAATGTGGTATGGGGAAGAAACACTTTCATACCGTCAGGTAAGTTTAATGTTTAAATTGTGTGATCAGAATTTAGACTATGATTCAATTTACTATTTAATTTCCGTTTTTTCGAAGAAAGTATTTTTAGTCTGAATTTAAACAATAGTACACTCAATAAACATCACAAAGAGTGAAATCCAAGCTTTTATTAAAAATCGAAAAATGCATTGACATGTAAAAAATACAAATTTGTCTTTGTGGTTGTCACTGAAACATGTTTATCATCGGTATAAAGAAATCATTCGTAAATATAGCTCAACATGCAGACTTCTTATACGCTCAGGTATTTCACATCCAATTTTTTATGGAAATATTCTTTATAAAGCACAAAGGTGTCAGTATTCACCTCAGAAACTTACAAAACCTTTGAATAGACTTATTAAGAAGGGATATAATTACGATACTGTTGTCAAGTCATTAAAGATTGCATATTTTGGCGTTAATATTGAGTCACTGATAAGGTCTTTGCGTCGGAACTAAACACATTTATTCTAAAAACAGTTGTTGGCATGACACGGGTTATGTTCTTCTCATATATGTTATGATGGTATGATACTAAACCCCTAACGGGAAGGATTGTGCCTGATGTTCATATGATGAAATCATAATCTTTCAGTCAGTTTAATTGAAGTCTGGAGCTGGCATGTCAGTTAACTGCTAGTAGTCTGTTGTTATTTATGTATTATTGTCATTTTGTTTATTTTCTTTGGTTACATCTTCTGACATCAGACTCGGACTTCTCTTGAACTGAATTTTAATGTGCGTATTGTTATGCGTTTACTTTTCTACATTGGTTAGAGGTATAGGGGGAGGGTTGAGATCTCACAAACATGTTTAACCCCGCCGCATTTTTGCGCCTGTCCCAAGTCAGGAGCCTCTGGCCTTTGTTAGTCTTGTATTATTTTAATTTTAGTTTCTTGTGTACAATTTGGAAATTAGTATGGCGTTCATTATCACTGAACTAGTATATATTTGTTTAGGGGCCAGCTGAAGGACGCCTCCGGGTGCGGGAATTTCTCGCTACATTGAAGACCTGTTGGTGACCTTCTGTTGTTGTTTTTTTATTTGGTCGGGTTGTTGTCTCTTTGACACATTCCCCATTTCCATTCTCAATTTTATTAGAAAACATAAATGTGCTAATAGTAATTCAAGTATGATTTAAAATGAAAAATAATTATCTTTTACATGACTTGTAGATTGGTTGTTTTATTTTATTGGCTTTGATGCACCTATTTATATTACCTGTATTGATGGTTACTATGGAAAGGCGACCACTTCAATGGTAAGATATTTAGAAAACGGCTTTAACGGATAAAAGTTGCCAAATTGTAATGAAAGAAAAATTATCCTTATTTTTATATAATGGTTTTTGGTACATCACATTGTACCCATTACCATGAACTAAAAAAATAAAATAGGTATATAGATGTCATTTAGTAGTGTCTATGGTTAACACATATACTAATTTGCTTTCGTAATTAGTTCTACCAAATACTACTGCTATCTAATCTGAATATAAATATATGCCATACATTTGCCAGCTACATGTATATGTATCATGTTTTTTAATAGATTTTCCCTATACATAATTTGTTAATTTACCGGTTAGACTACTACACTGATATTGAAGGACCTAAGTTCACGAAAACATGTATATATAGTGAGTAAAGACACCGTCACATATAAGTAACGAATTTTGACAAAAAATAAAAGGTATGATTTAAGTCTTAAATTGTAACTTGTGTTACATTTCTTAGTTCATTGGTTCTTTTGACAAAATGGAAAAAAAACAAGATCCAACATCTTCTGGTGGTTAAATCCTGTCTTTATTTGTTCTATTTTATCAAGGCATTATTTATATTTTATTAAAAATAACTTTTTCGGAGACCTTACATTAAATTTATTTCATTCAATTGCAGGTTTTATAAGAAATATAATATGCCAGTAATGAAGGTCTTTTTACAACTGGTATGTAACATACATTTAATCATCGACATAACCTGCTGCTATATTGTAATAGAGTGTATATTCAATTATGTTTTATTCAATGTAAATAAAATTATCTTTAAAAAACGAACACTATAGTTCTCTCGTCAAATACTTTATAATATTATCACTCAATCATGATCAGCATAAAACAATGTAAAAATAAAGGTCAATTTGCGATTCACTGCAGTTTTTCTTTATGGAAAAGATATATCGTGGTACTCATGTATTCATATGTGTATCTCTTTTGTGCTACAGGTACAATTATTTCTAAGCTCTACTCCTTACACTTTTATTTAAGAAATAATTGATTCAAGGTATACTTTATTGTTGTTTTAACATTGGTCTAGGCATTATATTCGTGATTATTTTTGCCCGAGCGATTGAAGCAAGCTATACTTTATTGTAGTTTTAACATGGGTAGGCATTGTATTCGTGATTAGTCTTGCCCGAGTGATAATGAGGACTAAAATAACATGAATATAATGCTTACCCATGTTAAAACTACAATAAAGTATAGCTTGCATCAATTATTTCGATTCTGAATAGGACAATTAAGGTAGTTTCTATGTCCGATAAGTATAAGTGTAAACACATTTGTGTAGACTCTCTCATGAACCTTCCTTGTTTGTTTGTAAAGAAGCAAACGGCTGGCACTGTGATATTTCAGTGGGAGAAGTTTGAACAGCCAGCATGAAGGGTTGCCGTATCAAGTTCAAATATGTCAATTTTGGAATGCAACAGTCATAGTAAATGAATTAGTAACATCATGTGCACCATTTAAGAGTTTGAAAAGTGTTTGAAATTTTGAGGAAATATATTAAGTGCATGATAATTTGATAAAATTCACTATTTTGAAGAAATCACTATACGCATGTGCAAACAAATTTTATTGGATTTAGAGCATGGGTTTGTTCACAAAGCGAAAGAAGCACGTCATATTAGAATTTATTTTAAAACACTTATCAAATACGTAATACAAGTTTTCCTTACTTTTTCAGATAAGTTACTCAGCATTGTTGTTGGCATTTGCATACATGCTGGTGTTCAATCTTTACGAAACTTTATCGTATACAGATTATTTTATCATTGGCTGGATGATAAGCCTTTTCCTTAATGAAACAAAACAGGTAACGAAATTTCAACAAATATAAATAAAAAGTCTGTTTATTATACACTTTCTATACTTTTTGTCGAGCCTTCGACTTTAGTCGAAAAAGCGAGACTAAGCGATCCTACATTCCGTCGTCGTCGGCGGCGTCCACAAATATTCACTCTGTGGTTAAAGTTTTTGAAATTTTAATAACTTTCTTAATCTATCCTGGGTTTGTACCAAACTTGGACAGAAGCTTGTTTATGATCATAAGATAGTATCCAGAAGTAAATTTTGTAAAAATAAAATTCCAATTTTTCCGTATTTTACTTATAAATGGACTTAGTTTTTTCTGCGGGGAAACATAACATTCACTCTGTGGTTAAAGTTTTTAGAATTTAATAAGTTTCTTTAACTATCCTAAGTTTGTACCAAACTTGGACAGAAGCTTGTTTATGATGATAAGATAGTATCCAGAAGTAAATTTTGTAAAAAAAATTAATCTATTTTTTCTGTATTTTACTTTTAAAATGGACTTAGTTTTTCTGCGGGAAAACATTACATTCACTCTGTGGTTAAGTTTTTTAAATTTTAATAACTTTCTTAATCTATCCTGGGTTTGTACCAAACTTGGACAGAAGCTTATTTATGATCATAAGATAGTATCCAAAAGTAAATTTTGTAAAAAGATAACTCCATTTTTTCTGTATTTTACTTTTAAATGGACTTAGATTTTCTTCCAGTTAACATTACATACAGTCTGCAGTTAAAGTTTTCAAAACATTTATTAGATTCATTAACTATCCTAGATTTTTATTAAACTTGGACAGAAGCTTCTTACAATCATATAGTATCAAGAGGAATATTTTATTGATTTTTTTCCTCATTTTTGGTGAGCCTGCGATTTACAGCAAAAGTAGGCGAGACACTGGGTTCCGCGGAACCCTTACAAATTTTTTTTAACTTCAGCTATAAACTTTTTGCAAATCCTTTTCTGTAAACTGTTATCTGATGTATTGTTGCATAAACAACTTGATTTTCAACTTGGTCTAAGAAATGTAAAACTAGTTTCTCATACACCAGTGGAAGTATATTAATCACCAACATGTAAAGTTTTCCTGATAGTAGGTATATTCAAAAAATATTTTCGTTTGTTCTATGTATCTTGACTGTATTCCTTTTGACTATTATGTCCTATACACATTGCAAAGTAATTTGAAGTTTTTACTAGTTTGTTCGTGTTTACCCGGAATATTGGTTCAAACAGAACTAATAAAAAAGCGGATAGACACAAGGAGCATACATCATTACTTTAGATAAAAACAATCTGAATTAAATGACAAGGAGCCAAATAAAAAAGGGGGGAGGGGTAAACTACATTTTTGATTTAGAAAATATGTCAAGTAATTGTCTGAAAACATTAAAGAAAAAACGGTACATTGAATTGTAATATTTTTTATATCAATCATATACATCATAGGATCTCTTTTGTTTTAAAATTGGCATATTTTTTAATATTTAGAGGAACCGAATATATATTATATATCAATAAATGTCTAAATATTAGTCCACGATCTTTCTTGCGGTTTCACTGGATCGTTATGAGAAACGATTCTGTACACCATACATAAATGAACTGCTATTCCTTTGGCATGTCTAAATACGCAGCCAATTTTTAAATACTCAACTTTCGACATATCTGGAATTTCAGTGTTATATCAATTCAAATCGGTCAATCACTTTTTTTCCAGTTGGAATGTAGTTCGACGCAGTCTCTGTTGTAACATCTTAACTTCCGTGTATGTGTGAAATTTTAAAGTGGTACCAGTTCATATCGCACATTACTAATATTTTTTGGAGCATATCTATGCAGTCTCTTTTGAAAATACTTAAGCCAAGTCATTATCAATTTTCAGGCACGTGTATCAGTCGTCAGAAAAAGATTTAAGAAATATATAAGTGATTGCTGGAATATACTGGATTGGATTTTGATTCTTGGATTCACAATTGCATTTTTACTGAAGATTGGTGCAAATAAAAACTGTCTAGCCGCTTCTCAGATATTGCTGGTTCTGATTTTTATCTTGTTTTGCGTTCGCATACTAAATATGTTCAGCTGGTCAGCATTTGTTGGACCGAAGCTTGTCATGATTAGGAAAATGGTAAGTGTGATACATTGAGTACAATTAAAAGGTTTTGAATTAATACAACGCAAAAAAAAAACCACAAAAAAACACAGCATTTGTCCTGTTTCAACAAGGTTGTGCATTTCTCTTTAAATATTTGTTCATAATAAGAAATGAATAAAACGAAATAAAAATTATAAAAAAAAAAAAATAATTGAAGAGTAATTTCTTTTCCTGAAAGTTTTTTTTGGTTGATGAAATTGTTTTTACATTTTGATAAGCACTCTTTCAGTTTTATTTTTCCTTCTAATATATATAATGTGTTTCAAACAGGTGTTATTGATACTAAAGTGACGTACAGTAGGCTTACGGAAATAAACGGGATTCTTTAAAAAAAAAATGTATTGGTGCAATAGTGACCCCTTATATATCTCATTATTCACAAAATAACATAAATTCTGGCTGGTAACTTTTTGTGACGACTACAATGTATATGTTTTGGATGTAACCTTAAGTGCTTACTTTTGTTACACATAACATGGGCTTCGTCCAAATTTATTTTTTATTTACCAAAGTATGATATAAATTGACTTCAATATGTTCAATGTCGTTAACTCTTGTTATCTTTGTATTTGATAGTTATTGTTTTTTAGATTATATAAACTTTTTATACGACTGCAAACATTTTAATTTTTTTGTCGTATATTGGTATCACGTTGGCGTCGTCGTCGTCGTCCGAACACTTTTGGTTTTCGCACTATAACTTTAGTTTAAGTAAATAGAAATCTATGAAATTTAAATAAAGGTTTATGACCATAAAAGGAAGGTTGGGATTGATTTTGTAAGTTTTGGTCCCAACAGTTTAGAAATTAGGGGCCAAAAAGGGCCCAAATAAGCATTTTCTTGGTTTTCGCACTATAACTTTAGTTTAAGTAAATAGAAATCTATGAAATTGTGACACAAGGTTTATGACCACAAAAGGCAGGTTGGGATTGATTTTGGAAGTTTTGGTTCTAACTGTTGAGGAATTAGGGCCAAAAAAAAAGGGCCCAAATAAGCATTATTCTTGGTTTTTGTATAATAACTTTAGTATAAGTGAATAGAAATCAATGAAATTTAAACACAAGGTTTGTGAACACAAAAGGAAGGTTGGGATTGATTTTGAGAGTTGAGATTTTAACAGTTTAGGAATTAGGGGCCAAAAAGGGGCCCAAATAAGCATTTTTCTTGGTTTTCGCACCATTACTTTAGTATAAGTGAATAGAAATCTATGAAATTTAAACACAAGGTTAATGACCATAAAAGGAAGGTTGGGACTGATTTTGGGAGTTTTGGTCCCAACAGTTTGAGAATAAGGGGCCCAAAGGGTCCAAAACTAAACTTTGTTTGATTTCATCAAAAATTGAATAATTGGGGTTCTTTGATATGCCGAATCTTACTGTGTATGTAGATTCTTAATTTTTGGTCCCGTTTTCAAATTGGTCTACATTAAGGTCCAAATGGTCCAAAACTAAACTTAGTTTGATTTAAACTAAAATTGAATCCTTGGGGTTCTTTGATATGCTGAACCTAAAAATGTACTTAGATTTTTAATTATTGACCCAGTTTTCAAATTGGTCCAAATCGGGGTCCAAAATTAAACTTTGTTTGAAATTGATCAAAAATTGAATAATTGGGGTTCTTTGATATGCCAAATTTAACTGTGTATGCAGATTGTTAATTTTTGGTCCCGTTTTCAAATTGGTCTACATTAAGGTCCAAAGGGTCCAAAATTAAACTAAGTTTGATTTTAACAAAAATTAAATTCTTGGGCTTCTTTGATATGCTGAATCTAAACATGTACTTAGATATTTGATTATGGGCCCAGTTTTCAAGTTAGTCCAAATCAGGATTCAAAATTATTATATTAAGTATTGTGCAATAGCAAGAAATTTTCAATTGCACAGTATTCAGCAATAGCAAGAAATCTTCAATTGTACAGTATTGTGCAATAGCAAGAAATTTTCAATTGCACAGTATTGTTCAATAGAAAGAAATCTTCAATTGCACAGTACTGTGCAATAGCAAGTATTTTCAATTGCACAGTATTGCGCAATATCAAGAAATATCTAATTGCACAATATTGTGCAATAGCAAGAAATTTTCAATTGGAGTTATCTTTCTTTGTCCAGAATAGTAGTTGAATCAACTTAAATCATTGTTTTATACAATATACAATGTATTTTCACTTTTACTACCAACTGATAAATTAAAACAATCTTTTAATCCCATTCAGTGATAACAAGCACATTTTTTTAATTTTAATATATTATGATGTATTTAAATAAGCAGTTATTGTTGCAAACTCCATTTGAAATTTAAATTGAGATCAGTTTTGGAATCAGGGAAAGGGGGATGTGATAAAAAAATTGGGGGGGGGGGGTCAATTTTTCTCATTTCAGATTTCATTAATAAAAAGAAAATTTCTTCAAACATTTTTTGGAGAGGATTAATATTCAACAGCATAGTGAATTGCTCAAAGACAAAAAAAAAATTAAGTTCATTAGACCACATTCATTATGTATCAGAAACCTATGCTATGTCAACTATTTAATCACAATCCAAATTTAGAGCTGAATCCAGCTTGAATGTTGTGTCCATACTTGCCCAACCGTTCAGGGTTAAACCTCTGCGGTCGTATAAAGCTGCGCCCTGCGGAGCATCTGGTTACAAAGTATAATAAGATTGGAGAGCCAACATAAAGTTAAACCACACTTAATACTGAACCAACATATTGTGTCAATTATCTACATTTTAAACAAAGATAAGAAAATATGTATCTTTCCTCTCATTTCTATATACATGTACCAACAGTATATATTAAATTGACTTGGCATAAAACGTCGTATTTTGAAGTCGATCGAATGCTTCACGAAACTGCTTCCATAAAATGTATTGTATCAGCAAATAAAACCGGGTATTGGGTTGCTATGGATTACGACCTGTAATGAAGGTGTGGATAAGATTTGAACATTAATCATTTTGAATAAATCTTTTAGTTGAACTTCCAAACTGAGTACACATGCAATAGTATAAAACATTTAACTGTTATGCCTTTCAAGAATTTTTTCTATATTTTCGCCTTAAATTTTGAAACAAAATATCCCAGATCAAAAATTTTTCATATAGAAAAACTGACAATACATAATGTAGATACAAATATCTTATGGATTATGTTAAGAATATCGTTTGATGTTTACATGTATCAGTACAGATAGGTTATTTAATACTGTTTGATTAAGTGAAAACTATTCGAAATTTGAACTCAACAAGTACACATAAAAATTAAGGGAAAAAGGGATGCTTTGTAAATATATGAAATTCCAAGCTTCATGTATTGATTTTAGTTTAAAAGTAAATAAAATGATAAAAATAAAAAAGCTACCTTCTCAAAGTTACCTACAGTATTTAGTATTTGTAGGGGTGACATTTTTATTACCTACAATAATAAAATATTACTACAATATTTTAACTATATCTTATTACATTTTTAAACTATTCTTAATCTAATTATTTCGTTTTAGTTCAAAGACACGTTTGGTTTCATTGTAATTATGACAGTGATAATGATAAGTTATAATGTATCATTTCACTCTCTGCTGTACCCAAATACTGACTTCAATTGGTCAGAAATAGAAAAAGTGATGCAAAATGGTTACTGGACACTGTTTGGAGAAAACAATGTCAATAGTGATGCATGTTAGTATAAACTCATAAGTGTATTTAATTATATCGAATATAAGTGAAACTTGCGACTTAATAACGCGATATATTTACACAATTGACTATAATTAAACACAAATTTCCGGGTAGATTTTTTGTATGAATACTTGAGACATTAAATTTTACCAAATTGTTAGAACAATATCTTCGATAACATTTCATGTAGTAGTAAAAAAGATTAAGAATCTAGGATTGTCTTCTGAAAAATGATCTGAGAATGAATAGAACATATCAAAGGTACAAGGCTTCAGATTGAATACACCATCGGGTTTTGTCTATATAGCGCTCTGACCAAATAACTTGGAAGACTAAATTAAAATCATCTGCAAATTCCGACCAGTTTTACAAATCTGACAGGTCATTTATTACCTTGGGTAAAAAGTTAATTGTTTTAAAAAAATGATTTTATGAGTAGTAACTGTATAGAAACTCATTTAAAAAGAAATTAGGTCTGTAAATGATCTCCATTTAGAGATTACTTTTATAGCAATGTGAATGCTTGAACAGATATGATTATGTATAACTATGTATAATTTTGTATCCTTGCATAACTTCAGTGACTGAACCTGACTGTACTTTCAACAAAACGATATATTCAAGTGGAGCGTTAAGCAGATGTCCCGCAACAATTGGAATTCACATAGCACCATATCTAAAAGCAATATATAGTTTGATTGCTGTTACTTTGTTGTTAAACTTGTTGATAGCTATTTACAGGTATGCAACTAATAAATTGATGGGAACGCTTTTTAAGGTGGTACCCTTCACTTTAACTAAAATTAATTTGGCTCGTTTAATTTTCTTAAAATTTTGACAAAGTATTTACTTTGACCCTTTGACAAAAAATTTTAAAATTTAAAAAAATTTAAAAAAAACCGTTTTATCAGAATAATTACACTGGTTATATAGCAGTTTGACAAAAACTTATTTTGATCTTTGAAAAGCTTAATTTTACCTTAACAACACAACGTAATCAAAACGTTTAGCTGATTTTACAGAGTTATCTACCTGTAGTATTAGGAACCACCTTAAAGTACAATTCGAATTAAAAACTCATAGAATATTATTGAAGCAAAAAATTAATACTTTTTTAATGAAATACAAATTCAAAGAAAATTTTAAAAACCATCAAAATAAGATAAAAACGTATAGATAAGAGAAAAGTTTTCCTAAAGAGTATTCACACATTGTAATTAGATATAACAAGATGAGACAACAATTTGTGAAAGTTAACCATTATAGGTCAAACAACATCTGATTTAGAAATCAATAACACTTTTACATATTATGATATTATATTGGCTCTCAATAATGATGAGATTATTCTGCCGACCTGACTTATAATAGTTTACTTTTAAATATTGTGACATGGATGGAGATTTGTCTCATTGGCACTCATATCACATCTTTTATCTACCGTATTAATAATAAACTTATTTATTTATTCATTTACCTCCAACTTCATAAAAGAATGGTAGTCTAATGATCGACAATTTTGATAAATTATACGTTACTGCATAATAAAAGTAATGTTATCAGCACCAATTTCTTAAAATAAGAAAAAAATATTCATTTATCGTCGTGTTGTATTATTTCAGTAAGTTTAATATTTTGAAAAATCTTATTAATTTATTTCTTTGTAGTGATACATTCCAACAAGTGCAAGTACAATCTAAGTTTCATTGGTCGTTACTACAAAAAGATTTCCTAGAAGAATATAGCTTGAAGACAATTTTCCCTATACATTTACAACTCCTAGCTTTACCTGTATGCCTTGTACACTGGTTGATTTGGTGTACAGTGAAACTTCTCAAAACCGCCGCCCGTCGGACACGGATTCGGCCGGTTTTCAGGGTGCCGTTTGTTGAATTTGAAATATACAAGAGTTACTTCCCTTCAATATAAGAGTTACTTCCTTCAGATGTGTACATTTGTTTTTTTTACCATGTATTGTACCTCATTCATAAAGTTTGTTTTATTGTGTAAATTTAGCTTTGTATTCTAAATTGATTATGAAATAAATATTAAAACATCATTTGTATCTTTATTATTTTTTATTTTGCAGGAATCACAAATAAAATGCAACTGTATATCAAAACAGTTTAAATATCAATATATTATGTTGTTGACCTTTTCATATTCATCAATCATCGGTACCATACGATGATTCGCATTGCCACACAAACAGCACACAAACATTATAACTGCCCTTAGCAATTACGTAAAGCGTGTATTATTAATTTAAAAGTGAAACATTACTAATACATTATAACAAAAAAATATTTCATCTAACAATCATTTTATTAAATTCATCAAAAAAAGTAGCCAAGCTAAAACATTTAATAGAATTAACTATCATCCTTGATTACAAAATCTCTCAACCGATAATTTATTCGGGTATTGATTTGACATTGACAGGTAAACACTACTCACTGGCCATGCAGGTGTCTAATTGACCGGATTAACTTGTTTGTTTATACAACAGTATTATATATGGACTAATGATTACAAATGAGAAGGCCGGTTTTATGAGGTGATATTTTATTGATTTGATTACACACATACACAATAACGGCCGGTATCCGGTTTAAAGGGGTGGCGGTTTTATAAGGTTACCTGACCGTTTTTACATACATGCCGGCCGGGACTGAGGTTTTGGCCGTATGAAGGGAGAACCGGTATTAAGAGGACCGTTTAGAGAAGTTTCACTGTATTCGTAATTGGTCAAAATGCTGCTCGAACGAAGAAACAAATAATTTCAAAAGGCTAACAAGTTGAATTGCAGTCCAATGTTTGTTCGAGTATGTCAATGTGGAATTCTTTGACAAGGAAATTAAATTTGATATGTAATTAATGAAATGAAATGAATGTTACTGCAACTGTACTACAACACTACATTTAAATTGATATTCTAAAAACCCACTTATAAGTGGTCATTTATGTTCACTATTGTCCTATTTTCCTAAACTGTTAACATAAGAAAGACCCATTTTGGTCTAGTCTGTGACATTATCGTCCCAAAGCGAAACAGCGATCATAGAATCAATTGTCATCGGCGGTTGTTGCGTTGTCAACATTTAGTTCAGTCGGTATGTAATGTTCTTTTTGTCATGAATTACTGTGTTTAAACTTACTGGAATTTGGACAGAAGTTGTAGTTGTATGATCAAAAGACAGTATCCAGAGTAAAAAACAAAACCTTTTATTTCTTCATTTTTCTGTTTTTGTCGAGCCTGCGACAATTGTATCAGAAAGCTCGACATAGGAATAGTGATTTGTCGGCGGCGTTAGTTTACTTCTTAAAAGCTTTATATTTGAGAAGATGGAAGACCTGGATGCTTCATACTTTGTGGTTTCGTCCGATTTTCTTATACTGTATGCAATTGGTCTACTATATGTGGTGAATGGAATGATTGTAAGGTGTACATGTCTAGCAGTGTCAATTGTCATCTGACCTTGACCTCATTTTCATGGTTCATAGGTCAATGTTCAGTTTTTGTCGAGCCTGTCGCAGAAAGCTCGACATAGGGATAGTGATCCGGCGGCTACGGCGGCGGCGGCGGTGTTAGCTCACTTCTTAAAAGCTTTATATTTTAGAAGGTGGGAGACCTGGATGCTCCATACTTTGTATATGGATGCCTCATGTTACGAAGTTTTCGTCAGTCACATGTCCAATGTCCTTGACCTCATTTTCATGGTTCAGTGACTACTTGAAAAAAAAGTTAAGATTTTTTGTAATGTTAAATTTTCGCTTATTATGAGTAATAGGATAACTATATTTGGTATGTGCGTACCTTGCAAGGTCCTCTAGCCCGTCAGACAGTTTTCACTTGACCTCGACCTCATTTCATGGATCAGTGAACAAGGTTTTGGTGGTCAAGTCCATATCTGAGATACTATAAGCAATAGGTCTAGTATATTCGGTGTATGGAAGCACTGTAAGGTGTACATGTCCAACTGGCAGGTGTCATCTGACCTTGACCCCATTTTCATGGTTCAGTGGTTATAGTTAAGTTTTTGTGTTTTGGTCTGTTTTTCTTATACTGTATGCAATAGGTCTTCTATATTTTGTGTATGGAATAGTTGTAAGGTGTACAGGTCTACCTGGCAGGTGTCACATGACCTTGACCTTATTTTCATGGTTCAGTGGTCAAAGTTGTTTTTGAGTTTTGGCCTTTTTTTCTAATACTATATGCAATAGGTCAACTATATTTGGTGTATGGAAATATTTCATGATCTACATGTCAGTCGCGCAGGTTTTATTTGACCTTGACCTAATTTTTACGGTTCATTGCTCAGTGTTAAGCTTTTGTGTTTTGGTCTGTTTTTCTTAAACTATAAGCAATAAGTCAATTTTATTTGTTGTATGGAAGAATTGTTAGCTGTACATGCCTACCTAGCATGGTTCATCTGACCTTGACCTCATTTTCATGGTTCAAAGGTCAATGTTTAGTTTTCTTGGTTTATGTTTAGTTTATGTGACAGTTGTAATAAAGTTTTATTATTAGGACTATCAACATAATATCAATGATTAGTAAAGAAGGCGAGACATTTCAGTGTGTGCACTCTTGTCTTAGTTAGTGTTAAGTTTATGTGACAATCGTAATAAAGCTTTATATTTAGGACAATCAACATAATATCAATGATTAGTAAAGAAGGCCAGACATTTCAGGGTGTGCACTCTTGTCTTCTTATATAAAATGAACTTAGTTTTTTTGGATCCTTTTCATATTAGGTCTAAAATATAATGGAACTAGTTCTTTCAAAATCGATAAACGTTTGTAAAGGAATAATATGGAATCGGGGAAAAAAATTCTTAATATTGTCTCAAAATCACTCAATTTCAAAACTAATATTGTTGTTTCCATTCGTTTGATGTGTTTGAGCTTTTGATTCAGTCACTTGAACAGAGTTTCTTTCTGTTTAAGATTTTCCTTGGATTTATTTTTGTCATTCACTTTATACAATTGAAGAATGAATGAAGAAAGAACTTTACAAAGCAACATTATGAACTTATTCTACACAAAACATCTGTTATCCACAGTTTTCCCTATATTTCATTTGGGGAAACAAAAATTAACGAAAGTCAGAAAGGTTTTCTACTAAAAATGTATGTGTTATTTCAGTTTTTTGTTACAACACAAATTACGACCAGAGATTAAAGTCTACAGAATCGACGGAAGCATTTGCTACATTAAAATCGAAAGGGTAAAGTATAAATTTGTGATATTATATTGTAGTGGCTTGTTTACAAATTCAGATGCATTTATTGTTAGGAAAACTGTAAATGAAAGAACCTTTGTGGTTTTTATGTCTAATGGATGTATTGAATTGACATTTGAAAGAAGCCCAAAACCAAATGGTAAAATACATATTTATGCAACAAGGCCTTTGATTATTACTGCAACAGTAATTTACCGATATCAAATCACATAAATTGTTAAAGACGACCCAAAGTAACAAACTAAATATGGTGGGAATCGCATGAACTCCGATAGTAGCCATAAATCGCAAGGATAACAGTTTCGACCGATACGTGCATCACTTTATATGTGAATGGTAAAAATGACACAACTTGTTAAATAACAAATCAGACGACGATTCTGATTTCTAAAGATTCAAGACTTCGAAACCATGACGCTAGTGAGTTGAGACTCAGAAATATTGTATATTGATGGTGACCGTAAAACATATATAGTGTCGATATCAGTCAACCAATTCGTGATGGTGACCGTAAAACATATATAGTGTCGATATCAGTCAACCAATTCGTGATGGTGACCGTAAAACATATTTAGTGTCGATATCAGTCAACCAATTCGTGATGGTGACCGTAAAACATATATAGTGTCGATATCAGTCAACCAATTCGTGATGGTGACCGTAAAACATATATAGTGTCGATATCAGTCAACCAATTGGTGATGGTGACCGTAAAACATATATAGTGTCGATATCAGTCAACCGATTCGTGATGGTGACCGTAAAACATATATAGTGTCGATATCAGTCAACCGATTCGTGATGGTGACCGTAAAACATATATAGTGTCGATATCAGTCAACCAATTCGTGATGGTGACCGTAAAACATATATAGTGTCGATATCAGTCAACCAATTCGTGATGGTGACCGTAAAACATATATACTGTCGATATCAGTCAACCAATTCGTGATGGTGACCGTAAAACATATATAGTGTCGATATCAGTCAACCAATTCGTGATGGTGACCGTAAAACATATATAGTGTCGATATCAGTCAACCAATTCGTGATGGTGACCGTAAAACATATATAGTGTCGATATCATTCGTTCTTCCTTATTACCTTTTAAGAGCAGGTTTTTATGTAGGGATACAATCCTGGCATGAACACCTTGTAAATTTCGAAAGACCTTCAGTTTTGTTCAGTATTTAGACATGCCCATAGTTTGCTGGTGAATGTAAACTTTGCTTAACTATCATTTAATGCTTAATGTTTTCTACCATTAATAGGGTCATCGATGTTATCAAAGAAGAAAAAATAACGGTAGGAAAAATATTTTCACCTTAATTTAAAATCAGTATGAATCTAACTTTGTCTTTTAGCGTTTTTGAATTTAACAATTATAAAAGTTACTGTGTAAAATTGTTTTTCTATTTCTTTAACTTATGGGTTTGACAAAATTTCTCTTTTAATAATTTTTTTATTTGGAATTTTTTTTAAATTGAAGGTAGAATTTCAGTTTAGATTAACGATGCTGAAGATGAAATGTTATTATTCCTGATCGAATTAAAATGTTAATTAAATGCAACATAGTTCTTGATGATGCATAACCATTTTTGTATTAACAATATTTTCATGAACACTTGCGTTCTTTAATTCTTTTAAAGGTTCTTCAAGAACAAATGGAAATCAAGAATATAATGATGGCAAATAAAGACGAACTTAAGATGCAGTTGGAATTTCAAACACAAAGATTCGAGGAACAACAAGCAAAAAATAAAATGGTATTGTTTCATCTACGATTGAGTTAATTTGAAATGCTTTTATACTAATAACTTGTATAATATTTGAAAGGACAAGGGTTTGATTAACAAACTTTGTATCGTTTATTAGCTAAAAATAAGCTAATTCACTCCATTCAAAATATACTAGTTTTGTCACAAGTCTTTTTATACTCGTGAAGAGATGTAATAAAAGGATAGAATGTATTGATCTTTATATATTTTTGTGTGTTGTCTGTCCTTTATATCGTTTGTCTATCTATACTTCTGCCTATAACATTGTCTGTATTTCAAATAATCGAGCAATGTAACTTATTGTCTAATAACACTATGAATATATTTTAAAACTGATATATTTTTGTCGAAATCGTTTTTTTTCATTTCAGTATATATTAATGGGAAAAGTGGAGACATGAAATAATGTTTATTATAAACTGTGTATTATTAGTTACATAGTGTGTTATTGACCTAATACAGTATTTATGGGGTCAGTAAATTCCATATGGGGTGAGACCGAAGCATGATATATTTATGCTCCACTTACGATAGTAGAGGGGCATTATGGTTTTTTTTATGAACTTGAAGTCCAATCAACTTGAAACTTAGTACACATGTTCGCTATGGCATAATCTTTCTAATTTTAGAAAATTAGATTTTTTACCCAATTTTACAGTCCAATGAACATGGAAAATGAGAGTGCGAGTGGGTCATCCGAATACTTTTGGACACATTCCTGTTTTTTTGTATTTTCAAGAACAATATTGGATTCGGAGTTTACAATTTTGTATCAATGGTTCCGATGTCATAGTACAGAACTATTAGTGTTTGAATACCAGGGAATCTTCAGGCATTAGTCGTTTACATGCATTTTCTATTTCACAGATGATGGAACAACAACTAATGGCGGTGCAATTAAGATCGAAGGAACGTTCTAGAGGGTTGGGAAGAGAAGAGATTGTATTAGGGGGTATCTCTGCAAGGAAAGGCATTGGAGAGTATGAGCAAATGAGTCGAACAAGTGAACGCTTAATGGTGATTATTTTTTTTATTAAAACTACATTAAATTTCCGGAAAATAAGAATATCAGTAGGTCTGTGGTCGATGAGTTTTACATAATCGAAAAGAATAATAAATATAAAAATAAGAAGATGCGTTATGCTTCCAGAAACAAAATGACGTAGACTTAAGCAAATATAGTTCAACGTTCGGGTTTCGACAACGTGCAATAACAACACCGCGGAGCAAGCAATACATGGACAGATGTGTGTGACAAATTGGAAACGATGCAAACTAGAAAACTAACCATCTTGGTAATTTACAAACAATGATACTATGATATACAACAACAAACGGGAACAACTTAATTAATTTTTACGGTTATCTGACTTTCAAATACAAGGTAAAAATTCCTCTTCATTTTTTTCGAACTTGCGATTTAGTTGCAGAAAGCTCGATATAAGGAAAGTGATCCTGAGGCAGCGGCAGCAACGTTAACTAACTTCATAAAAGCTTTATATTTAAGTTGTTGTAAGACCTGGATGCTTGATACTTTGTATATATATTTGCCTTATGATAACTTTATTTGGTATGTGCGTGCCTTGCAAGGTCCTCATGCCCGTCAGACTGTTTCACTTGACCTTGACTTCATTTCTTGGAACAGTGAAAAGGTTAAGTTTTGGTGGTCAATCCCTATCTCAGATACTATAAGCAAAAGGTCTAGTATATTTGGTGTATGGAAGAATTGTGAGGTGTACATGTCCAGCTGGCAGGTGTCATCTGATCGTGACCTCATTTTCATGGTTTAGTGGTCAAAGTTAGGTTTTTGAGTTTTGGTCTTTTTTTCTTATACTATATGCAATAGGTCATCTATATTTGGTGTACAGAATTATATTTTGATATATATATGTCAGTTGAGTAGGTTTTATTTAACCTTGACCTCAATTTTACGGTTCTTTGCTCAGTGTTTAGTTTTTGTGTATTAATGTTTTTTGTCTCGCCTTGACGGAGTCAAAAAAAGAGACATAAGTATGCGGCAGACGCAACGGCGGCGTCAACAATATACTAGTTTGTGATTAGGTCTAGTTTATGGTGAACCACAAGTGGTAGGGCAATCATATTTCGTATGCAGTTGTATAAGCATTGGCATATCTCATTTTCATGGAGAATATTTGGCTTCGCCCCTTCTTCGTGGTTCATTGACTTTGAAACATTTACATAGTTAACAAGTTATTGTTTGTGTTTAGGTTTGTGAACGAATAATAAGTCAATGATATTTGGTATATAGTTGTATTAGCATTAGCACATCTCATTTACATGGAGATTATTTAGCTATGTAACTCTGTCATGGTTCATTGATTTGAATATTTGCATAACTTGTGTAAGATGTCAAAGTATTGCTATTTGGATATTAACATTTACATAATACAAATTACAAAAAGACGAGACTTATCTCTGTGATAACAGTTTATCTTAAACTATTAGCAATAGGTCAACTATATTTGTTGTATGGACGAATTGTTAGCTGTACATGTCTGCCTGGCATGGTTCATCTGACCTTGACCTCATTTTGGTGGTTCATTGTTCAATGTTTAGTTATCTTGGTTAAGTGTTTCTGAGAGACTCGAAGTGTGATAAGCAAAAGGTCAACTTAATCTATAGTATTGTATGATTTTAAGGTGTACATGTATTTCTAGTTTGGTTCATTTGACCGTGACCTTATTTTCTTGGATCATGTTAAGTTTATGGGATAGTTGTAGCAAAGCTTTATATTTTGGACTGTCAACATAATATAAATGGTTGGTAAAGAAGAGCGGACATTTCAGCGTGTGCACTCTTGTTTTCCCTCTAATTGGTTTCTCTTTGACAATTTAAAACAAAATATCTAGCCAAGAAAATGAGATAAATCATTTTTTCGTTTTTTTAAAGAGGAACACTAAATTTACATTCTAAGAAAGAAAGAAAAACAAAATTCAATTTAAGTCTGTCTTCCTAGCCCAAATATCATGTGTGTGTAATTCTTATATTTTAGACTGTTCCATACGCACAATTTCTTTTAATTACAGAATATTTATATTGAAATTGTTGATTTTTTGTTAATTCCAATGGCATTTAATATATCCATTGAGAGTTTCAAATTTTATTATTATAACACTTTAACTATCAATGTACTAGTCTGAAATTCATCATATAAAAACTTTAGATTTTTCAACCCTGCATTCCACAATTCTCCATGTGAAAAACAAAGTAAAAAGACAAAATATCTTACTCAAGGAAAATTCAAATCGGAATGTCATTAATCAAATAGCAAAATCAAAAGCTCAAACACATTAAACGAATGGAAAACAACTGTCATTTCTGACATGGTACAGGCATTTTTTTAGGTAGAAAATGGTGGATAAAACCTGGTTTTGGAAACAGAAACAGTAGAAGAGCGTTATAACCAAAATGGATCTTAAAAAAATAGCCAGAAAAAAGTTCAGGTTTGCCTGAGTGGGACACCTAGTTTACGTTTAATGTAAACCAATAAAAATTTACAGGCAAACATTTTTTTTATAAGGATTAAGCCTTTGTTTTCTATCTGATTAGATCATTTCTTTGCAATTACTACCAAAATAGGATAACTTTTGACAGTACAAAGGAATCAATAATTGCCCATGACAAACTAAACAAATTCTTTTAAATTGTGATTTAAATTCCATACAAAAGTTTGTGCTGCCTTTATTTAACAAACGTTTAACGTAGCTTTTTCTGGATGCATTTTGTATGTCTCCCTTTATTTATTATTAGCGAATAATGGAAGAACAGATGAATAGACTCTGTAAAATGGACGAGCGTTTGCATGAGCTGTATAGAATTGAGAATGATCAACAAAGGCACTCTGCACAGGTAACATCATTACAAGTCGATAACAAAAAAGCTTTCCATATTCAAAAAGAAGATGTGGTATAATTGCCAATGAGACAACTCTTCACAAGAGACCAAAAAGACACAGAAATTAACAACTATAGGTCACCGTACGGCCTTTAACAACGAACAAAGCCCATAACGCATAGTCAGCTATGAATGGCCCCAGAATGACAATGTAAAACAATTCAAACGACCTTATTTATGTACAAAAAAATTGAAAAAAATATGAAACACACAAATAAACGACATTCACTGAATTACAGGCTCCTGCCTTGGGACAGGCATATACATACAGAATGTGGCGGGCTAAACATGTTAGCGGGATCCCAACCTTCCTCCTTACCTGGGACAGTGGTATATCAGTACAACTTAAGAATGAACTATAAAAATCACTTGAAAAATGCTTAACTCATCAGATAGTTAAAAATACAAGTGGACGCGGACGGGTACTTTGTACATCCCAACAACAAGATACAACGACACTAGGTACAGATCTGAGAGTACTCGCAGATGAATGACAGATATGTCTATTCACACATTTCACAGATGTTGTTTTATGCCTTATTTATGAGCATTACGTTTTCTGGTGTGTGCGTCCCTTCGTCCGTGCGTCTGTCCGTCCGATTGTCCCGCTTCAGGTTAAAGTTTTTGGTCAAGGTAATTTTTGGTGTAGTCCTATCAACTTGAAACTAAATACACATGTTCCTTATGAAATGATCGTTTTTAATTTTAATGCCAAATTAGAGTTTCGACACCAATTGCACGGTCCATTGAGCATAGAAAATGAAAGTACGATTGGGGTATCCGTGTAACAATTGCATAACTCACTTGTATGTTGCTATTTAAAATTATATCTCTTTAACATAGAGGGTTCAGCAAAATTTCTGTTTTAAAGATTTTTTTCTATTTCGAAAAGTCTTTCAATTGGAATTGTTAGTTTTACCTAACGATATTTAAGATGACATTTTATTATACCTGATCCTATTAATTTTTTTGCATTAACAATATGTTCATGAACACTTGCGTTCTTTTAACATTTAATAATTAGTTTACTCCTTTTAAAATGCACTAGATTTGTCACAAGTTTCCAATACTCATAAACAAATAATTTCACAGATGTAATAGGTTGATAGAATGTATTGATTTTTATATCTTTTTATAAAAAAGAAGATGTGCTATGATTGCCAATGAGACAACTGTCTACAATTGACCAAATGACACAGAAATTAACAATTAAAGGTCACCGTACGGCCTTCAACAATGAGCAAATCCCATACCGCATTTTCAGCTTTAAAAGCTCCCGAAATTACATTGTAAAACAGTTCTAACAAGAAAACTAACGGCCTAATTTATATGCAAAAATTAACGTAAAACAAATATATAACACATAAACGAACGACAACCCCTGAATTACAGGCTCCTGACTTTGGACAGGTACATACGTAGCGAATGTGGCTGGGTTAAACATGTTTGCGGGATCCCAATCCTCCCCTTACTTGGACAGTGTTGTAACAGTACAACATAAAAACCAACTATAAAAATCAGTTGAAAAAGGCTTAACTCATCAGATGAACAGATTTAACGTTTTTGTTAGTTTGTCAGTCTTTTATATCGTGTGTATATGTGTACTTCTGTCTATAACATTGTCTGGATGAGACATTCATTTGTTCAACACATAAAATACGAACATCAAGCGCACTCTGGACAGCTAACATCCTAACATGTCAATAGCAAAATATCTTTTCTAGTGCATATAGTTATCAAAGGTACCAGGATTATAATTTGGTACGCCAGACGCGCGTTTCGTCTTCATAAGACTCATCAGTGACGCTCATAACAAAATATTTATAAAGCCAAACAAGTACAACCTTGAAGAGCATTGAGGATCCAAAATACCAAAAAAATACGGCTAAGGTAATCTGGGATAAGAAAATCCTTAGTTTTTCGAAAAAGTTTTGTAAACAGGAAATTTATAAAAATGAGCATACACACATTTCACATATATTTTTAAATGTGTAATTTGAAGCTGTATTATTGGCAGATGCAAAATCGAATTTTATCTACATCCCATATCATGAACTTAAATATGTGTAACACAATTGCATAACTCACTTGTAAGTTACTATTTAAATCCCAAGTCCCACTAGACCACGATCGCACCACGCTCACCGCTATCTAAAATAAATTCAGATCGTGGTGAGGTGTATGAGCGGCATGAAAATGTATATTTTCGTTGATTTCACGATGATACTACCTCCTCATCACGCTTCTACAACGATCCCGCTACGATTATATCACGTTCTCGCCACGCTTTTTTTCTACGATTATCGTGACCTTATACTACGCTCATCACGTTCTCACTATGACCATACCACGAGTTATCCGATTGCAACACGATCTTTCTTACCACGCTTCTACTGTGATTATTACACGTTCTTACCACGATAACATTACATTCATACCGCGATCTTACTACGTTCTCAGCAATAGCGTCAATATCGTGTTCCTTATAAGTACTCTTCTATTCCTTCTATGTCTCATTAATACGTAAATTTCTCGGAAACAACACAGTCATGCCACCAAAATCTACCAGAACACGTTGGCGTGGTGGTAGATGTAGAGTCAGAGGGAGCTCTGATAGTGACGAATCCTGATCTAGCAGAGATGTCGGACCAACCAATCCAACCTGAATCACAACCTCTTGCTGCAAGTCCATCAAGCTTAAATGAGGATGTTTTATTGAACGATAGCAGGGATAACACAGATGAGTCAAGAATGGTTAAACCGTTGGAGAAAATGTACAAGAGGTCGTAATTACATACAGCCAAACAAAACATGGATAGCTTTTATATATTTCATGTAAAAATGACAATTATCTTGACGGTCGTAGTATGAACGTAGTCAGGTCGGAAGAGGAGCGTGATTAGGACGGTTTTTGCGTGCTAGAATCGTACTATGGTCTTGGCGTGGTGTGAACGTTGTATAGTCGTGGTTGAAGCGAAGATGGGTAGCGGTGAGAAAGTGATGGTGGTAGTGAGGTCGTAGTAAAGTCGCTGTGAGATCGTAGCGCAGTCTCACCGAATTGAATCACGCTTTGAATAAGCTCTCGCTACGATAGGAAAGCGACCTTTGCGATCTCACTACGCTTCTTCTACGAACTGATTTCGCCAATACCGAATCTAATTATTTTGAACATGCCACGCCCATCACGATCTTGAAGAACTCACCACGACCGTATTATTGTAAATTTTCATTTTTTTTTTCACATATCGTAGTGCGATCTTGGCCTAGTGAGCTGCGGTATTACTTACCGGGTTAAGCAAAATTTCTGTTTTAAAGGTTTTTGCTATTTTGAAAAGTCTTTAATTGGAATTATTTCAGTTTTACTGAACAATATTAAAGATGACATTTTATTATACATGATCCAATTAAACTTTTTGTATTAACAATATGTTCATGAACACATGCGTTCTTCTAACTTTTTGAAAGGTTCATAAAGAACAAATGGAAATTCAGGATATAATGAGGGCAAACCAAGAAGAACTTAAGATGCAGTTGGAATTTCAAACACAAAGGTTCGAGGAACAACAAGAAAGAAATCAAATGGTAATGTTTCTATCTACGATTGAAATAATTTTGAAATGCTTTTATACTACCGTGTATAAAAAAAGAAGATGTGGTATGATTGCCAACGAGACAACTATCCACAAAAGACCAAAATGACATAGACATTAACAACTATAGGTAACCGTACGGACTTCAACAATGAGCAAAGCCCATACCGCATAGTCAGCTATAATAGCCCCCGATAAGACAATGTAAAACAATTCAAACGAGAAAACTAACGGCATTATTTATGTAAAAAAAAAATGAACGAAAAACGTCTCTCAGTTTTGTCGTGAATTTTAGTGTGGAGTTTCCCGTTTAAAGCCTAAATATCTAAATCCAGGAAAGGACAATTATTACCGAATAAATTTGATTTATTTAAAGTAAGTTCCTTGGAGTAAATTTCAGCAGTATATTGAGAAAATTCTAGATTATTTAACGAAAAAATATCATCAAGATAACGGTAAGTGTTGTTGAATTTTTCAATTAAATGCAATTTCGACGGGTCTTTACTGAGTTTAGTCATAAACTGTGATTCGTAACAGTACAAAAACAAGTCTGCAATTAAAGGGGCACAATAAGTGCCCATGGGAATACCTACAACCTGTCGATAAACTTTGTTGCCGAAACGTACATAAATATTATCAAGGAGAAAATGAACAGCTTCAATCATCTCATCACACCTCCAGTAAGTATATCTAACATATTTACCTTTCTCATTAGGGAAGAAGGCTTTAAATGTAATATATATGATTTATCTAATTTTTACCAAAAATTCTAATTCAGTAAAAGATTAAATAAATATTTGTTGAAAACTTCTGATTTGATAAAAGAAATCCCTATCCCATGTTTTTCGTTAGAGAATCCTTTATGACCGCGTCACACTGTCCCGATTTTTACGCGGATGGCAACACGATTATGGAAATTTTCAAAATCGGGACTGATCGTATCCAGATGGGGCTATTCGTAGTGCCATCTTTAACCATCGTAGAACCATCGGCCACTTTTCTAGTCTTCGGGGACAACTTCGGGAAGGGTTCTAAATTTTTTAACATGTTAAAAAATCCCCGTAGGTGCGTCCGATGTTGAGGGTTCGTATTGAGTTCGTATCACCATCCTCACCATCGTAATGTCACCGGGAATGCATCTTTGAACATCGTATTGCATTCGTGTTTCCATCGTTTCCATCGGGCAGTTTTGACATTACGATGTCTACACGAATGAATCACGAAGCTACCCGAAGGTCTTACGATGGCAACACGACTTCGTGAAGACCTCGTAATCCCGTCGTATTGCCATCGAATAAAAGTACGAGGGCGACAGGATGGAACTACGACGGCAATAAATCAAGCTAAAAGTAAGTTAATTTTCGCGCTAAAATTCATGTAAAGTGCCATGCGCGATATGCACTGGTCAGTCTAATACGACAGTTAAGAAAGACGTTCACAAAACATGGAGCTCATATCATATGATTCTATGAGAACAAGAAAGGCGACAGCGTTGTTTCTATTAATTCAAACGGAACAAAAAGAGCAGCTATTACAGGCTCAGGATTTACTTTTACAAGTAAAATATTAGTGTTTGTCAATTTTTCATATCAAGTAACATAATGAAAATCATAAACGCGCCTCGTACACCAACACTGCAGGTACACGTATATAGGGAAACCAACTTTTTCTTCATTATTCTGATTTTTATGCCCCGCCTACAATAGTAGAGGGGCATTATGTTTTCTGGTCTGTGCGTCCGTTCGTCCGTCTGTCCCGCTTCAGGTTAAAGTTTTTTGGTCAAGGTAGTTTTTGATGAAGTTGAAGTCCAATCGACTTCAAACTTAGTATACATGTTCCCTATGATATGATCTTTTTAATTTTAATGCCAAATTAGAGAGTTTACCCCAATTTCACGGTCCACTGAACATAGAAAATGATAACGCGAGTGGGGCATTCGTGTACTGGGGACACATTCTTGTTTATGTATCGTCTGAGTTGTTGTCACACGAATGTTTACTCCATAACCATTTTGTTTTCTATATGTCATATTTTGCCGCATTTGTTGCTTTCTCCACATCCTTCCTTTTGTCTATATTATTATGATATTCTCCTGGAAACAGCTCTTTTTGAATAAAAGGAATCAACGAACCAATTACCTTACCTTTTTGATAGATCAGTAAACATGGACATAATTATGGGTGATTATTAAGACTAGTGCACACATTTTACAGTTCAAACAAGGCAATAACGAGCGTGGCATCCCCTCGTATGTAACATATTGGGGACAAATATGGACACTATATTTGTATATGACACATGCAGAAAATGGTAAATTGAATATACATATTTGATACATAAACTATTTTTTTAGAAATCAACCAAAACTTTCAGTAACTGGAAATACCTTTAATATTGTCTTTAGAACCAGCAGGTAAAAAAAATGAGTAACCAATTTCCTGTGTATTATGCTATTTCAAGGAGAACAAACAAGTCCATCTGCATGACCTTCACCTTTGGCCTTGAACGTAAAAAATGTCAGATCATTACAAGGAGGAACAATATACCAAATGTGGTTTAAATCTTTTGAAGCATATTGGTTTTTGAGTGTCCACAAGGGTGATATTGCCTTGTATTACAACTGCCACTGTGACCTTGACCTTTGAACTTTAAAGTCAATAGCGCTTAAGATATTCTTAACGAGTAACACCATACCAAGTTTTGAGCTTTTTTGTTCTAGAGTGTCCATAACAATTTTATCTACACGCAACTTACATGTAGTAGGCGAGGGGATAATAAACTAAGTTTTATAAGAATTAGACAAAAAGATCGATTTCCCGCCATGCATGGTAGACTTGTACAGACTCATACCCCTCCCTCTTCTTCTTCCTTTCCCTGATTTTGGTGGCATTATATGCAGAGACTCAGAGTCAAGTTTTACCCTTCAAGCCCACGGTCGTCCGTCTTATGATTAAACCAGAAATTAAATGTACACTATAATAATATAGATCAAACAATTTAAAAAGCGTGATGCCTTCGGCATATAATTTAAATACATCGTAAGCTGTACACGACGTCTTTTAGACATCGTATGGCCATTGCGCCATCATCGTAATCCATCGTGTAGTCTTCGTAATCCATCGTGTAGCCTTCGTGATCCATCGTGTAGGCTTCGGCTGAAATATGAAGCTTAAATGCCCGTCTTCGGTTAACTTTCGTATGTCTATCTTTTGCTATCGTATATAATTTCGGCACCATCGTATAGACTTCGTTATTCATCGTACTTGCTTCGGTCACGTTTTGGTATTTTAACGAGATCGGGACCAACTTCGTACGAACTTACAATTTTCGCATTCGGGTGTCAATCGTATATAAAAATCGGGACAGTGTGACGCGGGCATTAACAATTAAAGGAAATAAACATTGTAATTACAATCTTTTTATCATTGAAATGAGTGTATTCCTAGAAGTATTTGGTCATACAATTGTCAAAAAAACAATATTTAGAAGGAAATAGAGAGATTTTTGTTTTACTGTCATTTAAAATATTAGGAGTGATAAGGCCAAAACAAGTATGTACATATGTTATTTTTTTTGTGTTATAAACCTTGAACACCCGGATAATTTTGATATAGAAAGGAAAAAGATACGAAGTGTGCTAGAAAAAGCTTTAAGGTGGCTGGGGCGTCTTAATTAAAACTGACAGAATTTTTTTATAACTTGTCAAAATGAAGCTTTTATCATGCTTTTTTCAAAACTGTATCAAAAAGTATGGGTCACGGGACTTTTTTTCACGCTACAGGTTGCGCAAAATTGTCAGATTTTGTATAGATTATTCATGGAAAATCAAATTTTGTGTGATAAAACGAAAACGTACTATAAGAACTTTAATATAAAATGTGAGAATATTGCTCTTATAACATGCTTTCAGATAAGCAAAAGAAAAAATGGGGTCACCGAACTTGTTTTCTTGCTACATATCGAAATAGGTAAATTCATAACACTTTCTATTGTAAAAATTACTTTATCGGAGTTATCTCCCCTTTTTTGGCAAAGTTTGAAAAATTCTAATTAAACACAAACAAGGTGTTTTTGCAAAATTACAACTGCAATTATTTCAAAACACACAATTTTCTATATTTATATCAAAAGTCTTTTACATAATTTACATACAACTCTCAACATTTGCACATTTCATCAAATATAGAGACAGACCAAAGATGTCTTCTTATTTAAAATCCAAGATAGAGGAAGACACCCGAGCCACCTTAAGTCGTATAAAAAAACTGACAAAAACAAGACATAAAGAACAAAATGGCAAACAAATGCACTAAACTCTACAGAGAAACCAAAAATTACCAAAAATATGGGTAAAATCAGGTGCTTCAGTCAATACCAACAATGCAAAAACTCGTGGAAATGACGACGGTGAAAACTACAAGTTGAACATGTTGGTGATCATCTTTGATAAAGAGGCGTGAAATATCAAAATGTGTACGTCGAATAGATACCAACAAAATTAATGCAAAAACAAAGTACAAAGAAGTCAAGAATAGTCTTAAAATAGTAGACTCAATTGTATCTAAGTCTCTTTTATACATATTTGGCACACATTTTCGAAATTGACAGTTTTTCATTCTTTTCAACTTCGTATTTGATTTAGATTTCCAATTATTTGGATTAGAGCAATGGCGAGTTCTAAGTAGACAAAACGTGCGTCAAGATTGCCAAATTACAAGTTTATCTCTGATGAGTTTGTTGTTCCACAAGGTTTGATGCCACTACTGGTTTTTTTTAAGTTTAATTTATGTTTTGTTTCTTGTGTATTACCAGCCTAGTAGTCCCTTTTGTGTTTACATGATACATTCTTGATATGCTCATGTTTTGTAAATTTAATGTTTTTTATAATGTTTTATTATTTGAAACACTGTTTTTCCCATCCCAGACAAAGATTTGCACAACTTGGTATTCAATTCTATTCAACTACACATTTGATTTTAGCCTTCCAACTGTTTTTATTCGCGATTTTCTAATGATTCTAATGTGAACGAAATGTGCGCCGGATGTTCATAAATATTAGCCTGTTTTTTTAATGACCATACCGGAACGTGAAGTTAATGGTTTATAACTGCGGTTTTTTTCTCTTTTAATGTTATGTAGTTAAATACTCATTTTAACTACTTTTTGGTTTTAAAGTGATGTTTTTGACATTGCTTCGTTTTATTGTATGAACTAAAGATGCTATTCAAATAGCTAACTAGTGTCATGTTTAAGTCTATGTATACGCAGATAAACATTTGATTCAAACCCGTCATTTTCTGTTGAACAAGTTCTCCTTATGCAGTGAGATTATGTGAACCAATTTACTGAATAAGGTTACAAAGTCATATCGGTTGGTTAGCGTCATAACAAAATATTACAAAAACAACAACAACAAACCAACAACAACAACAAAAAAACATCAACATAAAAAAAAACAACAACAACCAAAAAAAAACAGGGAAAAGTGGTAAAACTCATTATTGGTAGGTAAACAGATACACAATTTACGGATGTACTCTGATAAAGTCTTGAATGAGCGAATGCCAATAAAACTCACACAATGAGTGTATATTTGACATCATGCATATTCAAATCTCTTTACAATTTACCCCCATATATATATTATCATCCTGGATTGTAAGCTGGGTTTTGCCAATGTAGCATATATAAATTTGGTCTACTGATTATCTGTCCATTTGACCGTTTATCTTGAAAGCATAATTTTCGTTACATCATCATAGAATTAAAATAAAATAATGTATTACACAAAGATGATCACTATAGAAAGATGTATATGAAAGTTAACGTTATTTGTTAAAAAAAAAAAAATATGATGATAAGTCTATTGCATGATTTTTCAACTGTTTTTCCAGATTCTTCAGAAACTGGTTGAAATGCAGGAAAAACAAAATGGTACCGATGAAAGTCAGCAGACAATGGTTTGTATATATAATGACTACGGTTAAAATATCCACAAACATATTGACCAACAGTATATTTCTTAATCTATTTTATGTCATATTGCCTATTGGGCTGTGTAAGAGATTGTCATCTGCCATATCATTGAACTACTAGGGGCATCGATGGCCGGGTGGTCGAAGTAGTTCATCGACTGTCTTCATTGAGGTTGTGAGTTTAACTCCCGCGTGGCAAATGTGTTCGACATCAATATTTCCTGCCAAATGTAGGGGTTCTCTCCAATCACCCCAGTTTAGTCTAGATTAGATAGTCTTCTAAACGTTAGGGTTGCAATTAATGGTTTGCCATTTATGCATGGATCATTTCGCTTCAAACTGAGGAAAAATCACGTAAATTTTAATTCTAAAGTATGATCAATGAATTCATGATTGTAACTCCATGGAAATGAGACACTCTAGAAAGCTTACGTCTATTGTTAATGCATGATAAATCGTTTGGCCATATATGGCAGCAAATGTGTGAATTATTAGGTTCTACAGAACCGTTAAAGAAATCTTAGAAATGTTACCTGCAAGTGCATACTGACATGAACAGAAATTTCTTTAAGTTTTGTGACTTTATTTGGGATATGTGTGAATGGCAATGAACAAGGTAAGACATTTAGAGGAGATGCTAATGTATGGAGATGCTGAAGAAAAAACTTCGCTATTAAATCGTAATGTGTGAGTTAACTTATGTCTGTTTCATTTCTATTTTGTGATGTATACATGTACATGCTATTACTGTCTATGCATAGCTCAGAATGGTATCACGTTGTTAAGTCTAGTTAAGTCAATGACATGTGGAAAATATATGTAGTAGATAGTATTCTTGAAATTAACCGATGCTTAGCCGTCTGTTTTCTTTACAAAACTTGTTAAATTATAAAAAGTTTTCGACATGGTTTAAGTCTCCATTTAGTGCTTGTAGTTTCAAGCTAGTGATCCTCAAAATTGTTCTGTCAATGCCTTATTACAAAGAAAGGGTAATGATAAAATCACATTTAGTTAGAGTATGCTAATTAGCTGATTTCTTTTTAAAATTCACAGGACTGATGTCGTCTCTAGAATCCGCTCATGCTGTACTGAGAATTCAAAGAATTGCCAGAATCCGCTCATGCTGTACTGAGAATTCAAAGAATTGCCAGAATCCGCTCATGCTGTACTGAGAATGCAAAGAATTGTTGTGTGATAGAAACTTTATATATATTTAAACGTGTTTTGCACTTTTGTGACATTAGAGAAGCCAAGCGAAAAGAATAAATGATCTTACAACTTTAAATTGTATGGCATTAAGTTAATTGTTTTAGAATTTATGCATTGCAAAAATGTTGAGAACTGCAAAATTAATTAACTCGAAAAGTTTGCAAGCAATTATTAAATAATACACTGAAAAATGGGCTAGCTGTTTATGTATCTAATACAGAAAAGTGTAATTAAATGAGTAAAAATATGGAAAAAAAACCTCTGTAAAGTCATTTCAGCTCATTTATTAGTTCGTATTCATAAAAATGTTATGATTCTTGTGAAGAATTTTATTGTTTATTATAAAATTGTATTTAAACGAAATTGGTATCATTAAAAAATGCCTGAAAATTATACGAATGCATTAAACTGACAACTGGTCATAAAAGTATTAGATTAGTTAAGACAAGATAAAAAGTAATATTTTGTTTTTGAAGTTGCGCTTGTTTTGTCCTATTGATGTGTAGTTTTTTTTTCACATTCTGTGTTTGTAATTATTTGTAATCATGGTATGTTATGTCCACAGTATATTAATAAATTACTTTGAATATGTAAATGAAAATATGTACGTTTTATATTTAAAATAAAAGTCTTTGCAATTATTTCATTTGTTCAGTTAACCTTATTTGAACAAAACCTATATGATTAAATTTTGTCGTCGTCGATATGCCAAATGTGACCACACTTTGTTTTCGTGTAGAATATTAAAGGGGCACTAGCTACGAGATATATAAAAAATCTAAAGTTTGAATTTTTTTGTTCAATCAATAATGATAGTGAAATAACAATTCGCATTTTGCAGCCAAAAAGGTTCAATTTTGTCAAATTACGCTAAGAAACATTGCTAGTTAGGTTTTCACTTGCAAGTGAATGAGTCAACCTCTTTAAATCCGTATTCATGTGAACTTCAATTTAACCCCTAGCAAGAGATTGACAACGCATGCATTGTGCGTGTACTGGTTTTTTAAAGAAAAAGAATGTCAACAATGGAAGTGAAACTACGGTAAATCATTTGATAACTAATTCGATGCACAAAAAATCATTCTTATATGGTTTAAAGCAATGAGAAACATATATTTTAATCTATTAAATTAAATCAAACAGACCTATAAAAATCCAATTGCACGTGTTGGTTTAATTTATTCATATCTTTATTTATGTTTACATCGCTTATATGGTCATCTGAGGTCAAATTGATAGTTAATTATATGGCGTCTGGACTAAAATACACTCGAAACGAACCTATATTTTATCTACCCCATGCTCTGTAAACTGTTTAATTAGACTTTTGATAGTGTGGATAAAAGTTTTACATTGTTATAAATCAAATATGAGAATTTGAGTCAAATCGTTCACCATGAATTTGACAGCTAGTGCCCCTTTAAACATTTACGTCAGTTGATTGTAAACAGAACAGAAAATTGATTGTTGTAAAATAAGCAAAACAAATCTGCTAATGAGATTTGTTAGCTGTTTTAAAAGAAAAAAACATTATCAAGGGATAAATGAGAAGTCAAAAGATGATAGTCGATTCAAAATTACTGAGAAAACAAAACGTTTTTTCTTTTCTTTTTGAAGCACTCCAGGTTGCAAAGTCACTTTTGTCTTGGGTAGCTGTTCGCTTATTCTATGACAATTTGAATGAAAGGGTTTCATTTAAGAGGGAAAGAAAAAAGTCTGTAGTCAAGTCCTTCAAAATTAAGAATGTTTGGTGTTATACATTTTATTTATCAAACTTTTATTGAATTGTCCGTTTATAAATTAAGAACATTACTATTACTTGAAAATATCTAAGGTTCCAATTTCCTTATGCAAAGTTTGGGATCATTTCAACCATAATTGTGGAACAATAGGTCAAGTACGACTATGGTAATCTATACGTTGGAATAAAAAAAACCTTAGTGTTTCGGACAATTCGACATCTTATAAACAGTTTTACAGAAAAACATACATATCAATGATATATTTCATATAGACAAATTGGTGTTGAATGCTGGGATGGTGATACCCTTGGGGACATTTATTCCATCAGCACGGGCATCAGCTCAACGGTTGTAAAAACTCGTTGAAGATTTTAGGCTTACAATTTGGTGTATTATAATAATAGTTTAAAACTCGTCAGCGGCGCTCTCGAGTCAAAACAGATGGCTTCTAGAACAGTACTTATCTGTCTTGAATTCGTCGACGGCAGGCGGGATGGATTAATTCTTTGATATTTAACGGCATTTTCAGCCTTATTGTACTTAAATTCGTTGTGGTGACTTTTTATTGGCGGAGGAAGTTTGAGTACCCAGAGAGAAACACCGACCTTCAGTAGGATCACGGACAATTGGAAACTTTTCGACAAAGGATTATTCCTTTATTTTGCCTACAAAAATTTCAGACATTACTCTGCCGAAACTTTTTAAGTAATGATAATGAAGCTATAATAGAAAGTCCAAACCTTTAGTCATTCTCATGAAGTAACTGATTTAACACTCGTCTTTTCTGCATTCCCTCTTTAAAATATCGAGCACCTTTTTTGTACAAGTTTCTTGCAATACATCATGCATAATTCGGAGGTCCTTTTTGAGTTAAACTATCGCTACCTTCGTGCATTTAAGTAGTGTCTGCACTTAATTGGCCGAAGTACATTTTGTATGATTGAAGTGCTTCATTTACTTCACAGAAGCATTCAATACTTATAACTGTATTTTTTCGCTATGATATCATTATGAAACCACGATTACAATCAAGTTTTTCTTGTATTCACTTTTCCATTTTAAACGTGTATCATAATATTGTTAAATACCTATATATTGTGGATAAGGAATCATCTTTTATGCGAGGTATATGATACATGTAGTAAACAAATATATGCATATGTAGGTGTGTTTATTTACTCCTGCTGCATTTATTTGCACTTGTCCTAAGTCAGGAACCGATGTTTAATAGTTGTCGTTTGTTGATGTGTTTCATAAGTTTTTCTCGTTTATCATACAGATTTGAACGGCGGTTTCCTTGTTTGAGTGGTTAAATTTTTCACTAGTAATTTTTGAGGGCCTTTATACACCTTTTTGGAATTTTGGATCCTCAATGCACTTCAACTTTGTACTTGTTTGGCTTCATGAATATTTTGATATGCTCGTCACTGATGAGTCTTATGTAGACGAAACGCGCGTATGGCGTACTAAATTATAATCCTGGTACCTTTGATAACTAATTATAGCTTGCTGTTCGGCGTGAGCTAAAGCTCAGTACTAGTGTTAGAGGCCGTACGTTGACCTATGATGGTTTTTCTTTTACAAATTGTGACTTGTCTCATTGGCACTTATACCACATATTCTTATATCTATTTATGTACGTGTTTTTGTTTACGCTTTCCTCGTTGTAAATTTCACTCACTGTTTTGCACCAATAATTATGTACATTTGAGCAATTACCTTTTTGAGATTCTTGTTATTTCATACCCGGCAAAAGATCCACATTCACTGTCGATATCACCACACTCATATTGTACACCTAATTGTGACATTTTTTGTGTCTGTTTGTTTTGTTTTGTTCACAAATCGTTGTCAATATAATGAAATTCGATGCGACTGTCATTCAAGTGGGAGGTTTAGCTATGTTTTAAACTAGGTTTTAACCACCATTTCCAACATAGAAAATGCTTGTACTAATTCAGATATATGACAGTTGTTATCAATTTGAGTGATGTGTTTCGGTATATGTTAACATGTTAAATCATGGAGCCTTATTATCATAATTTGTGACAACGGAATACATTAGCAATGGAACAATAGTGTTAATACAAAAAAAAATTGAGCTTTTTATCTTGCCATTCGATTAGGGACTTTCCGTTTTGAATTTTCCTCGGAGTTCAGTACTTTTGTGATTTCACTTTTTTTTTGTGAAATCCGATATCATATAAGATTATTTAACTAGTGAAAGCTATTATAACAATTATCTTAGTTTAGTTGTACTGTTGTCATCTGAAATGAATTTGTAAGTGAGGGAATGACCAACGACAAATAATGAAACAAAACTCATCAAAACTAATATCATATAAATCACATGTATAAATGTAGTAGTTTTCTTTCCTATATTATATATGTTGCGTACAGCATTTTTAAAGTATGTGACTGAAATATAGTACGATTACCTTGTATCCAAGATTTTTTTTTTCAGTGGCTTAGTATTACATATTACAAATAAAGGCAACAGTAGTATACCGTTGTTCGAATTTCATAAATCAATTGAGAAAAAAGCAGGGTTACAAACTAAAACTGAGGGAAACACATCAAATATAAGAGGAGAACAATGGCACAACAGAAACACTAAAATGCAACACACAAAGAAACGAACTATGATATAACAATGGCCATTTTCCTGACTTGGTACAGTACATTTTAAGAAAAAAAAATGGTAGGTTGAACCTGGTTTTGTGGCTAGCCAAACCTCCCGCTTTTATGGCAATGTTAAATCATATTATTTTAAAATGACAAAATTAAATAACGGGACTACAATACAAATAAATGAAAGAACACACAGGACAGAGAAACACACAAATAAACAATACAATAGAACATTATGACATGCTAATAGTTATTAAATATACCAGGCTTATAATTTAATACGCCAGACGCATGTTTCGTTTACATAAGACTCATCAGTGATGCTTATGCCAAAATAGAAAACAAAGATGACAGTTTTGATGACCAAAAATTCCAAAAAGTTGTGCCAAATTCGACTAAGGCAATCTGCCTGGGATAAGAAAATCTTTAGTATTCAGAATAATTCATACTTTTAAAAACAATAAATTTGTAAAAATGACTATATAATTGATAAACATGTTAACACCGAAGTGGTGACTAACTACAGAATAAAAACGAATACGTAAAACAAATTTATCAACACATAAAAACAGCACAACCGAACAACCTATTATATGTTAGCCGAATAGATCAACGCACAAAAGTGACGTCACATTTAAATGATCTTAAATATCTAAATATTTCCAAAAAATAGAAATGATTTCAATATTATGTTTAGGTTTGTAATACTGATATTACATGTATTAATAACAATTAAGAATACAATACTAGTACTTATTGATATAAAAATGTTGTAGTAGTTAGATAATTAATTGTATTACCTAGCTATGTCGGTATTTTCTTCTAAATCAAACTGTAAACCAAATACATCGTGTAAGTTTATTTGACTCAAACTAAAATCTTATAAATGAACTGGGTGATTCTCTAACACACGAATAGAACAGAAAAATAATAAGATTTACAATAACTACAAACGATAATACATTTGACAATATCCGATTAAAAATAACAAATATAACATCAAAACTAAATACATGAATTTTGGATAGAAAAATACCGTAAAACGTCATATGGCAATTCGAATTCACATTCAGAAAAACAGTCACAATCGGGAATAAGTCACGTTCGGTACTTAAAAAAATCAGACGACGTAATGGCTAACCACAATCTTAGACGTGGTTAAAATGTCTTTAGTTGGTTTGGACAAAGACACATCGTATAGATCAACCAATTCGTGATGCTGTCCATAAAATTTACGGAGAGTCATTTTTAATCTGTCCTCCGATGGAGAGTTTCTGTGTAAGGAGCACATTCCTGTATATGAAGTCCGTATAGTGTGAGCATGCACGAGCATTACGTTTTAACTAAGATATGTAAACACCATACGAAGGGCAGATGATATGTAACTGCTGAGAAATAAAAACTGTATATGTAAATTAGAATAGATGTGATATACTTTATTGATAAAACAATAAAAGTCATTAGGGGTCAAAATGTAAGTCTGTTCATATAAAGAGAACCTTTGAAACTCTTCATAAAAAGTCTCCATATAAAGAGAACTTTTGAAACTCTTCATATAAAGTATCCATATAAAGAGAACCTTTGAAACTCTTCATATAAAGTCTTCATATAAAGAGAACTTTTGAAACCCAAATAGAAGAGATATGTTATACTGATTATTAGTGTATGCTCTAACTTTTGAATAAGCAACAATCAAAAGTTCCACTTATTTTCTTACTTTAAAAACATACGCTGTTGTCTAAAATAATTGATCCTGAGCATCTGTTCTTTCCGAATCCATCATTTAATCATTCAAATTACTACAATGTCTGCAAAATAGTACCATCTTTAAAATGTCAACTATGTAAAATTTCAAAAACATTTAACCATAATCGTGGGTTGTAGGACCAATCCTAATGGAAATGAAATTTACTTATGATAATGCAAATAAGTACTGAGCATCGTTGACCTTTTATTAGTGCTTCTCAGACCTGTTGGTGACCTTCTGTTGTTGATTTTTTCTTTGGTCGGGTTGTTGTCTCTTTGACACATTCCCCATTTCCATTCTCAATTTTATTCTCATCAAACGGGACGTTTTTAATCCTATGCAAGTTGGTTGATATCAATTTAGCAATGTTAATTCTATAGTGTTCAGAAGTATGATAACTGCTGAAAAAATTTAAGTCTAAAATTACATTGACCTTCGACCAATGACCTTACAAATCAATAGCTTTCAAGATCTTGCTATGCACATTCATTGTACCTAATTTGTTTAAAATCCAATACATGATGTTGATTCTAGGTTGTTTACAAGAATTGTTACGGACGGATGGAGGCGTTCCTATAAGTTGGCAAGTGGGATAAAAACGAACCCGACGAACTGGGACGGCCTCGGGATTTCGGAAGGGTAAGTAGCTCTTGCTTCTCACTTCTGTCGCCCACTATCCACTCACGACTAGGCATATAGGTGTACCAGATGAGTTGTATGACGGAATAAAAAAAAAGAAGACTAAAACTGGGGAAACAAAACAGGCTTAAAACATTGTTATTGTACGCCATAAAATCACTGATCTGCGATCCAAATATTGACGGGAGATGAGTTTGGTGTTCTCCTTCTATGGCTTGCCCAAGCTTGAGTGCAAATATCAAGTCTTCTGTGTTTTTTCCCCCATCCATGTAAATGATGGTAAATGTAGTACAACAACAAACTCATACTAGTATACCGTCAATATTTGGATCGACGGTCAAATACAAAACCCAGTTGGTACACAACTCAGTGAAAGTTGATTATGGATTAGGGGGAAACATTGATGCAGCTAATCTTACGGAGCCATTTTATTCCTCTCGCCAACGTATAGGAACGCCTCCTTCTGTCCGTAACAATTATTGTACCAACATTCTTTATTGAATTTCAAACAAACCGCTTGGTACAATAAATGTCCATAGCAAGATCTTGAACTTATTGATTTCCAAGGTCATGGGTTCAGGTCATTTTGGGGATTTTTTCATTGAATATCATCCTTGTGAACACTATAGAAAGGTCATTGCTAAATGGATATCAACCAACTTGGTTCAATGAATATCCATAACATGACCTAAAACCCTATTGATTTTCAAGGTCATGCATCATGGTGGAGGGTGTGTGTTCATCCGACTTTGACTTCGTTTTAATGGACCATTGGTGATGTTGTTTATGTAATAATGAAGGAAAATCCAAATCTTGAAGACTTTAAATTCGTATTAAATATCAAAAATGAAGAAGGAGACATTTAAGCTTGTACACCCTTTTGATCCCTTTTTGATGGGCTCACTAGTGTTCGCGGTTATTTGGTTGGTTTTTTGTTTGTTTGTTAGTGTTTATCTTTGTTCTTTTATTAACTAAATATATTTGTTTCCCTTTATATTGACGACACCAACGATTTGTATAGTCTTATTACTAGTATACAAATCCTTGATGACCGTGAAAGACAAGTGATCCAGCATGACAATCTTTCTTAGTGTTTCCGCCAGTCTTATTAAAAAAAATAGCCCTAGTACTAAGTAATTACGATGTATTGGTTAATGTTCAAGTCTATGTTGTTGACAGACAAGCTGGATTTGGCACAATTGTTTTTCGGTGTCGGATCCCTTTGAAATTTTGATGGATTTATGTATTCTTTGAATTTGTAATCTGTCAAATGAATTCAATCTATATAAAAAAAAAGGCGAGCATACAAAATTATTCAGAATGGAGACTTGTAAAAATGTCCCAATACTAATTCTTTTGCCTCTTTTCGCCGGGGTTTTTGTCGAAATTGTATGATCATTGGCGTCAGAGACATATATAATACAATTATATGTCTCTGATGGCTTTGACTGATTGAAAATTTGGAAAAGTTACATCATCGGATCAGAAAACTCTTTATAGATGATTTTGTTCAGAAGAGTGAATGCAGCCATTGTAGATCAGCTGAATATACGAGTGAATTATTCGGGTTATCATATAAACTTTTGCTATTGTATACGGACATACAGTTAGTAGGGTGCCCAGTATCGAAAAAGACGTCTAGTTAACGAGTTTAAGTTAACGGATAACATACGGCTATATTTATATGCAAACGATTGGAAAATCATTATATTTTTTAATCATGAATGTCGTCGTATGCTCCAGTGGTCACGTTTTTCAAAATTTTGTGGTTTCTTAGGGTACCCACAGAAACCTCATCATACAGACCATCTTCAACACGAAAAAAAAAATTATTGCTTTCTATGTTATTTGTTCAAATGATACTCATCATTTAGCTTAAAAATTAAATTTATCATATAATGAAAGCTGAAAAGATTTATATAATTTAAAAATAAGTATTTCATGATTTTAGTATGGCTATTTTTTTAGCTGAAATTTACCACATTTTGAACAAAAGAAAATTTATTACGTGTTACTTTCACGGAATTTTTACTCTGATTACATCAATAACACGTGGTTCATATGTGTGCCAAATATCTATTGTGTAATGTTAATCGGTGAGAAGAAAATAGCAATTTAAAACACAAATTTAGTGATCATTCTGCCTTGTTTCAAACACGCCTTTTCTCGTGCCGTTAACCGTTTTGTAGCTTACACTACCAGGTCATTAACTAGGACAATTTTCACTAACTTCATTTCTATTTTTTGCTTGTCGTATGGTCAAATTGTATATTTGGAATAGTCCAGTCAGTTTGAAGATCGTTGTTTTGTAATTGGAAATATTTTTTGTTGGTTTCCATAACTTTAATTGGTTTTTTTATTGATAGTTTTGTTATAATTGTAATATACAAATCAAATCCTTTGATCACGTTTCGGACCCGGAATATGGCACACGTTTACAGTCCTGTTAAACTAAGCTAATCAAACCATAAGCGAAGTAAGAATGAAATACAATGGGATAAGTGTGTTATATGTCAAGGTTCTTTTACTGAATTGCTTATTAATAATTGAGTAATAAGCACAAACAAAAGCTTTATCGAGGCTATGGGAGCACGGAAATATTTGAGTTTATTGCCTGATGCTTCAGACCTAGACCATTTTCGTACTGATGATTACAAAATGTTGTAGCATCATTCTTGCTGCAAATCTTACACTAGCAGACACAACTGAAGTTTTTTTTAAAGCTGAATGAAGTTCTTGATCGTTTGTTAAAGTGTTTCAGGACATAACATATAGAAGGTCGTCAAATTCCTGCCTGGAAAAAGTTTTTTTGAGTCAGTGAGATACAGCAGGTCTTACTCAGATTTCTTGGGGAATCGATTGTTCAGCATCATGGTAGATCAACAGTTACTATGAAACACGAGAAAGTCATATTCTAGCTAGCACTTCAAAGGACCCTAAATTAGCTCAGAAATAGTATTTAGGTTTTAAGAATTATTTGGTACGCCCGATGAAGTAGATACTCGCATGATTTTACATATGCATGCTATTCATGTAGACAAAGAGATAGGTGTGAAAGGAATCAAGGGTAGGATAATAACAAAGTCACAAGATACAGATGTTCTAATCTTATGCGTTCCTTACATCCACTCCATGCAGCATACACATGAGCTATGGTTTCAAACAGACACTATTACTTGAATACAAGATTTTCGCATCTATATAAATATAGGAAGATGTGGTGTGAGCGCCAATGAGACAACTCTCCATGCAAATAACAATTTAAAAAAGTAAGCCATTATAGGTCAATGTACGGCCTTCAACACGGAGCCTTGGCTCACACCGAACAACAAGCTATAAAGAGCCCAAAAATTACTAGTGTAAAACCATTCAAACGGGAAAACCAACGGTCTAATCGATATAAAAAACGAGAAACGAAAAACACGTATAAATTACATAAACAATTGACAACTACTGTATACCTGTCCACGAAATATGTAAAAGTCTCGGGTTTGCCATCTGTAACTTTCTACCACACGTGCTGTTACATGATGCAATACAACGTATTGGACCCTGTTTAGGATCAGTAAGCGCACTGTTTTTTAGTCTTGAAGGACAGCCCAGATGATTTTACCGATTTGTCAAACCTTTCTTATTGCTGGACCTATAGATGCAGATCGAGATCTTGTTGTCAGGTTGAATGATCTCAAGTCAAAACTAAAAATAGATCACTGCGACCTAAACAATTTGAGCGTAAAATTGGCTACAATTTAAAATTTCTCTCTTGTCAAACTTCCTCCTTGTGAATCTACTTTTAAACAATATGTAATAATAGTTTCACTCCAGACGTAAATTTGATGTCTTCCCGTGTAGCAGAACTACACCTTAGCATTCTTCAAAATGGGCAATGACTTGTTCCTTCTTTTCTCGGAAATCATATGTCATCCGAATTTCTGCAAGATTTAGTTTCTACTTGTAAGGGGAATTCTGTGTTTTCAAAGAGTTGCATTTGCTTTGATCAAAATCTATCATGTATAGATGTATGCCCATGTCAGGCAAATGACATATGTCAAAATGTAAATACTCGTGTGGTTGTAGTTAGACACATTGATGACGACGAAGATGACGATGTATAAGATTTCATTTTTCTGTATGTGTCTTATAAATCATTGTTAGCAATCGAATGAAAATAACGCAGTCCATAATATTTTCTAAACAATATATAAAACATCTTCTCAATTTTGAAATCGTCGGAAATATAGTAATAATCTATCTAGTGGGGAAAGATATGTAAAAAAATAATAACAAAAAAACCTGCAATATGTGCTTTGACGTTGGCCGGGGAACTACAGGAGACCATAGAATGTAGTGTAGGTAATACTAGCCTCGATCATAATTTTCTATTTGCATTTGTTTTTCTTTTTCGTGTTTTTGCCATGCTGAAGTCTGCTTGTCTTCAGTTTATAAGTTTTTAATGTTCCTTTGGTTTCTCACGCCTATTTTGTTTGCAATTGTTTGTAAAATACATTAATGCTGAACATAACCCTCTCCCTTATTATATTTTGTGGAATACTTGTAAACATTATAGCCAATTGTTGCTTATTTTGTCATCTGTATATGTAGGATAGGGTGTTTTACCTGTTTCTAATACCTGTTTTGTTTTCAAAACTTTTTCCCCTCCCCTTTTTTCTCTGTTTGCAGTAATTTTTACTTCTGTAAAGCAAAGCTATACACAGAGCTTTATATTCAACCAAATGTGATGTTAATTTTGAAACAAATCATTTATATATACTCTTTAACACACAATAACAGAAATTTGATTTTTACCTAGAAATTGACGAACACCTTACTATCAAAAGACGTGAAAATCACATTTTTTTTTCGACAAATGATTAAAGTTAAGATCTAAAAAACATCTTTAGATCGTACTTGTAGCGAATTTAATACAAAAATATCAAATTTAGAAATTGAAATAGGTCAAGGTCACTGTTATTGAACAGCTATTCGAAAATTTCAAATTTGCACCCTATATGCAAAAAAGTCAATTTAAAGTCATTTTTGGCGATAAAAATATAAAATAAGTTCTAAATGTAGATACAAAAGATATTTTTCTCTAAATTAGTTGTTTTTATTTTCCTCCAAACGCATATATGTAGGAGAAACTAGCTATCTAAATGTGACTGTGCATTTTTCTTGATTTTTTGCTTTGACCTTTGACCCTGATTAAAAAAGAACGTGACCACGGCAGACAACGACGACAACGCTATTTCGATGAGGCTTGTTCTCCTCTTTACAAGGATATAAAATATAGCCGTATGTTATTCCGTTAAGGCAAATCGATAAAATTTGTTGATTGGGCACCCTACTGTGATGAACATGGTTCATCAGTTTTATTTTACTAGCGTTCATCTTATTTCTTTTATCAAGCTGAAACATTGTTATACGAACTCGTTATGTTTGAAAGTTGAACAGTTGTCTACTATCGATTTTGTTTTGTTTACATTGCTATGGATATTTATAATATTTAGAATCAGTAACGGACCGGTCGTGGTTAGTATACCCGGAAATATTCCGATCGGTAGTCGTAAACATAAGGGCCGTCATTCAAACGTTTTAGCATTAAGGGTTAGGTAATTATAAACACTCATATGAATAAGACATATGGTATCGTCCAAATTAAATGGTATGGTCCAAAACCTTAGTATATAAGCTGATGTGCTGTCAGAACAAGGGTCGCTTGTTGGATAATCCAGACGTCTAGAAGAAGTAAGAAGGATAATTTTCACTTTATAAAGATTAAATAGATTCTGAATAAGAATCTATCTGCGTACCTGAATAAGGTTGCAGGAGGATATAAGTGGAACATACGCACCGGGTAACAGGTGCATATGCGACTGTGCGGTTATAGTGCACAGGTAAACAAGTGCACAAGTAAAACATAAACCAGGGAGTGCTGGTTAAGCAGTGCACAGGTGGAACAGACCGATAGTGCACAGGATAGTGGTGCACAGGAATAGCAGCGCATAGGAAGTATAGAGCATAGTAATAGTGCACAGGTTAGCACTGGTTGTTACTGGACGACACACAAGGTCTATTCAGAGACAGCAACACGTCCCACACATTGTAAGTGTGTGATAGAGGCCAAAATACAAGTTTAAAGCTAGAAAGCTAAGAAACGGTGCATCTTCCAATATCCAGGGGTAAACTCTGGTACGATACCCAGAAGTCACTACACCGAGTACGTGACATAATTTTGGTGGCAGCGGTGGGATATTGGCAAGTGCACCTATACTTGATTAAACATGGACGATTTACAACAGCATATAAGTACGTTAGAGGAAGATGTAAAGCAAAAGATAGAAAAGTTGAGACAAACTCAAAATCCTAGGTTTTTGACACCACAACACTCTACCCCAAAAGAGCAACCTAGAAACCTGACAGATTCTGGTATTGCTCAGACGAGGCGCACGGATTTCGGCGATGTCACAGAGCGCACAGTCCAAACACAGCTTCAACGAGCTGATGATGCACCAACATTGTTTGGACCTTACGTAAGTGAGCACGAACAGGGAGCCCGCTCTAAGCAAGGGCATTACAAAACAACTAGCGCAACGCCCGGTACCAGTAGCGGAGGTTCAGTGGAGATTTCTCCTATTTTAAGACCTAGCCAAAGGAATGCAAAACAGGCTGTCAATAACCAGGAAAAAGTACGCACGCCTGGAAAGAATACGAGAAGAGAAATCAAACTGGCCAATTATGATGGGTCTGGCGAGTGGGTTGATTTTAAATCGCACTTTGAAGCATGTGCTATCATCAATAATTGGGACGAATATGAACAGGGGCTTTACCTTGCCGCTGCCCTTCGCGGGCACGCACAGAGTGTCTTCAGCGATTTACCAACTGATGAGAAAATGAATTATGAGACCTTAGTTAAATCATTAGAAGAGCGATTTGCTCCTCCAAATCAGACCGAACTTTACAGAGTTCAGTTGAAGGAGACACGCCAGCGCGCAAGTGAAAACTTGCCAGAACTAGGACAAACTATACGACGATTAGTAAACAGAGCATACCCACTAGCACCCACTGAAGTAAAAGAAACATTATCAAAGGATTATTTCTTAGATGCATTGCACGATAGTGAGATGAGGATAAAAATTAAACAATCCAGACCGCAAAACTTAAACCAAGCAATCTGTTTAGCTGTCGAACTTGAGGCGTTCTATAAAGCAGAGGAAAGACAAGATTTTGTAAAACCTCAGATGCGGGCTACGCATGCAGATAATATTACAGAAGAATTATCTAAGGACGATAAGTTTACAGAAATGATGGATTCGTTTACTAAGCAATTAGAATCACTTCGAATGGAGTTAAATGAATTTAAAAACGGCGGACAAAGAAACACTGCCGATCCGGAATGGAAACGGAATCAGCAATGTTACAATTGCGGTAAATATGGACATTTTAAGCGAGAATGTAGGCTACGAAAGCAAGGTGGCAACGGGAACGGTCAATACAGGAACCACGAGAATGGCTCTGCAAGGCCAGTACATTCTCGAACAAGAAGACAGCGGAGAAAACAAATCAAGCTCAATGTTCAAAATAACTCGACGAAAGAAGCAGGGGCATATATAGACGTAGCTATAGGAAATATAAAAGCCAGTTTTCTCGTTGACACAGGCGCAACTGTCACTCTTATATCAAATAAATTATTCAATAGTTTGAGAAAGGAAGACAAGCCAAACCTCAATCAGGTGGTTCAAACTATTATGTCAGCAAACGGCTCTGAACTAAACGTTACGGGAAAAGGTGAATTTCACATCAGGATTGATCATAACGTATATTTAGCAGAGGCAGTAGTAGCGGATCTTGCTTTAGATGGCATAATTGGTTTAGATTTTCTCAAGAAAAATAGATGTCTGATTAATTTACAAAAAGAACATATGGTTTGCAATAACCATGTGATACCACTGAACTTCACTGGACAGCTTGGTTGCTATAGAGTGTCTGTAGTTGAAGATACATGCATACAGCCAGGCACCGAAGCTTTGGTCCGGGGTCACATTAACGAATATCCGTCAACAAAGAATGAAGTAGGCTTAGGAATCATTGAACCCTGTGAAAAATTTGTAGCAAAGGACAGTGCCTTAATGGCAAGAACTTTAGTTAAAGCCTCAGAAACCGTACCACTGCGCTTTATGAATGTATCGAATGTAGTGAAGATAATAAGAGCTGGGACAATTGTGGGAAATATAAGCCCTATCCAGGACGTGATAAGCGACGACAAAAATATTACGGAGATACATAAGGATCAGAACCTAAGAATTGAGTTGCAAAAATTACTGAGTAATTGCAGCGGAAATCTTAGCCAGGAGCAAAAACGTGGAGTTGAAAATCTTCTCAATGAATACAAAGATCTTTTTGCAGCATCCGACAGGGACTTAGGTAGAACTAATTTGGTGCGCCACACCATAAATACAGGAAATAATGCACCAGTAAAACAACCGCCTCGCCGCACACCCATTCATATGCGAGAGGAAGTCGATGGACATATCGATGACATGCTTGAACGCGGAGTAATTGAGCCAGCCGACGGTCCATGGTCGTCTGGGATAGTACTGGTAAAGAAAAAGGATGGTACTACACGCTTTTGCGTTGATTATCGCAAGGTCAACGATTTAACAGTAAAAGACGCATATCCATTACCCCGCATCGACGACTCATTGGAGCAATTGTCCGGAAATAAATGGTTCTCTACTTTAGACCTTTGTTCGGGGTACTGGCAGGTGGAAATGGATGAGAAAGATCGCCCGAAAACTGCATTTGCCTCCCGACGGGGACTGTTTCAATTTAGACAGATGCCATTTGGCCTGGCCTGCGCGCCGGCAACCTTTGAAAGATTGATGGAAAGGGTATTAGCGGGACTACAGTGGAGTATATGTCTAGTTTATCTGGACGATATAATTGTGGTTGGAAAATCGTTTGAGGAAATGCTCGAAAATCTGCGATCGGTTTTTGATCGACTAAAGGGAGCTGGCCTAAAGCTCAAACCCAAGAAGTGCACACTGTTTTCAAAGAAAGTTAACTTTCTTGGACATGTCGTCACTGCGGAAGGTGTAGCCACGGATCCAGAAAAGATAAAGAGCATAAAGAATTGGCCCATTCCAGTTGATGCGAGCGAATTACGTTCATTCTTGGGTCTCTGTGGATATTACCGGAGGTACATAGAACATTTTGCAAAAATCGCCAAATGTCTCCATCAACTAACAGAAAAAGGACGAAAGTACTTATGGACAGAAGAATGTCAGGAAGCTTTTCAAGCCTTGAAAGGAAAACTAACTAAAGCACCCATTCTTGCACATCCAGACTTATCTAGACCATTCATCCTAGACACTGACGCAAGTAATAACGCTATCGGAGCTGTGCTATCACAGGAAATTGATGGTAAAGAAAGAGTCATTGCTTTTGGAAGCAGAACATTATCAAAAACAGAACGGAAATATTGTGTCACTAGAAAGGAACTCTTATCAGTAGTACACTTCATCAAAAGTTTTCGTCATTTTCTGTATGGCCGAGCATTCATCGTTCGAACGGACCACAGCTCATTGCAATGGTTGTTAAACTTCAAAAACGCAGAAGGACAATTAGCAAGATGGCTTGAAGTGTTGAGTACATATGACATGAAAATTAAACACAGGCCAGGAAGTCAGCACCAGAATGCAGACGCGTTAAGTAGGATACCTTGTAGACAGTGTGGATATAGCTCTGATTGGAAGGCACAACAACTTGTACAGACAGTGTCAGCAAAGCCCGATGAATGTGAAAGAGACAAGGAGGACGACACAGAAATATCCCTCAAACATCTTCAAGACAATGACAAAAATTTGCAAATTGTAAGACAATGGGTAAAAGATGGGCACAAGCCTAACTTGAAAAATCTAGGAGAGTACAATTATGTTATTAAAAGCTTATGGTCGCAGTTTGATGACCTGAAGATTCAGGATGGAGTACTTTGCAAAGTGCACAGAGACAACAACAAAAGTAGAGTGATAGTGCCCCTTACAGAAAGACGTCGAATACTTCAGCAGTGCCATGATAACAAGACGTCAGGCCACCTTGGCATCAAGAAAACGCAATCTAGAATCAAAGATAGGTTCTACTGGCCTGGTGTACGACATGACATAGTAGCCTATATAGCCGGTTGTGAAATCTGTGCCAAGAGAAAAGGTCCGAATAAACGGCAAAGGGCTCCTATGCAGTTGCAAAAATCGGGTTACCCAATGGAAAGAATTGCTATGGATATATTGGGAGAACTACCCGAAACCGAGAGAGGGCACAAGTATATTCTAGTCATTAGCGATTATTACAGCAAATGGACGGAAAGCTTTCCAATGCCTAACATGCTTGCATCAACTGTAGCCAATATATTAGTAGCAGAGGTTATTACGCGTTTCGGCGTGCCTACTGTAGTTCACTCTGACCAAGGCTCGCAGTTTGAGAGCGAATTATTTCAGGAAATGTGTCACTTATTACAGATAGACAAGACTAGAACCACACCCTACCATCCGCAGTGTGACGGAATGGTAGAGAGGTTTAATGGAACATTGGCCAAAATGTTGACGGCTTATGTTGACGAACACCATTCGAATTGGGATTGTTTATTGCCCTACGTTATGATGGCATATAGATCAGCTCAACATGAGACCACAGGATGTACGCCTAATCGCATGATGTTAGGTCGCGAAGTTGCTACACCTGTGGACCTCATGTACGATGTACCTGATTATTTAAAGAAAATTCCACAAAACAGATGGGCATGGGAACTTCAAGAACGAATGGAAGAAGCTCACCACTTTGTTAGAAAACACGTAGGACAGGAAATGGTGCGTCAGAAAAAGTATTATGACAAACAGTTAAACTGGTGCAAATTTAGGAAAGACGACCAAGTATTTGTATTCTTTCCCATTCGAAAAGCTGGTCATTCTCCAAAATTCACATCTTACTGGCGTGGTCCTTTTCGAGTTCTTAAAGAATACTCGGATGTTAACTATCTCATTAACTGTGGTAGGCGTGGCCGACCACAGGTCATACATGTAGATAGAATGAGGTTGTGCAAGGGCCAACTACTGAGAGGAGAAACAGAGAGGAACGAAAATAATAATGATGCTTTTGTGCCGGAAAGTGTGTTGCCCGAAATTTTCAATGAGGAGCTTGATAGTGCTGACAACATTGTTGATCAAAGTGATTCAAGGGATGAGTCAGGCTACGCAGGGCGTCCACGCCGGGTTACCAAGCAGCCGGCATGGCTTCATGATTTTGTTCGATAATTTGGATCTCATTGTTGTATATATATTCCTATCATGTATATAAATATAAAAAAAAATAGTAATGGAAAAGTGAAGGAATCACTATCTAAATGTTATTTTGTTGTATATTTTAATATGATGTCCGTCGGATGGGGACGTTAAATCCGAGGTCCCGTGTTCAAGGAGTACCACGCTTTGTGCACGTTAAAGATCCCTCTCAACAAGCTCTTTGAGTGGTCCATAAGTGGCCGGTTGTTAGGCAAAATTATTTCATACCGGTTTGGCTTTGATATTTTCAGTGGTTTTCAAATGTAACATTTGGCTTTTTGGTTTTAAAGGTTAAAAATTGGTGGCTCTAAAATATGTCAGCATACCTGTTTCAAATAAAGATGTAAAACGATGTAAGGGTACTTATGATTAAGTTGACGTGTTTAAGTTGATGTCCATGTTTAACGTTTCCTCCAGTGTAAAGACAATAGTAAACAGTTGAGTGGGAATCTTGTCATGTCGGGTAGATCATACATCTACGAGTTGTTCTAGTGGTTAGCTACTGAAGAAGTAACGGTTATAATTGTGGTTTTTAAATGGCATGGCTCGAGGCAATACCCGGATAGAGTTTGGGACTGAAAAATGTCCACTTGATGTAGATGTGCTCAATTGATTTCGATAAATGCGGGGACGCATTTCCTGGAGGCGTGGGTAATGTGATGAACATGGTTCATCAGTTTTATTTTACTAGCGTTCATCTTATTTCTTTTATCAAGCTGAAACATTGTTATACGAACTCGTTATGTTTGAAAGTTGAACAGTTGTCTACTATCGATTTTGTTTTGTTTACATTGCTATGGATATTTATAATATTTAGAATCAGTAACGGACCGGTCGTGGTTAGTATACCCGGAAATATTCCGATCGGTAGTCGTAAACATAAGGGCCGTCATTCAAACGTTTTAGCATTAAGGGTTAGGTAATTATAAACACTCATATGAATAAGACATATGGTATCGTCCAAATTAAATGGTATGGTCCAAAACCTTAGTATATAAGCTGATGTGCTGTCAGAACAAGGGTCGCTTGTTGGATAATCCAGACGTCTAGAAGAAGTAAGAAGGATAATTTTCACTTTATAAAGATTAAATAGATTCTGAATAAGAATCTATCTGCGTACCTGAATAAGGTTGCAGGAGGATATAAGTGGAACATACGCACCGGGTAACAGGTGCATATGCGACTGTGCGGTTATAGTGCACAGGTAAACAAGTGCACAAGTAAAACATAAACCAGGGAGTGCTGGTTAAGCAGTGCACAGGTGGAACAGACCGATAGTGCACAGGATAGTGGTGCACAGGAATAGCAGCGCATAGGAAGTATAGAGCATAGTAATAGTGCACAGGTTAGCACTGGTTGTTACTGGACGACACACAAGGTCTATTCAGAGACAGCAACACGTCCCACACATTGTAAGTGTGTGATAGAGGCCAAAATACAAGTTTAAAGCTAGAAAGCTAAGAAACGGTGCATCTTCCAATATCCAGGGGTAAACTCTGGTACGATACCCAGAAGTCACTACACCGAGTACGTGACACTACTAAGTTGCCCCCCTTTTTTTACCCCCCCCCCCTTTTCCCCTTTTACATGTGTTGTATGTGTTGAAACCTCAATTTTAGAAATGGCTGGATCTGCGAAAGGACTCTATTATATGTGTAACCCTTTCATCCTACAATTTTCAGCTTACACATGTATAATGATTTATAATAGTGATTGTCATTTTTTTGTATTTATGAGGATAAATATAGTTTCGCTCCCCTACACGTTTTAGATCTCTGAGAATGACAGAACCGAATCCGAAGAAAAGGCGCAGTACCAGCATCACTGGACGATTTGAGCACTGTAGGAAAGTGCTTGTGAAGTATGCTTGCTTAGAACAATCGCTTTTTGACTATGCAAATTTTGCTATTTTGAAAATACGTGATTGCAACGCATCACAAAACTATTCCTTTACGAGCGCAAAATGTAACATTGTAGAAATAGCAGAAAATCATGAATTTCCTTTGTTATTAAAGTTTACTGATATATTTAGCAAAGGCATTCAGTTACTCACTGCTGCAGAGAACAATACACCTGTACTAGATGAAAACAAAAAGACAGCAGTTATGTTACTTGCTAGTTATTTAGAAGATATTGGTAAGTACATAAAGAACTTAATGTAAACAATATCTACCAAGTATTAAACAATGATATCAAGTGTTATGGGGCAAAATATTTTACACTATCGTAGATAAAAAACAAAGGAGTACAACTATTGAACAAAAAATCCTAAACCTCTCTGACCTAAGTAAATCCTTAATCATGTTAATGTGAGGTAATAACACAATCATTGTTACTTTATAGGAAACGACGGTAAAGTGTATGAATTTACCATGTTCAAAATTCATCTATTCAAAAGAGAAAACCTAGGGCCTGGTTTATTCTAAAAACAGCAATGAGTAACAAATCATGTAGATACATGTAGCAACCAACTTTGAAGTGTGTTACAAGTGTATATAATAGAAAAAACGTATAAGTTATGACAGTGTGAGTGTGTGATCATTGACTTTTTTATGCCCCACCTACGATAGTAGAGGGGCATTATGTTTTCTGGTTTGTGTGTTCGTCCTTTCTCCCGTCTGTCCCGCTTCAGGTTAAAGTTTTTGGTGAAGTTGAAGTCCAATCAACTTGAAACTTAGTACACATGTTCCATATAATATGATCTTTATAACTTTAATGCCAAACTGGAGTTTTTACCCCAATTTCAAGGTCCACTGAACAAAGAAAACGATGGTGTACTGGGGGCTCATTCTTGTTTATTTCATTTCAGAACAACATGAAAAAAGTCTCAGAAAAGTAATATCTCTAGTAGCTGAAGAAAAGAAAAAAGAGAAATCTTTTGACAATGACATAACTATTGCCTTGGCAGATCATCTTCTAGGAAGACTTGCACCAGGGAACTCCTATACAATTGATTCACATTTGAAAACATCAGTCAAATGCAGATGTGGATATGATCACTGTAAACAAGACTCAAACTTTGGTTGCACTGGAATAGGTATTTTTTGTTGTATTTAGTATTTTCAGTTGAAGTTACATAGTATGTATAGAATAATTCTTATTTGATACAAAGTACAATTTGATAGTTTGGCTTAAAAAATGAAGCTCTTTCAGTCCTTTCTGTCCAAAGTCAGTAGCCTGTAATAGGCTTTTTCATCATATCACCAACTTTTGACATGGAGTATACTACATGTGTATAATTAGTGGGGGATATAGATCTTTTCATAAGGGGGGGGGGGGGGGGGGGCCTGCTCCAGTCATGCTTCTGTGATTCCCTGTATAATCAAAAAAAAAATTCCCACAAAAAGGGGCGGGCCCCAAAGGAACTCTTGGATCTGCCTATGAATATGTTTTGTCAGTCTTTCTCTGTAGTAGGACATTATGGTACTTTGACAAGTAAGAGCAATTAAAAAAAGTAAAATCAACTTAGCAATGGGTATAATTTTTGGAAAAAATGTACTGTTTTGTGTTTTCTTTACAACAAAATCATCCAATAGGTTTTATGCATCAATTTTATTAATTTTATGTATGTGTGATATAATTATTTGATTGATAACAAATGTCTATATGTGACAAATAAATAAATTGCTTTTCATCTTTCATTCCAATATCAAGTTTTCATACTGTTGGAGATTCTAATATCATGTTTGATTAAATTACAAGTTTTTTCTTCATAAATATTAAATTAATGTAGTTACATAAACATTGTTATATTTTTTCAATTTATGAAATAAAATAAAAAAAATATTTTGCTGAAAAGCATGTGAGACTTATAAAGATTTACTGCATAGCGATATAATATTTCCTACAGAAAGTAACCAAAAGTCAGTGTGCAATAAATTCCAAAATTGCACTACTGCAATAAATCTTCAATATTCATGATGTCATCAATGATAAAATCTTAGTTTAAACCAATTTTTACTTTCAAATATTATATTGCTATACAATAAAAGGGTTATTGCATGAATATTGTCTCTCATAGAACATATATTGCACTTGCAAGCTCCTTCAATATAAAATTCTACTCGAGACAATATTCCCCAATATTATTGTATATATAGCAATACAATATTTCCCACAGAAAGTAACCAAAAGTTAGCATGCAATAAATTCCAATATTGCACTAGTGCAATGAATCTTCAAAAATTCACAACGTCATCAACGTCAAAATCTAGTTTAAACCAATTTTTACTTTCAAAAATTATATTGCCATACTATAAAAGGGTTATTGCATGAATATTGGGGAATATTGTCCCAAGTAGAACATATATTGCACTCGCAAGCTCGTGCAATATAAGATTCTACTCGGGACAATATTCCCCAATATTCATGCAATAACCCTATCATACCAGTGTTTTATTATCGTTATACTCTTATTTGTTTTCAGGTAATGTAAATGCATGGCATGGTTTCGTTGATGTGGTATCTAACCCAGGATCACCAGATAGTGTTGGTGTTGTAGCGACCTCTGATGGTAATATTTTATCATTTAATAGCATTCATTTTTTCTGCCATTGTAAATCAGCCAAAATAGTAACGAAGCAACTGTTGAAATATTCTCATGGAAATGGGAAAAAAAATTCCTGCAACAGGACATGAAAGCTGAGATAATATATAAATTATCAATATCAATTATTCAATGAAACATGTACACATATAAACAGCACACAATATTCAAGAATAAATACAATCTTATTAAAATTAAATCGCAGCGACCAAGCACACAAAAAAAGAGCAAGTGCCGGAGATTTAATTTTAATAGAATGAAATAAAATAATACAATATTAGATAAAATTAGAGGCAAAAGGGGGTCATTCATTTAAATTTGTAATTTGCTCATATCACAACCTTAACAAATTTGAGACACTGAAAAAGTACCAAAAGACTGTTACAATGTGCAAATGATGTGAGGAAGAAAATCTCTCAAAATCTATAATAATTTAAATGACCTACTCTGATTGGCCAAATCATAAAGCAAACAAATTGCAAAAAGATGGTACACAAGTTTTTGTTTTTAAGGGTTTTGAAGTCTAAAGGCTGAACAAATTAATTTTTTGATTGACTTTGATCTTTTTTCATGACTCAACTTAAGATAACTAAGTTGAGTGAATGAATAAATTGGGGGGGGGGGGGTCTTTTATGAGGGATGAGGGTTTGGATGGGGTTAAATGATTAAAGAATAATGCCCTTAAAAAATAAAGATTAGAGAATAACGGGCAAAAAAAATGAAGATTAGAGAAAAAAGGGTTAATTTTTTGAAGATTAGAGAAAATAGGGGTGAAAATTAAATGTTTACAGAATAACAGAAAATGAAAAAAAAGATAGAGGTGTTTATTCTTGTTTTCTTGATTGGTGTAAAATTTTGATTGCACCAAATGTCTGGTATTCTTTTTGTATTCTTACCTGAATCAAACACATTTGTGCAAAATTATCTCCCCTGGAAAAAAAAATCCCAATTTTGAAATGAATTAGTCAGTCATTGTAGTTATAAATTTTTCTAAATAAAAGATATAAAAGTGTTTTAGCAATTTCTTAAGACAAATATTATAAATTCTCATTTAAGTCATTACTTCTTTTAAAACACTTGTAAGACAAGAATCATATCCAAGATTGCAAAATTATCTCCCATGGCAAAAATCACAGATTCAGTAGTTGTAGTAAAATAAAATATAAACCATTTTTTTAACAACTTCTTTTCTAAGAAATGAATAGCTATTTCCAATTTTAGGTTATATTTACAATATTCAAAATCTTGCACATGTTATTTTCATTTAACTTTGTCTAATTTTAAAATATGTTCATCATGTATATCTGAAATATTGTATATTTTTATGTTTAATATGTTAATAATTGAAATTAGCAATTTGAAATCATCACCAAATATTTTGTTCCTGGAATTCCGAATACAAATCACACATTTTAAATATTCAGCAATAATTTGATAGCTGTGCTTTTGTTGTTATCCCCTTTTCTAAACTAAACTGTAAAAGATTTCTTTGTTGTTATGGTTGTTGTAAATAATAATGAAAAATCATATATACCAGATATTTTAATAATTTCAGATGATGAAGATGAAACAGATAATATAAACAGTTTTACTAACGGGAAAGAAGATGTTATTGGATCTGAGGATCAAGCGGTTGCACAAGCAATTGTATTTTCTTTTATTCAGAGAAAGAGACATCCAACATTATGTAGTCTGATACCAAACATCTTGATATCTTCAAGTTATTTCAGAATCATAATGTATGATTCCCTTCATGACATTCTACTCTGCACTGCACCAATACCTTTATTTGCAACCAATGAAAAGAAAAAACTTATCACTGCATCAGTTGTTATTCTGTGGATGGTTCTGCATCATAGACAGTTTTGTGAGGGAATAAAAACAAATATGATTGATTATCTAGACAATTTCAAATTAAATTTTAAAGAACAAGCAAAGGATAAATATGATCTCTATTTGAATCTTTCTGATGTTGGTATCAGCTCCTTTCCTTCCATGTATAAAAAGTGTTACCCAAGCAGTGATTCTATCTATGGTGGTAGACCTATAACTCAATTATAGTACGTTGTTATTAGTTGTGCATGTTACAAATGTTCAATCTAAAGCTGAATTTACTACAGTTATTTTTAGTCATAAATATGTCATATTGAAAAGAGTAATTTTGTATTTACTATTCAAATTTTCACCAATGATTGTTTTAAAATTTGTGACTTTTCCTACATAAATAATTTAATTTATTTTTGTTGTACATTTATTGTGTTTGGTGTCTCCATTGTGAGATCTTTCTGAAAATGCAGAAATATATGTCATTTCTTTACATTTCAACACATAGTCAATCTGTAGTGACATTAACAGCTAAAGATACAATGGTTTTTGTGAAGTTGGCAAATAAAGATGATACACTTTGTTCTTTTGACATTAACCCCACCCACTTTGATAAAAGCAATCAAATAGGCCCAAAGTTGTCAGAAGCCTGGAAAGAATTGATCAACTTTCTTGTGACTTCCAAGTTTTCAAATATCTATAAATTATGGTTAAATGGCTGTAGATGTTCCCTGTATAGAAAACACTTTTTATGCCCCATTTATGGGCATTATATTTTCTGGTCTGTCTGTTCGTTCTTCCTTCCTTTTGCTTGTTCCATCTTTTCCACTTTAGGTTAAACTTTTTTGTGAAGGTAGTTTTTGAAAAATTTGAAGTCCAATCAACTTGAAACTTATTACACCTGTTCCATTTGCTATGATCTTTCCAATTTTAATGCCATATTAGAGTTTTGATCCGAATCTCAGTCCTCTGAACATATAAATGATAGTGAGAGTTGGGCATCCCTGTACTATGGACACATTAATGTTCAAGCTCTATTAAGTTTCTGTTTGAATTTAGGAGTAGCGAAAAGTCTACGTTGAAAGTAAGTCTTCAATTCTGGTGCTGAGAAATTGTTTTAAAGTCTAGCACTTTTGAGCTCACCTGGCCCGAAGGGCCTAGTGAGCTTTTCCCATCACTTGGCGTCCGGCGTCGTCCGTCGTCGTCCTGCGTCCGGCGTCGTTAACTTTTACAAAAATCTTCTCCTCTGAAACTACCAGGCCAAATTTTACCAAACTTGGCCATAATCATCATTGGGGTATCTAGTTAAAAAAATTGAGTCCAGTGACCCGGTCAACCGACCAAGATGGCCGCCATGGCTAAAAATAGAACATAGGGGTTAAATGCGGTTTTTGGCTTATAACTCAAAAACCAAAGCATTTAGAGCAAATCTGATAACTGGTAAAATTGTTAATCAGGTCAAGATCTATCTGCACTTAAATTTTCAGATGAATCGGACAACCCATTGTTGGGTTGCTGCCCTTAAATTGGTAATTTTAAGGAAATTTTGCTGTTTTTGGTTATTATCTTGAATACTATTATAGATAGAGATAACCTGTAAACAGCAATAATGTTCAGCAAAGTAAGATTTACAAATAAGTCAACATGACTGAAATGGTCAATTGACCCCCTAAGGAGTTATTGTCCTTTATAGTCAATTTTTAACAATTTTCATAAAATTTGTAAATTTTTACTAACATTTTCCACTGAAACTACTGGGCCAAGATTATTATAGATAGAGATAATTGTAAGCAACAAGAATGTTCAGTAAAGTAAGATGTACAAACACATCACCATCACCAAAACACAATTTTGTCATGAATCCATCTGCTTCTTTTGTTTAATATTCGCATACATGTATACCAAGGTGAGCGACAGAGCCTCTAGTTTTGTTTCAAAAATTGTTCCATATAAAAAATATATCAAGTTGTTTTACTGTGATCAAATATTGAAAACAATTTTAAGTTTACAGTTATAAAACATACTTCCTTTCCCGATGCTTTAATACAGTGTTGTTCATTGTTTATGTTGTATGAACAGTCTCTTTTCTACTTATGATATAGTCAAATACATTGTATATCAATTCTATTTCTGATGCAAAAATGGAAGTTTTTCCAAACTTTCCCATTGATATTCTAAGTACTTTACCGCATCATTTATAAAGGAAGGCATGTGCAAATTTTATGTTAATATTGTTTTCATCTGTTTGAACTATAAAACTTTTTTCAGCCCATTATTATAGTACGTTCTTACATTTATGTTGTACTGTTACACAACTGTCCCGGGTTAGGGAGAGATTTCGGTACCAGTTAACAAGTTACATTTGCCACCTTCTGTGTGTCCCAAGTCAGGGAAACTGTAATTGAATAGTTGTCCTTTGTTGCTGTATGTCACACTTTTTTCCACTCATAAATCAGGGCGTAAGTTTGGTTAATGCATTTAATGAATAAATGCAATGTTGGACGATAAAAACTGTGTCTTTGATGCATATCGAAATGTATTATTTTCATAAAATGAGATTATTAGTCAAATACTTTAAAAGATTTCTAATAAGAATTTGAAATATGATATGGATTAATGAAAAATGTTAAGTATTTATATACCTTTGTCAAAGTTTTTTCAAATTCTAACACATTTTGTCAAAGTTGTTAATGGCTTAAAGGTGTAATACCACCAAATCATAGTACGACATATCCGGTTGCATATGTGAATAAAAGTCGAAATAAAAATATTCCTTTGAATTTGACAGTTGTAGGTAATTAATCCTACATTTCATTGCAGTAAACCATTTCTGTGTCATAAACATATATCTTGGGTATTTCAAAGCACCATTATTTTTTTTATTTGGTCGTTTCTATAGAAGTCAGAAATAGTTTACTGCCATGAAATGTAGGATTAATTACCTACAACTGTCAAATTCAAAGGAATATTTTTATTTCGACTTTTTTTACGAATAATGTTATGAAAATAAAATTCTATAGTACTGGACAGGATAAAACTGTACTCATGCCAAGTATTTCTTTATTTGAAACAAAGACAAATTCTGCACAATTTTTAAAAACGCAACAAAGACTTATTATATACAGGAAAATCAATGGTGGTATTACCTTACATATATATAACCTTTTAATCTTGGAGTGAACTTGATTGCTGGAAGCTGCTGGCGACAACAAAATGGAGAATCTATAGGTCTGGCTTGTGTGACAATATATTTGAGGCTTAACAAAAATCATAGAAATTTAGGGTACTCAAGTAAAGCCAATCGTCAAAATGTGTGTTTAATGTGAATAGTTATTCAATGTTAATGTATAAAATATGAAATTTCTGTGTACATTCATTTTAATAGTGTAATATGTAATGTTATGAGATTTATGTGTATAACCATTCAGCGTAATGTGTTCAAAGGGTATGATATTTAAGTGTATACTATGGTCATTTAGTGTTATGTGTTAAATTATAAAAGCAGTGTATAAGCATAGCTATTGAGGTTTTTCATTTAATTTTATATCTTCTTTCACAATCAATACACAGATTGGATACATATATGTATAAAAAATATATTGTTACAGTTAGTTCTCATTAAATAAAGTTGATTAACTGAATTGATTTGCAGTTGCATTTGCTAACAAATTCATTGCTGAAAAATCAACAGCAGCTATTATATTAGAATGTTCAGAGTCTGAATTGGCATCTAGGAATGTAATCTGATAAATATCTTGAGATCCTTCGTCTAAAGAATCCACATGTGTAATACTGCCATCTTTATCCATTATAGGTACAATATGTGTAACCTCAGATTCAAGATGTCCACCATCAACAAATTGCTGGAGAACATCAGCTGGTAGATCTGCATCAGTTGACATTATAATCTGCTTCCTTCCTTATATATCTCTAGTCACAATACAAGTTTGCTGAATACTCCTGTATTTCTTCTTGGTCATCAGTTATCTCCTCTTGTTCATCAGTTACTTCCCCTTCTTGTTCTTGTGATTCAATAACTCTATGCCATTGTTTGTGTTTTCTCAATGATGATAAATCAGCAAAAGTCTCTTCACATTTTTTGCATGAGTAAGGTGTTGGGTTAACATGTAAAATTTTGTGATCATTCAGGTACTGGGACCTTGTAAAAGATTTTGGACAATAATCACATAAATATGAATATAAATATAAATAAAAATGAGGGCGAGGTCAAGTGAAAACTGTCTGATAGACATGAGGACCTTGCAAGGTACGCACATATCAAATATACTTATCCTATTACTTATAATAAGAAAAAAATCAACATTACAAAAAATCTGAACTTTTTTTTCAAGTGGTCACTGAACCATAAAAATGAGGTCAAGGACATTTGACATGTGACTGACGGAAACTTCGTAACATGAGGCATCTATTTACAAAATATGAAGCATCCAGGTCTTCCACCTTCTAAAAAATAAAGCTTTTAAGAAGTTAGCTAACGCCGCCGCCGCCGGATCACTATCCCTATGTTGAGCTTTCTGCAACAAAAGTTGCAGGCTAGACAATAATAAATCAGTTACGAACCTTCAATTACATGCATGATTTTCAATAATTGGTGATGACTTTTTGTGTCTGAACAGTAAATATATTCTTAACTCACCTTTTGTAAAGAAAGAATAGCTACAATTTGGACATTTGTAACTTCTGTTGCTTTTGTTGTGTCTCAGAAGATGAGATTCTAGGTTTGTTTTCTGTGTAAAAGCTCGGCCACACACAGTGCAGAGATAATTCTTCTCTCCTTTGTGTAGATCTTAGTTGTATTTCTTCTTGGTCATCAGTTATCTCCTCTTGTTCATCAGTTACTTCCCCTTCTTGTTCTTGTGATTCAATAACTCTATGCCATTGTTTGTGTTTTCTCAATGATGATAAATCAGCAAAAGTCTCTTCACATTTTTTGCATGAGTAAGGTGTTGGGTTAACATGTAAAATTTTGTGATCATTCAGGTACTGGGACCTTGTAAAAGATTTTGGACAATAATCACATAAATAAGGCTTTTCCTTTGTATGCTTGAAAGAATGTCTCTCCAATTCACCTGCAAAACAAAACATTCTGTAAAATGAAAGCATACATACAACTTTAAAGTTGAATTTAACTTAATATTGATAATAAGATTGTTCTTAATTTACCTCAACTGGTTTAAATTTGTACTTGGTAATTTCATTTTTGCAACTAAGGCATTATTGCAAGTAAGTATCAAGTAACAGGCACCAATTTTAGAGAACTTAAGATGGATTTCGTTGAGAGTGGCTAAAAATATGCCATGACTGAAATAAGAAATGGGAACAGACTTCAATTTAAGGAATAGATATTCATTTGAGGCCATGAGTCCTACGACCAATATACAATAACAAGGAAAATTCAAATCGGAAAGTCCCTAATCAAATGGCAAAATTAAAAGCTCAAATACATCTAATTAATGGTTGATTAAATCTGGTTATATTGACAAGCTAAACCTCTCACTAGTATGACAGTCACATAAAATTCACAAGAGTGCACACGCTGAAATGTCTCGCCTTCTGTACTAATCATTGATATTATGTTGATAGTCCTAAGTATAAAGCTTTATTACAACCGTCACATAAATTTAACATTAATTAAGATAACTAAACAAAGACCAATGAACCATAAAAATGAGGTCACGGTCAGATGAACCATGCCAGGCAGACATGTACAGCTAACAATGCTTCTATACAACATATATAGTTGACCTATTACTTATAGTTGAAGAAAAATAGACCAAAACACAAAAACTTAACACTGTGCAATGAACCGTGAAAATGAGGTCACGGTCAAATAAAACCTGTGCGACTGATATAAAGATCATAAAATATTTCCATACACCAAATATAGTTGACCTATGGCATATAGTATTAGATAAAAAGACCAAAACTCAAAAACTTAACTTTAACCACTGAACCATGAAAATGAGGTCAAGGTCACATGACATCTGCCCGCAAGACGTGTACACCTTACAATCATTCCATACAACAAATATAGTAGACCTATTGCATATTGTATGAGAAAAACATACCAAAACACAAAAACTTAACTATAACCACTGAACCATGAAAATGAGGTCAAGGTCAGATGACACCTGCCAATTGGACATGCACACCTTACAGTTCTTCCATACACCGAATATATACTAGCCCTATTGCTTATAGAATCTTAGATATGGACTTGACCACCAAAACTTAACCTTGATCACTGATCCATGAAATGAGGGCGAGGTCAAGTGAAAACTGTCTGACAGACATGAGGACCTTGCAAGGTACGCACATATCAAATATACTTATCCTATTACTTATAATAAGAAAAAAATCAACATTACAAAAAATCTGAACTTTTTTTTCAAGTGGTCACTGAACCATAAAAATGAGGTCAAGGACATTTGACATGTGACTGACGGAAACTTCGTAACATGAGGCATCTATTTACAAAATATGAAGCATCCAGGTCTTCCACCTTCTAAAAAATAAAGCTTTTAAGAAGTTAGCTAACGCCGCCGCCGCCGGATCACTATCCCTATGTTGAGCTTTCTGCAACAAAAGTTGCAGGCTAGACAATAATAAATCAGTTACGAACCTTCAATTACATGCATTTTCAATAATTGGTGATGACTTTTTGTGTCTGAACAGTAAATATATTCTTAACTCACCTTTTGTAAAGAAAGAATAGCTACAATTTGGACATTTGTAACTTCTGTTGCTTTTGTTGTGTCTCAGAAGATGAGATTCTAGGTTTGTTTTCTGTGTAAAAGCTCGGCCACACACAGTGCAGAGATAATTCTTCTCTCCTTTGTGTAGATCTTAGTGAGCTTTCAATGATCCCTGTTGTGTAAATCTTTTGTCACAAAGTTCACACCTGAAAAAATATAAAAAATGATAAATTCTATTGTGAAAAAATGCTTAATTTAACCTTGTTTCAATTACTGTGGATTCATTGGTTGTTGGTAATTTTTCTTTGGTAAAGCTAAATACAAAATTTTTCACAGAGTAAAAATTTTCAACAACCTCAACAGACTGGTATGCTGACCTAAGCAAAACCAAAAGTCCAATATTGGTAAAAAAGCAATGTTTCCTCAGTTCACAAAAATAAGTGCTTACAAAAATAAATGAATCAACAGTATTCTGAATAATAACTTGCTCATTTTCCTTGCAATTGACCAATCAAAATTCACTGTTTTTTCCCTGTACTATCTATATGTGCACATTCAACTCATTAAAAAGATTATTCAATTTTCATCATTTTAAATAATGTTATGTTGATTTTTTGTATTTATATATTTTTTCACTATTAATCTGATATAACCACTTACATAAAAGGTTTTACCCCAGTATGAACCCTTCTGTAGCAGACGTGAACCATTTGTTACATTCAATACACTGGAATTCTTTATCACCAGCATGAGACTTCTCATGTCTAAGGCGGTTACCATTAGTAGAAAATGTCCTACCACAAATAGTGCAAGCATATGGTCGCTGACCAGAATGGTGCCTGGAATGAGCTAAAATAAATATATGAAATCAGTGCATTTTTATGCAACAATAATTAATCATTTGATAGTTAAAACATTATCATTTAAATGTTATCTCTGCTGAGTAATTGAGGTCACGAACCGAATAGGGGTAATCTATGCTCAATGTTTACTTTTCTGTGTAGTGTTTTGAGGACTGCTGTGTATCCTTTTGACCATGATCAATATAGTTTGTATTATTAAGATAAAGAAAGTTTTCAGTTTACCAATAATTGTATGGTTTCAACTTATGGAATTAAGCCACAATGCAGGATTTGAAATTAGCAGGGGCCCACTCGTCAATGGCCCCTAAAATTTGTTGTGAGATCCTGTTATTTCTGCTTTTCTTGTATAGAACTATATAAATTGGCTACAAAATTAAAGCTGTGGGCTACCAAGACAAAATTTAAGTTCAATCCCTGCAATGCAATTTAAATTTTTATAGATAGATAATTAGTTTGCTACATTTAAGAAAATCTTTCATGCATGCCATTTATAGCCAGACTAAAGTTGCAAAATCTATCTTAGGACAATTTTTATGCAAAAATGCACATACATGTATATTGTGTTGGCCTTTAGTTCAGCTGTGCTAACTAGACTTACTATGGGAAGACAGAAAATTTAAAATATTTTTTTTAAATCACTACTGTATAAGTTATGTTACATGTACATAAATGATACATTTATATTCCTCTGGCTGTGATAGCATCTTTATTGCCTATGACATTAAATTATTTTTTAAAAGAATTAAAACCCTTTTAATGCAGTAAGATTGGACATCTTTCTACCACAAACATCACATCTAAATGGGTCTTCTTTTTTCTGTATTTCTCTTTTTTGCTTTCTCTCTGCAGCCACTTCATATACATATTCTTCATGTTGAACCTTCCGCTTCTGTCTACAGCTCCTCATATCAAGATACGTAACTGGTTCCTCTGTTTTCTTGTTGAGGTATCTAACACCTTGGTCTGAGTCAATATCATCACATGTAATGTACATACATGTATCTCCATCCTTACTCACTTTTCTTGCCTTTCGTAATGTTAATGGTGGGACTTTATTTTCTTTATCTCTTGATTGCACTGCATCTGTCTGAATTATTTCTGAATGAACGACTTTCACTACTGGATCATTGTTTTTATTTGTTTCCAAAGGATCACTTCCTGGCACTGAAAACACCTCCTTCACTGCTAGAACTTTCAGTTTCCAATATAAATGAATCTGTTTTATGTGCTGAGTTTTCTGTTGTTGATGAATCTAAACTGTTCTCCCTTGTTTCTCTATTTAAGGTTGATGATTTCCCATCATTTACTATATTTATAGTTTCTGTCTCTGACAATTTTTTCTATAATTTTCAGATGCATTGTCACTGAAGAATCAAATGTCTTGTTGACCTGAGATGAACCAGAAGAATCATTGTTACCTTCTATATCTACTGAGGCTGATGAAGCATCAGGCTGATGTATTTTTAGAATAATTGTCTCTGGTGAATTGTTAATATCATCAGTGTGAGGTACTATGGTTGTGGAGGGTGTACTACATAAAATAGAGAATGGAAATGGGGAATGTGTCAAAGAGACAACAACCCGACCAAATAAAAAAAAAACAACAGCAGAAGGTCACCAACAGGTCTTCAATGTAGCTGGCCCCTAAACAAATATATACTAGTTCAGTGATAATGAACGCCATACTAATTTCCAAATTGTACACAAGAAACTAAAATTAAAATAATACAAGACTAACAAAGGCCAGAGGCTCCTGACTTGGGACAGGCGCAAAAATGCGGCGGGGTTAAACATGTTTGTGAGATCTCAACCCTCCCCCTATACCTCTAACCAATGTAGAAAAGTAAACGCATAACAATACGCACATTAAAATTCAGTTCAGGAGAAGTCCGAGTCTGATGTCAGAAGATGTAACCAAAGAAAATAAACAAAATGACAATAATACATAAATAACAACAGACTACTAGCAGTTAACTGACATACCAGCTCCAGACTTCAATTAAACTGACTGAAAGATTATGATTTCATCATATGAACATCAGGCACAATCCTTCCCGTTAGGGGTTTAGTTTCATACCATCATAACATATATGAGAAGAACATAACCCGTGTCATGACTGCAGCCCCGTCATTGAAGCTGTCTCATCGTGTTGTACAACAGTATCAACACTACTGGGATAAGAAATGAGGTCAGTGAAATCTATTGTCTTAACATCATGTCTGACGGAGTCGCTGTCAGAATCACTATCAGCCTCATATTTATCTATTGTGTTTTTTTCATCACTTTCATATTTGTTATCTACTCTAATATTTACAACGTTACTTGCATTGGATTGTTTCTTTAACCTTCCTCTATTCTTCTGAAAAGTCTTTTGATTTATTTTCTGAAGTATCCTCAATATGGTCAGATTCTTCAATAGTAACTTCATGGCTTCTTCTTGTGTCTATGCTAACATGATCTTCTACATAAACTTGAGTAAATAACTTAACAGTTATTGTAATTAGCTCCCAGAAATTCCACACTTCTGCTTTTTGTTCCACTGGAATTTTGGACACAAGAGATACTGCTTCATTTATCTGTACAAAAAGAAAAGGAAGTTTATTTTATGGTTAAAAATGTTTCTTCCAATTTCATTTTAAATAGTTTACAAGTACAAGGACTAAACCAATTGCATTTTTATGGCCTCGCAAGGAAGTTGTTGGTGCCATATAGTTTTACCCTTGTCTGAAATTCTATTCCGAAATTCCGCCATTCCATATTTCCGCAACAAACCATTATACAGAGTTTTTATTGCTTTAAAAAAGGGAGGGAAGAGAGATGAAAGAGAAAAAAGATATGAAACTACTCTTGATTTATAATCTTTGTTTGATTCCTTAAAATCCAAAACTAAATGATATGTCATTTATGAAGATTTATTTATTTTTTGTCTGTTATATTAGACATTTATGTCGAACCATCTTTATATTTGTTAGCATTTAACTTACATGTATTTATACCTGTATATTACATATATATATTTGGTGAATATTACTAACTACCACTAACTCCTGTATATATAAATATCATTACTAATGTTAACGAGGCCGGGATAAGGTACCGGTAATCGATGTTTTAAACTAACAAATGTAAAGATTTCAATAAAAAATATAAACCTTAAAAAAAAATTATACAGAGTTTTTTTCTAAACGCCTTCAGATATTGGGCTGATTTTTGGTATGTGAGTTAACCATGATGAGTTACAGATCATGTTTAAGTTTTGTTCCGCTTGGCTAATGTTTACCAAAATTAAGGGTTTACAACTTTAAAAATTGTTGAAAATCACAGTAACAGATGTATACAGACTTTTTTTCTACACGCCTCCAGATTTTGAGCTGAATTTTTATATGTGAGACTACCATCATGTTTGTGTCCATATGTGTTATTGAAATTGCAGATTTTTCAACTTTTTGAGACGGGCCGTTTGTGTCACTTTGACATATCTGGGTTTTTTTCTGTTTTGTGTTAAGACAATGTGCACAATAATTTAGAGACTGTTCGAAAACAAAATGAAGTCCACACGCGCACAAAAAACAACACCACTCCATTCTGTTTCAAACAGCTATGGTTGTTTAATCACAAATATGATTATTGATTGTAATGTTTCCTTATTTTTCACTTTTATATTTTAGATTCGCACATGTACTTTTTAACTCTTTTAAAAATGCATACATGTACATGTCATTATGGACTTTCCCAATTGATCTTCCTCTAAGTTCAGTATTTTTGTGATTTTACTTTTTTTTGAGTTGGTGCATATACTTGGGTCTTTTATAAACATGATATAAAAGTACCGTACATTTTAACTTTATAAATACAATTCTTGTGTCTTTTTTTACATTTGCATGGATGTCAGCAATTATACATGTTATTAATTATGTATGTACCATTCAACAATAAGAATAACCTATACTATAAGCATACTGCAGTCAGGTATAAAAGGCTCTGACATGAAAAAAGTGAAACGATTCAAACAAAAAACTATACAATGGCTTCCTTCATAATAATTCAATTATATAAAAAACAAAACAAAAAAAAACAATAATAAACCACATCAACAAACGACAACCACTGAACAACAGGTTCCTGACTTAGGACAGGTCCGTAAAATGTAGCTGGTTGAAATGTTTTAACAGGAGCCAACATTCACCCTTACCTGAAATAATAGTGTAACATCACAACATAGAGAGACACACTATAAAATATCAATTGAAATGGCGTAACTGAGTTAACTCAATCAAAAGACATATAAACAAAAACAAGTAAACATACACTGTCTGAACAAATAAATTTCATATATGACAAAAAGTAAATACAAAATCAATAATAAAGGGGATGAGATGTATAACAATATTAGATAGATAACTATAACCTTGGGACAAAATTCGCTAAATAAAATAATGTAAACAGGTAAATAATTATGCTGTTAGTACATGATAAACATGTTTGGTTAGCATGGTTAGAAAATAGTTTTTGAATGCATACATCATATGAGTTTGTACTATGCATGCTTAAAGCCTTTTCAATGGATATTGTGACATCATAATGAATTCTTAATAGCACGAAAACCCAAGAGATGATCGTGAGGATATAGATTATAATGCCATCAATGGATTTTGCTCATTGTTGAAGTGGGTCTCATTGGGGTCTAATATAAGCGTGATGCATAATTGTCGATTTTTTTTGTAAGCATGACCCGTGAAAATCAAATTTTTGTGCTGAGAAAACGGGAATTAAAGTCTAGCGTGACACGGGAGATTAGGAAAAAATTAAAATTGCTTACCTACATAGTGTAAGCAGGATACGGGAATCTGACAAAAAAGGATCCAGGATCAGACACCCCCCCCCCCCCCCCCCCCCCAATGAGACACTGTTGAAGGCAGTAGTAACGTTTACATCATAATCTATTTGACTCTGGTGGAGAGGCTTTCGAATTGCAATCATGTAGTAAAGGTCCGGAAAGTTAGTGCCATAACCAGATTTGTTACCGGAACTTCAGTTAGTATTTACTGCGCAACCTCGCAGAATATATTCGGAGCTCAAACGACCCACTTGTGGTGAACTCCAGCCCTGGGATTCCTGCCCTAACAGTGTATTCTACCAAGACACCAAGACAACGTCTTATATTAGGAAAGGTATATCAAATAATTGCACCTTTACAACATTGGTGTCAGAAGTCGGTTCGAATTTACTTTAAATCGACTCGAGACATTCATTGTTTCCTGACATTTTGGCGGCAAAACTGAAAAATCACAACAAAGAAAACAAATAGTTATTGCACCTACAGAAAAGAACATTACATATTTCATGAGTATAATAATCATGGAAATATAATGTCAGAATTTTTGACAAGCGATTGCCATACATCCATTTGTTTTCATAGAAATACCTACTTTGATAATTTTTGAAAATTTTGAAAAATTCCTGGTGTCAGTTTTACTGACACTCCGCAATATGGCTAATCATTGAACAATTATCGTATCGTTATAAATCAGTGTCAGTGTTCCTGACAATCCGCTACTTTGTTATTCAGTAAATGATAAACTGCATATTTATATAATTGTGTCAGTGTTACTGACAGACCGCGACAAACCGCTTCACGGTTATTTAGTAAATAATAAATCGCATAATTATAAACATTGCGTAAAGATAAAATGGCGAAACCGATAAATATAAACAAAGCTAACTTTACACAGTTAAAAGCGATTAAAAGGATAGGTGAAACTAGAGCCTTAGCAATAATTGCAAAGAGAGAAGAAGAAGGATTACTTAATTTAGATAATTTAAAGGAGATTTCAGAAGGACCCCAATCATTGTGGACTGCACTGTTGAATGAGAAAATAATTTGTTTTGGAGACCCAGAGGAGTCTGATGAAGGTCAAGAGGTCCTAAAAAACACTATTGAGTCATTACGTCATAAGATTTTGTCGGTAGAAAAGTCAAGAGATGATATGGCAGAGACTTTTCAAACAAAAATAGAGAAAATTTCTGAACAGAGTAAAGCACAGATAGAAGAACAGATGCTTATTTTTGAACAACAAAGAGACATTGATACAAAACAGAAAGAGGAACAAATTGAACAAATGAAAGAAATGATTAACATGAATATTCAAAGAAAATTCAAACCCAACTACAGCAGAAAGAAACTGTGCTTAAGGTAGAAAAAGTAATAGCCGAAAAAGAGGAAAAGAGTAGTCCTGGTCAATTATTGAAAGGAAAATATAATGCTTATGATCATAAACACTCAGATTATGGTGGTCCCACAGCACCAAAGATGTCAACATATGATGGCAGAAATGACTGGCGTCCTTATTATCTACAATTTAGCACTATAGCTGATAGATGCAAGTGGCAGAGTGAGCAAAGGTTATATAAATTGATTGAATGTTTGCGAGATAAAGCTTTGAAATTTTACAGCTCGAGACCAAAGTTAGTACAAACTAATTATGAAAGCTTATGCAAGAAAATGGAAGAGTGTTTTGGTAGAAAGGAACCGCCACACATTGTAAGAAGACTTTTACAAGATCTTAAACAAGAGCAAGATGAATCGTTAGAGGAATTTGCAGAAAGAGCACAGGAGCTGGCTACCGATGGCTACCCGGATACACCAGATAATTTCGTACAAACTTTGGCAACAGATGCTTTTCTTAAAGGTTGTGTAGACAAGCGTGCAGCTTTGACTGCTATGGACAAAAATCCAGATGCTCTGGATCAAGCGGTACAATATGTACGAAGTGCAGTGGCGAATCAAAAAGTCATAATGGGTACACGAAGAGCAGAAATTAAAAGGGTTTCTTTTATGGAGTCAAAATGATGAGAATGAGGATACACAGCAAACATCAGTACGTGCAATTATGAAGTCTGAAGAAGGAACAAATAAGATGAATATGTTCGAGAAAAGATTACAGAAGACAGAAGATGATTTATTAGAAACGACGATCATGGTAAAAAAAGTATTGAGCATAGTAAGTCAGAATATGAGGTCAAGGTCACCACAGAGAACAGATCGAGCTTTTTCGCCACAAAGAAGGTACAATAGTCCTGCAAGAGGTAATTGCTCCAATTGCGGGGAAGAAGGTCATTTTAGTAGGGATTGCAAGAAGCCCAGAAACAGTTCTCCCTATCGTAATAGATCTCCATCACCAAAAGCTTTAAACGACTCAGGGCCAAGGATGTAGGCCAATCCTTGACCTTCTCAGATGATACAGGCCAACCGCCAATAGAAATGTCTGGTCAAGAACAGAAGTTTTCGATTCAAGAAATTTTTTCATTTGATAAAAGCAAAAAATCAAAAACCTTGTTCATTGAGATGAAAGTTTTAGGAAGAACATTTAAGGCTGTAATAGATAGTGCAGCCAAATATCTGTTTTGAGTACTTCAATTTTACCACTTTTGCAGTCAACAATTAAACTAAAGGAACATTTAGTTTTGCGAGGAGCTGGAAAGAATTCTAAAATTGATGCTAGATATACAGAGGAGATACCTATCGAAATAGGGAAGTTAAAATCAAAATGGAGGTTTGTAACTGCTAACATAAATGATAATATCATTCTGGGTATTGATTTCTTAGAGAAATTTGGAGCAGTTATTGATATGGCAAACTACACAGTCCATATAAACAATGAGGCTATACCAGCAGTCTGTTTGGTTGGGAACGAGGGAGAAGAAATAAACTTATACAGGATTAGTATAAAAAAGAAAACAGTTGTGCCACCTCATAGTTTAAAAATAGTTGATATGGAAATTGATCACCCCCCAGCGGATGATATAATCATTCAGCCGAAATCCAATTTAAAAGGTCTTCTGTCCCCAAATGCTTTAATTGCTAAGGATGAAACCGTGAAGGCTGTATTTCGAAACGACACAGACACTTTTATCACATTGAAAAGGGGTCATAAATTTGGTATTGGTATGGAGATATACAATGTTGTAACTGATCAGGGTGATTTGGCTGAAGACTCCGAAGTACATAGTGACAGAGTTTCTGTCAATGTCGATAATCCATATTCGTGTAAAACATCAGAAAACATAAGTGACAGACTTTCTGTCAGTTCGCCAACTGGTAATTTCGAGACATTGGAAAAGGTACGTGTAGGTGACAGGGTTTCTGCTGGTCCATCCCAAGGTGACAGATTTTCTGTCAGTCCGCCTCAAGGTGACAGATTTTCTGTCAGTCCGTCCCAAGGTGACAGATTTTCTGTCAGTCCGCCCCAAGGTGACAGATGTTTTGTCAGTCCGCCCCAAGGTGACAGATTTTCTGTCAAACCGCTCAAAGGTGACAGATTTTTTGTCAACCCGTCCACAAAAATTCGTACTGTACTAAAAGATGGAAATTCTGTAAATAAACTTAACAAATTAAAAGAACTCAATTCTAAGATTCCAGAACACCTAAAAGATTTGTATACTCGAACAGTAAAAGATTTTGACATAGATCGTTGCATAAAGATTGCTGAAGTACTCATTGAATTTCAAAATATTTTTTCTAAAGGCGACATGGATCTGGGATTGTTTAATGGGGATATTAAACATCGAATTCACACAGGGGAGGCAGCTGCAATTAAACAACAAATGCGTAGAACTCCACTGAAATTTGAAAATGAAGAAGAAAAACATCTTAGTCAAATGTTAGATAAGGGGGTTATTAAACCTTCTATTTCAGATTGGTGTTCCTGTCCAGTTTTAGTAAGAAAGAAGGACGGCAGTCTGCGGTACTGTATTGATTTTCGTCCCCTTAATAAAGTGACAACTAAGGACGTTTTTCCTTTGCCAAAGATTGAGTCTTGTATGGATACTTTTTTTTATTGATGTTACCAAAACATGAGTACGTTGGACATGGCTGCAGGATATTGGCAAATAGAGATCGATGAGAAAGAGCGACATAAAACGGCTTTCGTCACGAAATATGGACTTTTCGAGCATGTCCGACTGCCGTTTGGATTATGTAACTCACCAGCTACTTTCAGCCGAGTCATTCAGTTGGTTTTGACAGGTCTGACATGGAGAGAATGCCTTGTATATTTGGATGATGTCATCGTTTAGGTCACAGTTTTGATGATCTTTTGATTAAGCTTCTGCACATCTTAAAAAGATTTCAGTACTACAATTTAAAACTTAAACCGTCCAAATGCTTCTTATTTCAAAAAGAAGTCAAGTTTTTGGGAAAATTGTAAACAAAGATGGTATTTCGGTAAATCCGGAGAATATGCAGACTGTAAAAAGTTGGCCAAGACCAAAGAAAAAAAAGGAGCTGGAATCTTTTCTCAGGTTCACAAACTACCACGGGAACACATAACAAATTATGCTGAAATTGCTGTGTCTTTGCATAAATTAACAGGAGGAAAATCGGAGTTTGTATGGACTGAAGAACAGGAAAATGCTTTTGAACAACTAAAAATAGCACTAGTAAATTCTTCTGTTTTAGCCTATCCTGATCCAGAAGCTACCTTCATACTTGATACTGATGCCTCGGACAAAACCATTGGTGCTGAACTTAGCCAACTACAAGATGGAAAAGAAAGAACTATAAGCTTTTCAAGTAAGGTTTTAACGCCAGCTCAGAAAAAGTATTGCACAACTCGAAAGGAGTTATTGGCTATTGTCACTTTTACAAGGCAGTATAGACATTATTTACTAGGTAACCAGTTTGTTGTCCGTAGAGATCATAATAGTCTTACTTGGCTGTTAAATTTCAAGAATATTGAAGGTCAACTAGCTCGGTGGATTGAGGAACTATCACAATAAAACATGTTAGTTCAACATAGACCAGGTAAAAAACATGTAAACGCAGATGCTCTTTCACGAATCCCAGATACACTTAATGAATGCAATTCGTACTTGCCAAGTATTCCACTTAATAATCTTCCATGTGGAGGTTGTAAATACTGTACAAGAGCCCGGAATCAGTGGTCCACATTTGAAGAAGAAGTAGACTTTGTTAAACCACTAACAGTACGTGCTGTAAGCATTAAAGATGTCACATCCACAAAAGAGAAGATTTTACAGCCTTATACTGAAACTGAATTAAGAGACGCCACAAAGAATGACATAGATCTGAGTACTGTTATTGCCTGGTTATCTACTGATTTCTCTCCTTCAAAACAAGACTTACAGATGAGTAGCCCATTGGTAAGGCATTTGTGGCAGTCAAAATCTCAACTTGAATTTAGAAATGGTATACTCTACTATTTTTGGGATGATGCAGTTGCATCAAGACTCTTGTTTATAACACCAAGGAAATTAAGACAGGAAATGCTTCATCTTTGTCATGATTTGCGATCAGCAGGACATTTAGGACAAGATAAAACCTTGGCAAAATTAAGACACACAGTTTACTGGTATGGAATGACAATGGACTGTCAACTTTATGTTTCGACATGCCAGATATGCAATAGATACAAAAACCTTTGAAGAGAGCCAAAGCAGAATTTGGTAGGTACCACTCACTCAGGCGTTCCTTTTGAACGTATTCATTTGGATATACTTGGACCTTTGCCAGTCACTAAACAAAATAATAAGTATGTTCTGGTCATCATAGATCAATTTACTAAGTGGTTGGAATGTTGTCCCTTGCCAAACCAAAATGCTGAAGTGGTAGCAAAAGCTTTGATGGATAGCACTATATCTAGATTCGGTTGTCCCATGGAGCTACATACAGATCAAGGCAAAAATGTAGATGGGAGGGTAATTAGACAACTATGTGATCTTCTTGAAGTTTCCAAGACAAGAACATCTGCATATCATCCTGCTTCAAACGGTCAGGTAGAGAGATATAACAGAATAATCACTCAATTAATCCGTTGTTTCTTAAAGAAGAATCAAAACAGATGGGATATCCACCTACAACAATTATCAGGTGCTATCAGAGCAACAGAGAATCGACAGACTGGATTTACACCGAATTTCATGGTTTTCGGACGAGAGGTAAATCAGCTTTTTGATCTGGTTTTAGGACAAATAAAGGAACGTTTTCCGGATCAAGATATTTGTAAGTATGTTCAAAGTTTAAGAAATTCTTTAGAGGATGCTCATGATATCGCCAGAGATAATCTGAAATCTGCACAGAAACGTCAAAAGCAAGATTATGATATAAATCTCAACTTTAGAAAATATTGTGTAGGAGATATTGTACTAAAATTAGATACAGCCAGGAAAGTAGGGATATCCCCAAAATTAAAAGCTCCATGGAAAGGTCCATATGTGATTATTGAAGTTAAGTCTCCAGCATTGCTAACGATTAAAGACAGGAAAAGAGAGGAAGTTGTGCATCATGATAGACTCAAACTGTGCATTGACAGAGAAATACCACTATGGTTACAGAGACTTAGAAATGATATTCTTGGAAGAGCTGAGAATAAATTGGAGCGAGATACTAATATGGAGCTGGAAGATTAATAACTGGATATTTTATTTAGTGGTGAGAATCAGAATACTCAAAATGGTTTGAACCCTCTGTCAGAATCTCTGACTCATGATTTTGATAACAATGATCCCTTCTTGGTGTCAGATTCTCTGACAAACAATTCTAATAATGAACGGATAATTCTTAAAGATCTTCATTCGCTCATTGACATCCCTTCCGATTTAGACGCAACACTCGCTTATGACTTGAGTCAAAATTCGCTGCTTCCGAACAGTGATGATGTAAATCGTGATACAGACAAATTAGATAATGGGTCTAAGCAGAGATTAGTAAGTAGGTGCAAAAGACAAATGCCATCCTACTTACATGATTATGTACAGTAGATATTTTGAAATAGTGTAAATAGGATTACTATGTATATATTTACATGTTTGTTAATTTATTTTAAGTATGGAGGATGAGCTTGATTATGGTCCATTTGATGGTGAAATCCCTGAAAGATTGGAGGAAGATGCAAGGATAAAAGGCAGTAGTAGGAATCTGAGTAAGGCAAGACTCTGTCCGGTATGTCCAGGTCGTTTCACTAATGTAAGAAGGCATGTATTTCACTAACATTTGCCCTGGTACACTAATCCACTAACTGCATGTTGGACTTGCCATAAACAATTTGGTTAGAACAAAATGTTAGAAAATCATTGCCTTGAACTCCACAACTGCAATATTGCTGATAATATATTCAAAGAAGAATATCAGTCAGTATGGACAGAATTGATGAATGGTCTCCTATTGGAACTTTGCCAGCGCTATGACAAAAAGACCCTTGATCATCTGGTGGAGTATGTACGAACGGAAGCTGTCTTTAAACAATGTCAATCAGCTGTATTCCATTGGATAGATATACCCTTACTGAATTTCTACAATAAGAAAAACAGATTTGATGTGGAAGTCATTCATGCTGTATTTCCTCCATCTGCAATATATTCTTTGGTACATTGGAAAATTTTGGCTTTATTATTAAAAGGAACTGAGGATGCAGAAAACCTTATTACATTTGAAAAGGAAATATCCCTCTACCAATGCAGTATCCAAAAGGCTATTATGGTTACTGATTCTCATTTCCATTTGGATAAGATGAAACAACAAGCCAGATTCTCTGGCTTACCGATCTACAAATGGAAAGATGGAGAGTCAGTATACCAAATAAAACATCTGGTAGCTAACTATGCGTTCACAAGACGCTGGCCAACAATAGAAGAAATGGGAGAAATCAGGAGAGATCGACGTATAAGAAGTACTGCTGGAATACATCCACGGATAGTGAAAGGGGAGGAGATGAGTGTCCTGAGTTCATGGATTACCGATTTAGAGATGTTAATCTGTGTGAACAGAATGATCGCAGTTGGGGAATGTGAGTTAGACTCCTCTGATAAACCAAATAGCAAAGAACTCAAGAAACAGGTCCACGTATTTGAGGAGCAGCTTAAAATAGCTAAGAGGCAACATCTTCCTGTGGTGATTCATTGCAGGGGAGACAAGATAATATGAATATGTGCAGGGATTCATTAACCAATTTCCTAGAGGAAGATCATCCAATACATTGGCATTGTTTTAACGGTGACACTGAGGAGTACAGACAATGTAAAACCATGTTTCCAAACGGTAAATTTGGTATCTCCCCGTTCCTACTCATGGATAACAAGTACCCAGGTTATAGAGCAACCATTTGTGAGATGAAGTTGGAGGATCTAGTTTTGGAGACCGATTCACCCTATCTTAAACCTCAAGGTCATCACGAGGCATCTCCTGGACTACTTAAGGAAATCATCTGGAAGCTCGCATCCATTTTCGACGTAGGCTCCGAGAAAATAGCTAGGGTGACAACTCGGAATGCCAGACAACTGTATAATATAGATTAAATGCAGGAGGAGGGAATTTGTATATATGCTTTTAACCTGATTATTGTTTGATTGACAGTTATGAATTTGTTTTTTGGTTCGGTGAAGGATTTTAGCATATCGTTATTAGTGTTAGCATCGATGGCTGACATTTTAATAAAACGGGGAGGAATGTAGTAAAGGTCCGGAAAGTTAGTGCCATAACCAGATTTGTTACCGGAACTTCAGTTAGTATTTACTGCGCAACCTCGCAGAATATATCCGGAGCTCAGACGACCCACTTGTGGTGAACTCCAGCCCTGGGATTCCTGCCCTAACAGTGTATTCTACCAAGACACCAAGACAACGTCTTATATTAGGAAAGGTATATCAAATTATTGCACCTTTACAACAATCACACTAGGTCTCTCTATAGTAGTTCTTTTTACAGGATGTTTTCTTATAAAGTTCTATAAGAATAAATATAAATTATTCAGATTTTGATTTTTGGTGGTGTTCTGCCTCAGTCGACTTTGGTTTCCTAAACATTTTTAATGGTAACAGAAGGGGTAACCTATTTACTGTTACACATTAACTTAAAAATCCGAATCTTTGACTTAAATTCTGATAAAATATCTTCTTAGAAGTTGGACATTTCTCTCCAACTGTTTTTGTCAAATTATTATAGAGTTATTGGCCCTTGGGGTGACAACTCACAAGTATCGTAAGAAAATTTCCCTATCGATTCTTCAATAATATAACATATTACCATTTTTTAAATAAAACATTAACAGACCACAACGTTCTAAAAAAAAATCCGCTTCTGAAGATGATTGAGTAAATACACAAGATTTGTTTTTTCTTGAACGATTAATTATCGTTATAGATGAATTACCAAAGTAATAAGTAGAATATAGAGAGATTAAAATAAAACAAATAGCATAAGTTGAGCCAGAGAAAAGTTTCGAAAGTTAACAATTTATTTAGAAGCTTAAAAATTGTTTAGAAACTATTTTACTGAAAGTTTGGAGCCTGTAATTCAGGTTTTCGTATGTTGCTGTGTTACATATTTTTTTTTTTTTTTCATTATTTTGTAATTTTGTACATAAATTAGACTGTTGATTTTCTTTCTTTTATTTTTATTGTTTTACATTTGTCATTTCAAGGCCTTTTATATCTGACTATGCTGTAGCGGTTTTGCTCATTGTTGAAGGTCGTACGGTGACCTATATTTGTAATTTCTGTGTCATTTTATCTCGTGTGCAGAGCTGTCTCATTGGCAATTACAGCTTATTTTCTTTTTTATATTGATTGACAAATAAACTCTTATTATCTGTACTGAAAAGATATTACTTTTCCACTATCATTTTAATAGAAAAAACACTTTTTTTTTCATTTACAAAGTGGTCTTGTCATTATTTATTTTTTTTAAATTCTGCAGTTCTTATAATTATTCTTATATTTTATGACTTCAGAACTCCATTACTAGTCTAGAAGTTATCAGGGATTTTTTTATGAAAGTAGTTCTGATTTTCCCAACGTTCATTTCAGAAGACCTGTTTTAATTATGATAAATATAGTTTTAACACTTTTTCCAGGATTTTCCCTTTACATTTTTTTTACACTTTTTCCACCGCACATTAAAAAAATGTGACAATATCATAGAATGAAATGTAGTAAGTCGATTTCATCTTTTTACGTAGATTCACCCACTTATAACAAAATTTAATTGTCTAAAACCTTTAATTTTTTAATTTTTTAGACAGAATGGATATTAGCGAATAATAGCGATACGATTATTATTTAAAGTACAAGTTTAGCAGGAAGTTTATTAACTTCATTCTAACATTTAATAATATTTTTAAGACATTTTGGTGTTGGGTTTTACCTCGTTTTAGCAATTGATTGAAACTTACAAAATTTGGCTTTTATTTGGTTTAAGACGAAACCAATCGATGAATTTCAAACTTCGTTTTGTACAGTTGATATGACATTAAAAAAAAATACATGTGGCTATGATTGCCAATGATACAAAAATCCACCATACTCCGAATCACGTGGTTGTACGAAACTATAGGTCACCATTATGTGTAGCAACATTCTAGCTATATAGCAGCACCTACATATGCAGTACAAAATTCCAAGTTAATTTCTTAATATTTGAGACCACTAATACTTTTAATAATAAAGGAGTGCTGTTTTAACAAGGCAGCTACTGCACTAAAGATCTTCGAAAGTTACAAAGACGATATCAAAAATTTTCTGTCCATTATCGAATTATTTTGAAATTCGGTAGAATGTAGGTATATCATGATCTGTTCATTAGTGGCCGTGATTAAATAAAAGATTTAAGACTCGGACAAATGTTCACCAGTTTAATACACAAATAACTCGAATATAAAAAATATATAAAAAACACGACGGCTGCTACTTATGTTCATCGTGCATCCAAGTTTTTTTGTGTATTTGTGTGTTCTTGTGGACTTTTGTTTGTTTGTTAGTCTTAATTTTCTTGACATGGGATCTGGGGCGGAGCCAGCCATTTTAAAAAGGGGGGTTCCTAACCCAGGACAAAAGGGGGTCTAACAACATGTCCCCATTGAAAGGCATTGATCGTTCAAAAAACAAAAAGAGAGTTGTTCCAACCCCCGGTACCCCCCCCCCTGGATCCGCCACTGAGGATAGTCTGTTAATCTTTGACTTAAGGATTTTAGTTGCCGCATCTGGTTACCAAATTGGATGTGGTTTCCGTCTCTGTTGCATGTTTGGTTAAAATCTTTCAGAATGTTTTGAGCAGAACGATATATACGGTACGATATTCCAGAGCTTGCGTTTCCTATCATAATTTTCCGGATAGGTGGTTGATTCCAAGAGATTTCTATATATCCAGGATTTTTGGTATATTACTTTATTATAACACGCAGAGCGAAATAAAAGTGTGGGGATGTAAATTCTCTTCGATGTCGAAAATTGAGTAACATTAATTTTTAAATGATGTAATTTCTTCAGCTATTTAATATATCCTGGGATCTTCAGATAAGGCTAAATATGAAAATGTAATAAAACAAACTTTTGTCGTCTACTGATATATACTGAAATAAATAGAGAAGGTCGTTTCTGCCTAGACCCGAAGAGCAGATTTTGGACAATTTTGAGTAAATTCTGTATCAGAAAAATGTGTAGTTTATGTTTTCAATTAACCATGATTTACTCTATTCAGAAGCTTTATGAATAGTTTTACATTCATAAATTGTTTATAAGTCCTATCTATATGTAGCTCCTCTTTCAACTGTCCTATGACCGAAAACCGAAAAAAACATTTTTCCTGCATAAAAGGGTCCCAAAAATTTGCTTGCAGATCGTTTCTTTCTAGCTACGCCCCTGTATGGGATACTTTGAGAACTTACTTAGCATAAAAATATAACACCACCTCCGTCCTGAAAAGACATTTTTGGAAACAAGGTAATTACGGGTTGTACTTACGTTTACAATTGACGGAAACCAGTAAGTAAGTAAGTAAATGACTAAATAGTTTATTACAGTGTAAAACAAAAGAGGGGCGAACGATACAACAGGAACAGTCAAACTCATAAATCGAAAATAAACTGACAACGCCATGGCTTAAAATGAAACAGGCAAACAGACAAACAATAGTACACAAGAAACAACATACATGTAGATGTAATAATCTATATACATTATCATACTCAATATAAAATCTTTTAAAAACCGAATTAGATCCCCGCCTTTAAGAAATATGAGACACTTTTCGTCCCTTTCAAAATATTCACTTTTCCAGGTTCATACCATCTTTATGTCCTTGCTGATGTTACCATTGGATAAGCGTACTTCGGTTGGTATTGTATTATACCTATCCTTTACAGTTCCTAGTTTTCCTATTTTCTGCCAAAACTCCTTCGTATTTTTTTTATATATAAAACAAAAAATATTCAAATTAGTTTTCAAACTGCGACCATTTGAAATTGGTTTTTTTTACAATTTCCAAATAGACTTCTATAGAAAACCCCTATGTTCTATTTTTAGCCATGGCTGTCATGTTTGTTGGATGGCAGGGTCATCGGATATATTTTGCAATCAAGGTACTTTTTTTAAATTGTGGCTAAGTTTAATTCTATTTGGCCCAGTAGATAAATTGGAGAATACTAAAAAAATGTGAACAACTGACTATTAAGGGCAATAACTCCTTAAGATGTCAATTGACAATTTTAGTTTTGTCGACTTATTTGTAGATCCTACTTTGCTGAATATTATTGCTGTTTTCATTATATCTCTATCTATGATAATATTTCAGATAATAACCAAAAACTGCAATATTACCTTGAAATTACCAATTCAGGGCCAGCTACACCGGGTTGTCTGATTCGTCTGGAATTTTCAGAGCAGATAAAAATTAACCTCATGAACATGTTTACCCATGTCATATTTGCTCTAAATTTAAAAGCCAAAATACTGCATTTGACCCTATGTTCTATATATAGCCATGTCGGTCATGTTGGTCGACAGGTGGGGTATTCGGACACATTTTGGTTGAATTTGTCATTTTTACGCCTGTCCCAAGTCAGGAGCCTTTTGCGTTTATTAGTCTTGTATTTTATTTTTATTTTAACTCATTTATATGTTTTCGTATGACGGCTATTTTCACTGAACTAGTGAACCTTTTTATTTAGGGGCTAGATGAGGCCCACCTCTGTGTGCGGGATTTTATCGTTGTGTTGAAGAACCATTGGTGGCCTTGGGCTGTTATTTGCTCTTTGATCGTTTGACAAGAGACTTAATACAAATCTGCACACGTTCCACTCAAGCAGGGACTCAATTTCTAAGATCAGGACGCCTATGAAAAAAAAAAACACCAATGGACAAAACTTAACACAAGCAGTTTATTGTAAGTTATGAATTTCGAAGATACAGACACCTTTAAAAAATACCCAACACCAATGGACAAAACTTAAAACCAAGCAGCAGACATTGACAAACTAAGAGAGATAACCACCAACTTCATATAACATGAGTTTACATACATACAGGGTGAAACTCAAATAACTCAAACAATACTATCGTACTGGAGTAGATTATGCAACTCATATTCAAAGACAATTAACTTAAGCATCATGAACTGTTCCCGGAAACAATGAAACAACTTATGGGAGATCCCATACAAGAACAATCAAAATCGTTCACAGATTGATCGTGCTTTTCATTTAATCTGCAGTACGAACTTACGACTACAAAGACCTGTGACACAAAGCGGATCTATTATACTGGCAGAACTAATAGCCATTTTTATTGTCTTTGATGAAAACATGTAAAACGCCATGTCGATAATCAAACGTGTTTCTGAAGTTCAAACAAGCAGCCTATAAATGTACAGCAAGAACATTGAAGAGAAGATGAGAAATATCTATTAGAGACATAGACTTATGTTATGAAAGGATTTAGGACACTTTTAGAAATAATTAGAAATTGAAATAAAATAGAGCTTATTAAAACAAAAATATATATTTCTAATTTATTAAGTCAGTTAAAAGAAAAAGAGAATATGAATGTCAAATAATTCATTGGCATAAGAAAATATAACAAGAAAATACAAAGAAAAGTTTTGTAGATAGTGCAGCATCATCAGCATCATGAATATTCAGTAATACATTAAGGCACACAAGAATGTTATTAATAACCAATCTAAAAGCTGAATTACGATGATTGACACAACAAAATAAAATTTAGAATTAAACAAATCTTTAATTATCAATTATAATAATAATTACACCTTATGTAAGAATCCGGGGTTTTGATTGGTTAATAGCCAGTGTATTTTTCACCAATTTACTGTTATCAAATGAATATCGTTCATTTTTTACGCCGCCGGGGTATTTGCTAAAAGGATATGCCTTTTTTACCCTCTCTGCCGTGGTATTTGCCAAAAAATACTCTATCCGACTGGACGCTTGTAACGTCACGATCATCAATGCGTTTTAGTACATTAACATTCGGTGTAATTAAACAGATATATCATGTTATTGAGGGGTATTTTGAGAATGAATTTCCCTCGCTTTACGGCTCGTGAAATTTAACATTCTCTCGACTGGTATTTTTCGCAAATACCCCTCCTTAACATGATATATCTGTTCAATACACTTATGTGCAGCATTTATAAAAGTGACTTTATGGTACAATGAAAGACTAAATTTTAATTGTATTCAGTCTTGTGTTATCGTGTGTTGTAAATTTTAGAAATATGTAGAAATTAGTTATGTACGGTACATATGTGATTATCTAACTTGAAACTCTTTGGAATTTTGTATTTGATAAGGGGGCGCTACTCCAAGCACATGTTTTAATATCCAGCCTCTTTTCAAATTAGCTGCCAAAGGAAAAACACACAGAAATTTGGTGATATTAAATTTCATAAAATATTTTAATCCCCTCCCCTTCCCCTTCTTCCACCTTGAAAAGAGGTTTGTTAATTGTTGAATGGAATGAGGACAATAAAAGTAGTATCTGGGGCGGTATCTGCTCCCAAAAGTTGAAATGTTACACTATTATTAACAAATTTATAGTCAAGGGGAGATAACTCTAAATTGATTGACTTTTCATAAAATTCTATTTCAATAATTGATGACATTTGTCTTTTCATTTATTACATAATATGCTCATTGGTTCAGACCGTAATGAAAGTATTGTATATTTAAATTTATAATTGGTACTTATAATTGTAGTGTATGCAAATTTTATACATGTATCTTTTGATATGATTGATTTTGAAACATAAACTGTCACATCTGTGGCCTGCATCATCATAATATGTGTTAGTTGTTATTTTGACTTTAGCGGACCATAAAGATAAGAAATTGAAATTCTTCCAAAAATATTATTCCATTTGATTTAAGAAATTTAATCCTAACGCTTTTCAAAAACACATAAATACATTTAGCATATTATGAAGCAATATAAGTTTTGGCAACACATTCTATCGTTTGCAAAAGAAGCTAAATCTTGTCTGGGGAACAAGAATGTCGGGTAATGAATAGTGACTATGAAAGCAAATTTTCACCTGTCCTAAGTCAGGAATCTGATGTACAGTAGTTGTCGTTTGTTTATGTAATTTATACGTGTTTCTCGTTTCTCGTTTTTTATATAGATTAGACCGTTTGTTTTTCCCGTTTGAATGGTTTTACACTAGTAATTTTGGGGCCCATTATAGCTTGATGTTCGGTGTGAGCCAAGGCTCCGTGTTGAAGGCTGTACATTGACCTATAATTGTTTACTTTTTTTTAAATTGTTATTTGGATGGAGAGTTGTCTCATTGGCACTCATACCACATCTTCCTTCACTTTATAAGTCTACTACCCGTACATTACAATCCTTGTTCCTACCAGCAAATTGAGTTGTCTTATTTATTTTATCAAAAAGGTAACTGGTTATATTCTAGCATTTAAAGTTATTAAAAGAAAGAAATTAATTGCAAATTAATATGATATAATTTAATAAATATAAATATATATAATTTTTAGTAAATGCGTTTCATGAGGTTATTCGTTCCATGTTTAACAAATAGGATGATGAACACTTTGATGAACTCTAATATTACTATATAACGTTTCTCCTTCAAGTTTTGGTAACCAAAACATTATATGTGTACATATGAACCAATCAAATATTAAATTAAACAGGTATATGCATCCAACCGATTTCCTTAGAATGGTGGAGCTCCGATCGATCAAAACTGTCACACAATAGCGTTCAAAAATGTCAAGTAAATATAAAAAAACAATCGTTGCCACCAAAATGGTCACGTGCACCCGTTAAACTGTTAGCTAATACAAACTCCAGACTGTTCTAGATTAATGCGTTTGGAGATACAATAATAAAAGACATGATGAAGGAAACAAAAATAAGAATACTGGCTTGATTGGAAGATAACTGCTTCTTAAATGGATAGCATACCCGCATGTGTCTATCAATTGATAATACTATGACAAGAAAACAAGACAATAACTCAATGTAATGTAGAGTTTACAAGTCACAACTGTTAGTAAAGAAAAATGGTACACCTTTTCAAGAATATCAAATGGAATCACTGCTCCACATACTAATACGTCACATACTGCTAAACTTACAGTAATTGTTTTATGTGTACTTGGTTTCCGTTGAAACATATATACAAGGATTACTATTATAATAATAGTATACCCCAAAACGCCAATAATGGATAATGTTCCTAGGAAAAAAAAGTAAAATCACAAAAATACTGAACTTAGAGGAAAATCAATTCGGAAAGTCCATAATCACATGGCAAAATCAAATAACATAACGCATCAAAAAAGAATGGACAAGAACTGTCATATTCCTGACTTGGTACAGGCATTTTCAAATGTAGAAAATGGTGGATTAAACCTGGTTCTATAGCGCTAACCCTCTCACTTTAATGACAGTCTCATCAAATTCCGTTATATTTACATTGATGCGTTAAATAAACAGACCACAATAAATAAAATAGTCAATTATGGGTACATCAGTCATCATCGTATAACAATTTTAAAAGGAACAATTTAACAGAACACAAAAACATCTACTATCTACGAACACATTCATTGATTTGAGTGTCTGACGTCAAAAATTTTTATACGTCACATACATTTGTCGTTCAATGTGAATACAAACAATTTTGAAATTTACATAGGCAATGTTAGCATACAAGGTTAAAAAATCAAAAGTAAGTAAGAATAAATTTCAGAAATAGACCGAGATTTAAACTAGTCCAAAAGTTATATATAGAATTAAATGTACACAAAATGTTCTATGGCATAATTGTAATTCAGCATTCGATAGAAGAGGCATTTTCAGTCGTATTAACCAATGCTCCGGTGGGTATATCATAGTTATGAAACATTGCTGTACTGGTTTCCTCGTTGTATTCTATCTTTGTCATGAATGATTACCACCTTTTCTTATTCTATGAGTAAATTTGTTGGAAAAGTTCGGTTTGAGTTGTAACCCACTTGACTTTGTTGGCTATCTGTTTTTATTAAACAAACCTATTTTTTTATTAGGATGTGATTACTTGAATAGCATTTACATTCTGATTTGTTCAAACAAAACCATTTGTTAACTATTTGTTTTATCTCAAATGCAATGACTTGAATCTTATTCTGAAGTTATATATTTTCGGGAACAAACAATCCAATTGTGATTTTACTCTGTTTAAGGTGGAACCATATTCTATTTATAGCCGTAATTACTTTTTGTACAACAAACGTATGAAGGAGTAAGTTTATTTCAGCACGTCACGCCTACATTCCTTATGTTTATTGTGTACTCATCGAAAGCTGGTCACAAAACAAATATGTAATCCAGTAGAGCTAAAACGATTATCCACGTCAGCCTCTTCAGGTCAAGGTTTCTCTCTCTGGCATAAGTTCTATGTGTATTGCACAGCTAAAACTAAATTTTTCAAACAACCCGTGTTTTGAAACAAAGGCTGTTAAATTATACGGTAGTCACGACCCGATGTGAATGCCAGATGATTATACTTTTTTTTGTATTCGAACTAGTATAATAATTAGAATGACAATGGTTGCAGAACTTGACACTTTGTCTGAATGGATCAAAGATTTTCTATCATGCAATCAGAAACGCATTCAGAAACTACCATGTACTATGAGCACAAGGAATTCTGACCCTTTCACGAATCCGGAGGTTGTGAATGCTTTATCCTCTTTGCATGACAAATATGTCGTTGTTCCAGCAGATAATGCCTCTAATGATATTTAAAGGCCAATATTTGCAATGTCTCACAACGGAGCTTGGAAAAAATGGCACAACTGGTTGTCCGACATATTCTTTAATATCATGAACTAAGGATGAAGTTTTACAAAATCACAGTTCCGTCCTTCTTTCTTTTGGTATTAACATCACAGAAAACGATGAAAATTTACCGTCATTATACTGGATACCAAAAGTCCACAAAACTCCATACTGTATGGCATACATAGCTGGATCATGAAAATATTCGACTAAACATCTTTCTAAAGCACTGACTACTATTCTTTCTACAGTAAAAGATGGCTTTCAAAAATATACAGAACCTTCTAAAAAAAAAAAAAAGCACCTTGCGAAATTATTTAATTTACTTTCAGATTATATTTCGATGATGTCCAATCGCTGAATAAACAACAGTTCATCCAATACTTACATTTCACATAACCCAGTAAACTTAAAATGAAGGATACTACTAATACTAGAAAAACTGCTTCATACGTTGATCTTTTCCTCAATATTGACACAGTTGGACGACTTTACACTAAAATCTTTAACAAACGGGACGATTTCAACTTCCCAATTATCAATTTATTAATATTAAGTCCTTTAAACTATATATTTTGTTTTGGTCTGCACGAGAGGGTGACATTCAAATAAATTGTCTTCCGCTCAGCCATGGGATAGAGTAAATTGTTTCCCTCTTTTTTGCCAATCAAAATCTGGACTTTTAACGTGAAGTATAATAATAAAAAAACAACTGCTATAGGAAAATGTGTCACAAGGAGTGTGATGCAATCATATACTTTTTAATGACACTAAATAAGGTAAAATACCAAACTTTAAAATGGATGGGTACTAATTTTCTGAGATTTATGTTTATATAATTGGAGAATCGAGTAGACGTCACAATTTATATTTTGGCGTCTTTACATCAACATCGCATAGTAGGAATGACAATTGGACCATTATAGGTAAAAGGAGTTACCAACATAAATAAGTTAGCAAACCAACTATATATAGGAGCCACTAAAGGACATCTGCATGGTAAGATAAGGTCTCGAATTTGAATTTACATAGAATAATTAAAGACAATACTCAAGTTTTACGTTTTTGCTCAGAAAGTTTTGTTAGACTCAAAATAAAAATAATAAAACCACCTTCTTCACTTCTGTTGAATTCCTTAATACTGTAACGTTGTAATGTACTTAAACTTCAATATTCAAAAGTAAGACAATGATGATAGGACATTCAGAATAATAAATTAAATAACACATAGCTGGAAAGATGATGTTGTATACTTATTGACTGGGTATAAGTGCAATAGTAAGTTCATTGTCCCGAGGAGCAACTATTGCCCTGAGGCGTAGGCGGGGGGGGGGGGGGGGGGAGGCAATAGTTGTATCCGAGGGACAATAAACTTACTATTCCACGAATATCCAGTCAGTAAGTGTTTTATTACATCGAAAAAGACAACAGACAACAAATGGCAGTGATAAATCAACTATCGTAATATTAAAAGAAAAAACCAAACCATAACGTTTACTTCATAGATATGTTCAAATGCTCAGGCTACGTCTTGCACTGGCGTCAACCCTACACTAGATAAAATAGGTAAAACACGAAGTCGTTACTCCCGCGTTAGTGTCAAAATCCTCCAATCGCGTAGCTGCATTTAAAATTCTGCGAAATATAATGACGCTTGCGGTCAAATAGTTTCACCCAGGTCCAATAGTTGGAAATTTTTGACCGGTCCAATAGTTCAAAGCTTGTAATTTGAAAATAGTGAAAATATTGTGTACTTATTTTATATAGAAAATGATAACTAAGGTATAATAAAACAGATTAGTACTTATCGGAACAAAGAGATCTTTGCTTAAGGTAACAAGATACCGAATGACGTTACGCCGTGACGAGTTATCGTTATCGAATGACGCCTCAGTTGACAATGTTTTCTCGGGGTAACACAATGCTCTATCCTCCTCTAAGCCACGGGTTATTTTTATGTATTGTTACATTGTACCTTTAAAATTTGTAGACCTTCCACTTTTTTCACAATTATTGAAACTGTCAGAATTGAACATTCGTAAACAAAATTTGCTCTTTAAATGAAAGTTGATTCTTACAAAAGGATATTGTAACAAGTCATAAACTTTTATTGGAAATCAAGCATCATAATCGTAAGGTCAACACCTTTTTAATGCCGGTTTCGTTTTTGTAACTTATCTTGTCGAATCAATATCACTATCGAAAACTACACCAAATATCTTATCTGATGGCTTTTCTTAAACGGAAGGTTTTTTTCATATTATACTTCAATGTCAGAGGCTATATAAATCTTTGAGGATATAATATTACGTCCCATGTAAAAAATGAAAATAAAAATGCAATTCTTTTGTTAAATATACCTATAAATATCTAATGTATTTCCGTTTTGTGTAATATGTATTTTTACATTTTGTATTGTACTAGTCAAGAATACAGTTGAATAACCATTTTAAATGGAAGATATGAATGGTTTGCATTGGTAAGAATTTAATACATTATGTACATATCATTTCGATTGAATAATAAAAATTGTTTTAATTTCAGATAATTCACATTTCCCTCTTTGTTTTATCATTATTGTTCGAATAAATGTCAATCTTTGTATAACAGAATTCTACTTAAAGTTCAGTGAAAGAAATATGAACAATTTAGTGAATGAACCAAAACGATATTCCTTGTATGGTACGAATATTTGTATGTTGCTATTTATTTAATATCTTTTTTAAATGAATCTTAATTTTTGTTCTTTTGTTGTGCTCTTATGCCACGGTCCGAGGTCGGAGAAGGTTAGATGCCCAAAAACATGTTAAACACATTCTGTCCCAAGTAAGAAGCTTGTAGTTCAATGGCTGTCGTCTTTATAATAACCGATTGTCATTTTCAATTTCTAGATATGAGGCAAAATTAACTGCATCATAACTCATTGGGTATGGAGAAATCGACAATGCCATATAATAATAAACAATAAATGAAATACGACAAAACGACAAAACGACAAACACTTGCATAAACATTTCAAAGAAAACGATTATATCACGTTCAGATATAGATGCCATATAATTATGCTTTTATCCAAACTAGTATAATAACTAGATTGACGATGTTTGCAAAACTGGACACTTTGTCTGAATGGATTAAAGATATTCGATCATGCAATCAGAAACGCAGTCAGAAACTACGATGTACTATGAGAACAAGGGTTTCTTACCCTTTCACGAATCCAGAGGTTGTGGATGCTTGATTCTCTTTGCATGACAAATATGTCGTTGTTCCAGCAGATAAAGCCTCTAATAATATTGTCTCCATATGTAAAGCCATTATTTGCAATGTCGCACGACGGAGCTAGGAAATAAGCAGTAGTTGACAATGTTGTCTCGGGATAACAATCTGCTCTATCCTCCTCTAAGCCATGTGTTATTTTTTATATAGTTACCTTTGTAATTTGTAGACCTGCCACTATTTTTACAACAATTATTAATACTTTCAGAATTGAAAATTCGTAAACAAAATTGGCTCATAAAATGAAAGTTGATTCTCACAAAAGGATATTGTAACAAGTGATACACTTTCATTGGAAATCAAGCATCATAATCATAAGGTCAACACCTTTTACTATCGGCTCCGTTTTTGTAGGTCACAGCTGATATATTCGTCTATAATTAATATCATTATCTGCACCAAATATATTGTCTGATGGCTTTTCTTAAACGGACGATTTTGTCAAATTATATATTATATGGTGCGACTGGCATGCGTCAAGTCAGAGGTTCGCTAGCTATAGAACCAGGTTAAATCCACCAATATTTACATATGAAATTAAAATGCCTGTACCAAGTCAGGAATATGACAGTTGTTATTCAATCGCTTGATGTGTTTGATATTTTAATTTTGCCATTAGAGTAGGGACTTTCCGTTTTGATTTTTCCTCGAAGTTTAGTAATTATGTAATTCTACTTTTTAATGTTAGAAGCTATATATATATATATATATAACTCGTCTAAACATCAACCCAACAATGTTAGATCTGTAAATTTGCTTTCGCAAATTTTTGGTTCTTCCCTCGCCGGGATTCGAACCCATGCTACTGTGATATCGTGACACCAAATCGCCTGCACTGCAGCCGTCCCGCTAGACCACACGACCACCTGGGCTCTACAATAATAGAGCTTTCGCCGGCCGTGTGTTACCTTTCCTCGTCAGTTTTAATCTAGCGGCGTACTACAGTTAAGAAATAATACATGGGGGCTTGAATATATCGTTATTTTACCACGGGTTGGCCCTTTATGACAAATATTTTACCCTGAGCGATAGCGAGGGGTAAAATATCGGCATAAAGGGACAACCCGTGGTAAAATTTAGATATATTCAAGCCCCCATGAATTATTTCGATTCTGATAAGACAAATATAGCAATTGTTTTGGTTCAAAGCGCACTAGATGGAGGCAAATATTTGCCGTTCCCATAAATTGACCCACTTTAAGATTGGCGGTAAAGAACGGAGCAAACAGATTTAGTGACATGCTCAAACTATTTACAATAATATATTTAGATAGATTTGGATGAATTTTAATGATAATTTACTTATATATCTTCTATGTATATAAAAAAGGGCTTATACCACATTTTAGTATTGTTTGTTTACGATTCATTCTGGTAATGATTTTCGGTATCAGAAGCGTGTATTTTCCCGAAAAATGCTTAAACTATTACGTTATCATTCTATGACGTCGTGTACTCCATCCATAAACAATCATATGACGTGGGAGTACAATCAGAACAGCCCAACCAATATATTCATATTTTACCACGGGTGTGTACTCAAAGCGTTTGAAGGACGTCATGTTAGAATACATGATATATAAGGCATGAAGATGTTATTGTTACAGATCAGCTAAATTATCTATAGTAAAGGATCCTACAAATTAATGTAATATACAGTCACAGAAAATAATTATATTTATAAGTACGTCTGAGTCAGTGACAACTCTACAACAGATGTATAATAATAATAATAATAATAATAATAATAATAAATTCTTTATTTAAAGAGGGTAACTCAATTAGAAAAATTCTAATTTTCATTGAGGCCCTCAAACAAAATACATGCATACAGTTAACATTGATACATTAAATTACAATATATATTACTAGTATATACAACAATTCAATCACTAAAATATACAAAGGGTAATAAATGACAATATTTGATATAGTTTTGTTAGAGAAAAACAAATTATTTGACTTGCATATAATTTTCAAGAAAATGATTATAACTATGTTTCTTGAATAATTCCACATTAGGACATTTTTTTATTTCGAGTGGTAAATTATTCCATACTTTGGTTGCAGAGTAATGAAAAGATTTTTTATAAAAATTTGTATTTGGCCTTGGAACAAAAAGATCATTATTAGAGACAGATCGTAGGTTGTGTACATCAATGATGGTGATACATGGCTGTGTACATAATGTATATATATATATATATATACATAAGTACGTCTGAGTCAGTGACAACCTTACAACAGATGTATCCATCGGATCGCCACCAATGATGGTGATACATGGCTGTGTACATAATGTATATATACAACTCGTCTAAACATCAACCCAACAATGTTAGATCTGTAAATTTGCTTTCGCAAATTTTTGGTTCTTCCCTCGCCGGGATTCGAACCCATGCTACTGTGATATCGTGACACCAAATCGCCTGCACTGCAGCCGTCCCGCTAGACCACACGACCACCTGGGCTGCAGTGCAGGCGATTTGGTGTCACGATATCACAGTAGCATGGGTTCGAATCTCGGCGAGGGAAGAACCAAAAATTTGCGAAAGCAAATTTACAGATCTAACATTGTTGGGTTGATGTTTAGACGAGTTGGAACGGGGACCCAATTATTTGCCCCATTGGAACGCATTGAAAATCATAGTAAATACATAGGGTCCTGTTCAATAAATAATTTTGATAGCCACCTTGGGACTTCTGGTTCATGTTAGGCATTCATTTTGAAGTGTCTAAGTACAATCTCAGTGCCTCATGACCGGCATTCCGTTGCAAAATTTTGTTTTTATTGACAACAGGGTCAGTCTGTCTACTTCCGGGAAAGAATAAAGGCTAGAATTTAGGCAATTTACTCTATGTACTGACGCCAGATTACATTTAAATCAATCAAAATTTTTACAGAAATTCAAACTAGAAAGCCTACCCTTTCAAATAAATCTACATTCAGTTACAGAACTAGTGAAATAATAACACTACACAATTTATAACAAAAGTTATATATTTTTTTAAGAACTACATTCGTGGGTACCGGACTGGTTGCCCTAACTGGGATCCTATTCCAGTTGATGTTTAGACGAGTTGTATATATATATATATATATATATATAAGTACGTCTGAGTCAGTGACAACTCTACAACAGATGTATCCATCGGATCACCAGCAATGATGGTGATACATGGCTGTGTAAATAATGTATATATACAACTCGTCTAAACAGGGTTGATGTTTAGACGAGTTGTATATATATATATATATATATATATATATATAATAAAAACTATAACACAAATTCCCATACGTTTTATGGCCGAAACGTATGGGAATTTGTGTTATAGTTTTTATTATACAATAATTCAGAGACTTTACATATATATATATATATATATATATATATACAACTCGTCTAAACATCAACCCAACAATGTTAGATCTGTAAATTTGCTTTCGCAAATTTTTGGTTCTTCCCTCGCCGGGATTCGAACCCATGCTACTGTGATATCGTGACACCAAATCGCCTGCACTGCAGCCGTCCCGCTAGACCACACGACCACCTGGGCTCTCAAAAAAGAGCTTTCGCTGGCCATGTGTTACCTTTCCACGTCAGTTTTAATCTAGCGGCGTACTACAGTACATGATATATAAGGCATGAAGATGTCTATATATATATCTTGATGATGTAATATTACATCCAATGTACTTAATGAAGATACAATGTAATTCTTTTGTTAAATATATCTATAAATATCTAATGTATTTCCGTTTTTGTGTAATACATGATTTTACATTTTGTATTGTACTAGGATATAGATGAATTAACATTTTAAATGTAAAATATGAATGGTTTGCAATGGTAAGAATTAAATATGTACATATCATTTCGATTGAATAATAAAAAAATGTTGTAATTTCAGATATTTCATATTTCTCTCTTTGTTTCATCATTGTTGTTCGAATAAATGTCAATCTAAGTATAACCGAATGCTACTTTCAGTTCAGTGAAAGAAATATGAAAACTTTAGTGAATGCACCAAAGTGACATTCCTTTTTATTGTACGAATCTTTATATGTTGCTATTTTTTTTTTAATTATTTGTATCTTTGATAATACCTGTTCTTGAAAAGATTGTTAAACGCACTCTTAATCAAGTCATTCCGACATGCACGTTTCATCAATATATAAATAACTTTTAGTGTTTACTAATAAATCACAACCCTGTCATGATAATAATCTAACCAGTAGTACAATTGTGTACCATCAAATCTAATGATTTAGTGAAAAGCAAAACAAAATAAAGGGGGACCAAAACAAATTAAGAAACAAAAACAAAACAACAAAACGTTTGGTAAATGTATCGAAGAATTATAGATATTTCAAAGTAGAGACTAATTTTATAACAAGAAAAAAGAAAGCACCTTCTTTAAATATTTAAATATGCTTTATAAAGAAAAGACGTTATCTATTACTATCGTCAGAAGTATTTCGTTTCTTTAGTAGCATATATATATATATATCCTGTTCCAGTTAACTGCTACAACGTACATGGAAAGATTGTATTCGGCATAGACCAAAGCCCCAGTGATCTCTGAGCTTCTTTTTTACCTTGAAATTGTCTTTACACGATCATAAGTACTTGCTTTGTCACAAATTCCATAGAAAAGCAAGCCCGAAATTGGTCGGTTCTTCGAACAACTTGATTGTCATTTATAAAATGAATATATATATTTGGATGGTCAGATTCAAGGTTTTGTATCTGAGAGAGGTAGCGATATACAGATGTAATGAAAAGATTTTGACCAAATATGGTAGCATTTTCGTCAGTGTTGATAGAAGGAGAAACCTATTCCTTGTTCATTCTGCAATTCGAAAATTTATTTTAATGGTCACCATGTCTAGATAGCAAAGAAAAAAGGTTTATGTCCTGGATTGTTTAAGCTTATTCCTGATCTTTTGAAGTACGTTGTTCTTGCATAGATTGTTGGGTTTGTTTTTCAATTGCATCTTGCAGATATGTTTTCTTTTCATGTGGGTGGTCGATATTTCGCAACAACAGATTAACATTAACAACAGATGCAATCTCATTAAAATCCGATGTTCTGATGGAGGGTAGCGTATCAGAACATCGGATTTTAAGGAGATTGCAACAGATGTTAAATACATATGCTATGAAAGAGGGGCGAAAGATGCAAGAGGGACAGTCAAACTCATAGATCGAGAATAAACTGACGGAAGGGTAATCTTATCCTGCCCCATATGTAGCATCCGTCGGGTTGCTCATGTTATTACAAACCCGGTAAATAGTCTAATTCAGTAGGGCATATTCGTGGTGAAAAGGAAAAATAAATTGTATTTCCGACATAAGGAACACATGTGTTATTCCATAATGGTCAACTAACTCGTGATGGCGTTCGTAAAATTTACAAAGGGATGACTTCTACTTCACCATTTGGAACTCATGGTTTAAAAGCTTCTTTGTGAGCAGTAACCCTATATCAAGGAAATCACGATAGGAAATACAAGCCCGGGAATATCGTATCAATTCGGAGATATATACTCTGTATGTAGGCGCTTCTGGAATATTGCTTCATAGAAATGGAAAGTTCACAATTGGGAAGCTGAAATAGTGACGGGACACGGCTTTTCTATTTAGCATATGCGATACTGCATTAGGAGCAGAAATGCGTCCAAGAACCTCCTTCCTCCTCAGTCTTACATAACACTTCTACTGATTGAAAACTCATCTCTGTGTGAAAAGCACATAATCGTAATTCTTTTTCTTTTTTTTAGAAAAATGACAAGTCGTTCTTTGACATACCCCTAGTTCTTCAATTTTCTACTCATACACTGGTGACAATGTACAAAGTCTGTGTAGCTGCTGCATATGCAGATGAAGACGGTAGATTGCTACAAAGGTTGTGGGAATTGACAATTTCAAATCGTCTCGTTTGTCATGTATTCTGGTACTGAGATTGCCGCGGAAGTCCAATTAAAGGTATGAGTTTAAAAATAAGGGTGACGAAACCATGTCTTTTTGTTTTTTATTTCTAGTTCTGGTGGAAAATTAATTGAACCCAATCAGAAAAGTTTAAATTGTTGATGAAAAGAACATCATCAGTATATCTGCATATCTTCTTGCTTAAGACAGGTGTCAGGAGGAACTCCCGGCGTTTTGCATTTGCGCAGATCTGCTTTTCATTTGCGCCGATTTTTTCTTTCACTTGGGCCGGTTTTGTTATTTTATTTTTTTCTTATTTATCATTATAAACCTCGGGTAGGTGAAGTACTAGAATTTCAAGCATGATAAGACAATTTGAAAATAACACACCCTGTTATTTCACTCAAATCACCGAGAAAGATTCTATTTACAGAATTCGAAAGCACAACATTAAAATCCATAAATGAAGAATACAATGAATTATAAATCTGTTCATGTCGAGTATTTATTTTCTTCACATCTAATTATTCCTTCCTTGTAATTTCATTACTTCTATACTTGTTGCGAGCAGAGGTGGGCATTTCAAGAGTTCTCATTTTTACATAAGTAGCGGCCTCAATTTTCTTGATGACACCCATACAATTATATGTTAAGTTGGTGCGATTAGAACTGTTTATTTTAATGCGAATGAAACGATTCTGGACTATTATTGTTCTCTTACAATTTTCAACTGGTGCAGTAGCTCCGTACTCTGTACTTAGCTAAATAGACTGGATTTTCCTCCACCAGTTCTGAGCCAGAAAAAACGACAATAACATATTTGCAGCGGAAAACAGTTATATACATGTAATAATTGTCAAATTATAACATATGTACAACTGGCTAATGGATAAGGTTTATGTTGATGATAAAATAAACTCATCATAGATACCAAGACTAAATTTTGTATATACGCCAGACGCGCGTTTCTTCGTCTACAAAAGACTCATCAAAAATTAACATTCGCCATTAGTTTACCTGTACACAATCGGCGCAAATGAAAGATCAAAACATTTAAAAATCAGCGCAAATATGTGCATACGCCCGGAACTCCGACTCATATGAGAATAAGAAGAGGTCAGCATGGAGAGACGTTCGTTCCCATAGGTATGCCGACAATTTGTTGAAAAAATTAACAAATGTGTTGTCAATAAGAAACTCCGACAAACTGATCACTTGTTCCTCTGAAGCATTACCTTTTTGTTCACTATTAACAAAATATCCATGTTATTCCAAAGAAATACATTTATAGCGTATGCCAACAATTTAATATAAATGAACCAAAATAAAGATATACTAAATTAACAAAGGCTAAAGATTCACGACATTAGACTTAGGGTTAAATGTTGTGTTTTTTTTCTTTCTTTTATATAGCCCTATCCACCTCTCACACACTGCTCCGTCTTGATTGTGCCTGCCCTTTTATTTCTATTGTACTGCTTAGTGCTTTATTTTTACATTTTCTTTCTCAAGTTATTTGCAGGAAAGCTACATACAACACACTTTCAGTAAAAAATTCAATTAGCAATCATTAAATTGAACATATTTATTCTAACCTCCAAGCTAAAGACTATCAAAATGAGGAGACGTATGATTGCCAATGAGACAACCAGTAATTAGAGTTAAAATTACTTGGAAGCGAGCAATTTTAGACCCCTGTACCATCTTCATCATTGAAAAAGTATCAGTGCGACTATATTATATATGATATCAATAGTAGCCTTTTGGGTAAGATGAGTTTGAGACACTTCAATGTATCGCAAATCTATAAATGTATCCCTGAATATTTATTTGTTTGCTTTTTTTCAGATTTTGCCATTTGAAATTCTTTGCATGGAATGAATTCGCTATGTCTTTGGAAGTGACGACAAGGGCTAACCAATCTTTGCCGCCAAATAAAAAGTACCATGTATATATTTGTAGATCTCAACATGAAAATGACAACAGCTGGGCTTCTAAATTAAATGATCACCTACAAAAGCATGGATTTTCTGTATATTCCACAGAAAATGACTTCAATCCAAACATAACGGTTATTCAAAATGTTGAGAAAGCAATGCAGTCATCGCTCAAAATAGTGTGCGTATTATCACCACGCTATATATCTAGTAAAATGTGTCAACTCGAAACAGAAATAGCGTTAAAGTTGTACTTGCATGACCGTCAGTCGAGCACAATTCTCCCTATAATGATTGATACTTGTGATGTACCAGATTGTCTTCAGCCTTTGCGGTATATAGATGCCAGAAAAGCTGAGAGGGACTGGTTGCCAATATTGCTATCATCATTAGCCAAGCCTATAATATCTAAACCTCTCGCAGTTTTACCGGAGGGAAAACAGTATCACGTGTTTTTCGTGTATAAAACTGTAGTCCCTGATAAAGATTGGGTAAAAGAGGTGGCATGCAGTCTTGAAGCTCATGAATCAGGTTTAAAATGTGCTTATCATGAACGAGACTTTATTCCAGGATTAACAATAATAGAAAACATTGTGCATTTCTAAAGTGCTCATTAAAAGTGGTCATAGTTTTGACTCCTGATTTTCTTGAAAGTTCCTGGACTAAATATGAAACCGAATTAGCCAAGTTGATTAGTTTGAATCCGGCAGGTGACGTACGTATAGTTCCAGTCGTTGTTCAGGATTGTACGATTCCTGAAAGTTTGATCAATTTAACATATTTGGACGCTACTGACACATTCTTCACATGGTGGCCCCGATTGCTGAAAACTATCAATATTCCAAGTAAGTTCATGTCAATAGGAGATGGAGAGTATATATACGTCAATGATACAGCAAGCTATAAACATAAAACCTTTAGTTATTTCACTGATTGAGTTTGAACGGTAAGCACACTTTCAAAAATCAGGTGTTCCCACCGTACTGTGCATTTTTCGTTCATATGTACAAAGTTATGTCAATATTTACTTCTAGAAACAACTCTTGATCAAGTAGAGTTCTATGTCGTCTTTTAGTAGCAGTGAGTTGAGAGCTTTTGCTTTGCGTTGAAGGACTCACTGTACTAAGCCAGGAATATGACATTTATTCACCATTCGCTTGGTGTGTCTTAATCTTTTGATTTTGCCATTTGATTCTGGACTTTCCGTTTTGAAAACTTCTCAGAGTTCGGTAAATTTGTCATTTTACTTTTTTTTTCTTTTAACTTTCAGATGAAGAACAGCAAAGACAAACTGTCGATTTAGTTTTAACTGTGAAGGGAGGGTACATCTTTGATTGTTTCTAAGGCCATTAAATTTACGTGTTCTCTTTCTTTACAGATAATGAATTACTTCTACTACCGCCAAAGAATGAGGCCATGCTACAGACTTTAAAACTAGGAACATTTGTTGGAAAACTTGCAAAAGAAGAATTCAAATCATGGTTGATTGATATCGAATTTGTAGAAAATGAATATCTACTTGTAACTGATGCCCGGAATAAAAAGCTAAAAAAGTTTTGTTTCAAAGGACAACTCCAAAATGAAGTCTCGTTTGCAAACAGACCAATGTTCTTTACCTGTTTTGACGATCGTATGACATATGTTACATTTCCTGACGAAAATATAATTAGGGTAGTGAACTCGAATAATCAACTTGAAGTTGTAACTGAGTTAACAGTCAATAAAGGTTGTTGTGGGATAGCCAAAATTGATCAACATAAGTTTGCATTAGCATGTCGATCCAAATGTAAGATTTATATCATGTCCAGAACTGGAAAAAAACTTCAAACAATCAAACCAATTATAGGTAAAGATGAAATATCAATCAACAATATTCCGTCGACGGGGACAGACGAAGCAAATGATTCAGAAGAAGAAGGTGCCAATAGAGGGCATCCACAAACGGCAGGTCAAAAGGATTTCGATGCCTTAAAACGTCATCGTCAAGCCTTGAAAAAGTCCGATATTCAATGCAGACTTGTCTGGGCAGGATTTATTGATGCATCAGAAAAACAGATATTTGTTACCGACTATGAAACTAAGCATCTGACCATTGTATATATCGAAAACGAGACATCTTTTCGTCACAAATCTATTCCGCTGGTCGATCCTAGAGGTGTAGTGATACATGACAATAAACTTTTTGTGTCAGCTGGTACGATACGATTATTGACCTTAGACGGAGAAGCAATCACTGAAGTCCCCCTCCATGGTGGTCCTATAACCTTTCCAAGGTCTATTGCATTTGACAAGACTGGTCATTACATGGCAGTTACTCACAAAGGAGATGGCGATGATTGTTTTTCCGTTTTCCAGTTACTTTCATCCTGATTTAATCGTAGTATATAAACGGTACTAATTTTACTGCACCAAAAGCAAATTTGGATAACTAGACAAACCATGTGATGGTCTGAAACATTATACAATGTAAACCTCTTTTTCTAAACTTATTGATGTGTAAACTGTGGCGATAAATTCATAAACTGAATAAAAGTCCAAATCTTTATGATTCATAACCCAAACATTTTCAACTTTAAATCAGCAACTTCTGATATATTGGCTACTATTTACTATATATATTATGCCCAAGTTATTGCGTCAAACTATTTTATGAAACTTTTACATTTCATGCATTATTTCATGTAATATTCATTATAATAGAAATAACAGTTATGTATTTGGTGGTGGTTTTTTTCTAATCTCAATTAACTTGAACCCTTTGAATCCCGTGCATCTGTATTGCGTATGAATACATCTAAATGGAGGCTACGAAAATAGTTTCAGCAACATGGTCGATCGAAATGTAAACCCAGGGATAAAATGCTAACTCAACAATTCATTTCAAGTTTTTGTATATATGCAAATTATGTTAGCATTATTTAAGTATGATCTTAAGCAATTTCTTAGTATAAAGTGGTTAATACATTTCACTGACATGAAATTGAACAAATACTCACCATCATCTTTGAGAAGTCAGTTAAAACCGGTGTTGTTCCAGATGACTGGAAAACTGCCCATGGCTCTCCTGTATACAAAAAAGGCCAAAAATATAACCCTGAAAACTACCGCCCTATATCACTCAAATTTATGTGTTCCAAACATAACACTTCATGAAAGATGCAGATACTCACAACATCTTATAGAACAGAACAGAACAGAACAGAACATATTTTATTTCCAATTAAGGGCCCACAAGGGGCATACAGAGCATACATGAATAAGGCAAAAGAATATTGATTTGCATAGATACATAGATACAAACAATTTTTTACATACAGTTACAATACAATTACTAACTCATATTCACTTTAATAAATTTACCAACAGCATTAAGGACCTGATTGTCTTCACAGTTTAATAAATAAATAAATTTATGCTGATTATCAAGTGTAGAAAAATTCGGAATTCTTTGGCAAACAAAGTCAAAGAGAGCATCTCTATCCGATTTAAAATTTTCACAGTTAGTTAAAAAATGGATTTCATCTTCAACACAGCCAGAGGAGCATTTTTTGCAAATTCTTTCATTTCGTGGAATATTTGAAAAACGACCAACTTCAATTTGAAGCTTATGAGCAGAAATACGTAATTTGCATATAGATCTTCTAAAATCAAAGTTCTTAATTAAAGAAAGATAATTTTCATAACCAAAATTCTGCTTAAATTTTACATAATTAAACAGTTTTCCATCAGAAGCTTATATCCCCTACAGCATGGATTTCGCAGAGGTCGATCCTGTGATACACAACTTCTTGCATTTATAGATGATGTATCACTTAAAATGGAAAACGGTAATCAAACAGATATTTTCATTTTGGTAATGGATTTCTCTAAACCATTCGATGTAGTTTCACACTCTCTTCTTATTAATAAACTTCCCCATTAAGGGATACAGGGGAACTAAACTTGTGGATACATTTTTTAAACAATCGCAAACAGGCAGTAGTTCTGGAGGGGAAGAGTTGAGTCAAGGGTACCACAGAGGGTCAGCTCTTCGATAAAATCTTTTTCTGTATTATATTATTATATAAACGATATTCAAATTGGTCTAACATCTACAGTGCGTTTATTTGCAGATGACACAATAGTTAATTTGGCAATAAAATCAAATTCTAATGCCTCCAAATTACAAAAAGATCTTGACAAATTGGCATCGTGGGAAAGTAAGTAGAAAGACGGCATTCCACCTGGATAAATGTAATGTTTATTTCAGTCACCAGAAAACAAAACAATCACATTTACCTTCACATTACACAATCACTCCTTATAAAATATCTTGGGGTAACCATTAGCTCAAACCTTAAATAGGATGTACACATTAACAGATTATGCAAGAACCCAAGGCTTTCGAAGGAGGAACCTGAAAATATGCTCAACATCCATTAAGGGATAAGTCCCTAGTAAGACCATCACTAGAGTATACTTGCTCTGTTTTGGATCCATACTTACAACAAGACACAGATAGCATTGAAAAAAATCAAAGGAGGGCTGCGCGTTTTGTTACCAACAAATACAGAGACACCTCAAGTGTTGGTAACATGTTACAACGCCTTGAATGGCGCAGCTAGCCTCTCTGTCAAAATAAAAAGATGTAAGATTGGTAATGCTATATGAAATTGAACACGAAAAGGTTGCAATATCTTAAATTAATAAATAAATTCAACAAAAATCGATAAGCTTCATAATTCCTACCTGCAAAACACAGTACAGAAAAGAATCCTTTTTTCCAAGAACTATAACCGATTGGAACAAACTTTATAAGAACATTACTAGTATAATCAATATTAACTCAACTTTTACATCAAACTTATTAAACATAGCATTTTTCGTTTTTTTCCTATATTTTTTTTATTTGTATATTTATCAATCTACATCTTGTTGTAAGTTTCCTCCTGTGACATAATCTTCAATTTGTTGAAGGCGGTCACTGTATGGTAGAAGTAGAAGTGTTGTCAATACACAATATGTCAGGTATTGTTTAGGTAATCAGAATCATTTAGTCTTGGTATAAAGATTATATTGGAGATATTATCAATCAGATTATCATTAACTTCATGAGACAATGTGATTTGGTTGGTCTTTTTTCTGCAGACTATGTTATGAGAGGCAAATCGTGTAAGTTGGCACGGTAGTATTTGCATTCCAGAATTTAGGTTGCTCTTTTGTGTACCCTACTTAGGTTAATGTATCTAAACAGTGTGATTGGACAAAAAATACAGTATCAACTGAACATACTTTCCCAAACTGAGGGATGAATCAGGTGTAGAAAAATATGAAATAATTTTACATACAGATGAAAATGAATTTTTGAGAAATTTTTTTTATTTTTTATTCACTGCACCATAAAAGACCTAAAAGTACTAGTGGCCTTAGGTTTTTAAAAATAGCAAAAAAAGTAAACGGTCATGATACATATTCAAATTCATTTCTGAATAGTAAAAAGAAAGTACTTCAGTTAACTGTGAATGTAGAATTTTTTGCAGTGTTAGAAAGTGGTGAAAATTCTAAAAAGGCTATCAGGGCCGTAACTAGGGATCGAATTCAGGGGAGGCAGGGGTTTTGGGGCCGCTGATTGAGCCCCTTTGATAGGGGGTAGGGGGCGCAGCCCCCCGCCGAAGTTTTTCTCTCATTCATTGGCTAAAAATTACCCGTTTCCCTTCGATTTACTAACTTTAAGAAACACCAGTATTCAGTGCTTGAACCTGGAAGCAACTTTTATGCAAAAACAAGCTGAGATTGCTGTTCGGGGTGAGCCAAGGCTAGTTCCGTCTTGAAGGCTGTACTTTGACCTATAATTGTTAACATTAAATACATTGTGACTGTGGATTTTTTTCTCAAATGATATGACTAAAATTACCCGTTTTTCTTCGATTTCCTTACTATAAGAAAGATCAGTTTTGGCTTGCTGGATCCTTGGAGCAATATTCATGCAAACAATTATTATCTGTATTTTCTGTATTTAAAGATATTTTTTTAGAAGCAGGTAAGTTAAAAAAACATATAAAGCAAGATTAGAAAACGCAAGATATTTTTTTTTTATCGAGGATCTTGAATTTCAATAATGTTGAAAGCTGAACAGACGTATATAACTACAACCAGGCACTTTCTATACTAGTCTAGTATATACTTAGTATAGAAAGTCCCTGCTACAACGAATGGGAGTGTTCACCTACTAAGGCATTGACCATAATGTTCTCGTACGATCGGGAAACTTAAAAAAACGATCCAACAGCTGATTCAGCCGGTAACGAATTTCCGATATCTTAAAAGATTCACAACACAAAAGGAACTTCCTCTGCTTTAATAATTGAGCCCCAAATAAATGTGAATAGTTAAGTTTTTATTCAAAATTATCGAAAGCATAGTTTCATATGTGTTCTCATACGAATGCTGACCCCCTCAATACTGAATAACAGACGGACGGCCACACGAAAAAGAAAATAAAACAAATACTGAAACGGTTTACTTTCGATCAAAAATCCGAAAAATGACAGACATATCACGTATCATGATTACACTGTTAAAACTGTTAACTTGTGTTGTTTATAATATAAAGTTCTTCGTGTACATATTGTCAATATTTTATTTTTTTACTTTAAAAAAAAAATTTTGTGTAGAAAATTCAGGGGAGGCAGTTGCCTCTCCTGCCTCATAGGTAGTTACGGCCCTGGCTATCATTATCCCTTATGGGCCAGGAAATACTACCGTGCCACCTTAACAGATATGCGTATCTTAAAATGAAAACAATCTGAAAAGGCATCATTACTCCGGAAAAATATTCCTTATCATTTAATCCTGTACCGAGAGCAGTACGATTTATGAGGGATAGTCACTTGTAAGTACTAAGGCACAGTGTATTCGTAGCAATACTCCTGAAACTTGATAACAATAATAATATACTGCAAAGTAGGTACTTAAACGAAAGTGAAAGATCAAATAATGATGTCGCTGCTAATAGGTGTTATTCCCTGACATAGTCGCTAGCACCCATATCCATGAATATCTGTGAAACAGTGTAACCAGTAGCAAAATATGGAGACAATTTTTTGAACAATTTGACATCTAAGTAGAATAAATGTAAATATTCCTAAATATATAGTGCATTTTCTGCCTTATTTTTTTCTATATTTCTATATTGATATAAATATCACCACAACAATTTTAAATCTTCAAATTTGCGAAATATATATTATTATTTACATGGTGAGTTTGTGACCTAATACGATATATATATGGGGTCAGTTAATTCAATATGGGATGAGAGCGAAGCACACCGTGTAACGAACTTATCTTACCGACTATCTTCACATGTGATATTTTGACTAGCGGCCTATCAAAGTGATCAAGTCTTAAAATACTTAGTATTAAGATCCTACTTCCATTTGTCTGTACAGAAAAACAAATGCAACAATAGCAACTTGTAAGCTTTAATTATGTCTTATGAACTTATTTCAACCTTTCATCATCAATTTCGTCGTCTGTTGAATCATTTCAGATCTATCCTCAACACCGTGTTGTTTTTAATATGAGACAGGCATTACCTGTAAATGGGGACTAAGTTTGTATTATTTTTTTTTAATTAAATCATGTTGACAAAAGAAACGGAAATGCCGTAACGTTTCCGATATTGGTTCTGTTGTTAGGGATTTAGTTATGACGTTATTTAAGTTATGACGTCATATTCAATGTAAACAAAGAAACGCTGTTATCATGGGTAACGTTTTTTCATATCAAACAAATGATTGGGTGTTGAATTACTTCCTATATTTGTTGATATGTTGATAAATATACATTTTATTCAAAGTCTCATGCAAACAAGACCGACCGAAAAACATTTGTGCGCAGATGCAAACTGGAAAAGGAAATAGATCTGAAAAAAAAAGTTAACGATTTTGAGTTCATTAGTAGAATGAAAAATTCGAGAAATTTTCCCGAAAATTTTGATTTTTTTTATTGATTTTTCTTCCGTAATTGGGGACTTCGTCCCCATATGAAGGGTTGTGGCACCATTCTTGTTTTGAAAGGGAAGTAACTCCTTACTAACCCATATGGTAACTTCACCATGCCCTTTATTTTTTTTAGGACACCCTATATCAAATATGCATAGTCACCATATATATATATATGTAGGACTCAAATCTATGGTGGGTTCTAAATCTATGGCAGATTCCTAATCTATGGCAAATGTGACGGCATGCTATCCCAAATCTATGGCAGATTTTTTACAATCCTAATCTATGGCAAGTTTTGTTATTTCCTAATCTATGGCGGATTTATGTTCACGGTTTCCAAATATATTTCAAATGTTGTGCAAATGGAAAATAATGCAGATCATATACGACCAATGATTTGTCTTAAACAAGTGGACATGTACGACAACAGGAGCATGTCTATACTCATTTGTGAAATAAACCTTCCATAATGGTCAACCAAATCGTGATGGTAAAAATAAAACGTAAATGATCATTCATGATGAATTCATATACCTTAATACAGACTTCAAGATTGAAATGATGTGCCCCGTAAAAATAAACATTTTGTAATCTTTGCATGGTACCTGTTTAACCCATTTATTAGACCAAATAGTCTAGTTAGTCCCTGAAGGGCATACGATACAGTTACAGGGGAGGTAATGACGTTGCTAACGTAAAATGTTATTTTCGCGACGTCAAACTGTGACATACGGGGAAAAGCTGCATTTTTCGACTGTTTTTTATCATTCAAACTGATTTAATTTGAAAACGAGTGCATGGACCCCTATTTTTTAAAACGACATTTTGTTTCATTTTGCATGGAGATTATGTGAACAAAATTGTATACAACTGTAAATAGTCCAATTTTTTTAATGTTGATAAATAAACAGCAAAAAATTACGTTTTTTTTCTCAATTCATGACCATTTGATAAATATGAGTTATTTCTGAATAAAAAATGCGTAAGTTTTTAGGATACTTATAAAATACAGAAATTACAAATTATTTAACAGAAAACAATTTGTGTTTATCTTTTAAAGCAAAAAAGTTATGGCTTTCTTTCGAAATGGAAAATACGGCCACAAATCCGAATTTTGAGCAAATATACAAAATTTCGACCTCATTTAACTCAAAAAGTAGCACATGAAGGTATATTTTTTATTACATATTTGATTTAATCAGGCAAAAAATAGCCTATATGGAAATTTTCATCAAACTGTAAATACGAGATCAAAACTGTATCGTATGCCCTTAACAAACAAGAAGGTATTTTTTTATAAAACAGAAATGATAAATAAAAATGAACAGTTTAAATTTTCAAGTAATATTTATTTCTTCGTTAATGCATCTTATTTTTATTTAATGACGATTTAAATCAAATTGATATCCGGGTTTTTTTTATCTTTCACTTTATAAACTTTGCCAGCCGTAGACAGTAAAATGTTTTCTATAACTCCTTTATCTAAACAATCGATGAAAAAAGCGGTGCCGTTCTTCATCGCGGGCTTTGGCCGGTACAGCACATTTCATCCGCCTTCCGGGTACTAGCAATAGGTCGCATCTTCCTTGAGACTATCCGCAAATAGTTGTCGAGGGAAATGCCTATATCTGGAATGGTGTTCAAATCTATGGGTTCCGCCAACGTTTGCGGGGGCGACGATGTAATATAGCGTTATTCTATTGTGACACAATTCAAAGATCTGCCATAGATTTGGGCGAAACAAAAATCTACCATAGATTTGAGTTGTTTGGCGTTTGTAACGTCACATTTGCCATAGATTAGGAATCTACCATAGATTTGGAACCCACCATAGATTTGAGTCCTACATATATATTGCAGCTGTGCTATTTTTAAATCAGTCAAATTGCATTCACCGTATATTCATATTTATCGGACCACAGATGAATTATCACGTTGTGATTGGTTAAATGCCGTCACGTGGTGACCCCTATGAGACCGTATGGGGTTAGTAAGTTTCATATTGGGTTCATGACGCGTTAATGGCGACGTCATCTATTAATGTTGTTGTGTTTCATTGTTTATTTTTCAACAAAACGCCGCAGAAAAAGTCCAGCGTCCGATAAATTCGTTATACGGTTAACTACTGACCCCCTACGGATCCATAGAGGGTGAATAAAATTCATAGGGGACTCGGCTTTTTTTTTCGGGGATTTTACTAACCCTCTATGGATCCGTATGGGGTCAGTAGCGAACCATATAACTTATCAGTTGGAAAGCAGGTCACGGTTTGACCCCAAGTTTATCAGCAACAATAGAGTCACGTGACCGTGAAAATTCAGTAAAAAAACGGATGAGACAAACCTCATTTTAACTTACTGAATTCTATTGTCGTAATAAAAACTTATTGACCTAACTAATCTTGAGTATCCATAGTCTATTCTCGTCAAAGCTCACACATCAAATTAAAGTCCTTTATTCTTTATTTTATCTGCAAACTTGGAGTTTGGGTGAAAATTGTCAAGTCTCCTGAACGAAAAATCTAAATATTTACGAGGAAACTAAAAATGATGGGCTGAATTTAAATTTAATAAAGCATTTCATTAAGACAAACACTCGATATGAATATCTCGGCAATAGAATGTTGGATACGCAAACGTCAAATTGATTTCAAACCGAAGCGGTGGTTTTTATGCCGATTTTGTGCAAGTGGTTATCTCCCCTTAATATCACCAGTCAAAAATAAAAACCCAGCAAAATGCATAAAAATTTAAAAAGGAGTTTACTTTACAAAAATTAGAAAGAAAATAAACGAAAATCGATTTATAACTATGTTATGATAATATAAAGAAGAGATACTTCCCCCTATTTTTCAGAGAAGGACAAAATATTACTGCAGTAAAAAAAAAAACAATTCAGAAATGTGGATTACATGTAAAATTAAAAACCTAGCTATATTGAAAGAAATTAGATCTAGCGGATGAAATATACTACATGTAATTTTTATATGTGGGATCATTCCTAGCAGAATTTTTTTATAAACACTTCTGATTATATTTAATGCAATAAAACATAGTTTATACAATTTCAATAATCTTTCTGAAAATTGATATAATTATTAAATAAATAGTACTGATCATATATATTTTATATTCTATAAAGTGTGACCAAGAGTCACAACAAATTTCTTCAAATTAAGAGAGCCTTTAAACTCAAAAATGGGGCTTCTTCTCTTGAACAGGTTGCTGTATCAGCTTCTTTAAATAATTACATATTTATAAACAAAGTTTTGTGTATATACTTTACCTGAATACTAGTAAATTAAATAGGAAATGAAATGAAATGAAACTGGTGGGACAAATTTTGTGCATTTTACTTCAATAATGATCAAAGATGCTTAAATTTGACAAGAATTTGCCATTTGAATAAATTCAATTTTGTAAGAACACATCTCTATGAATAAACTTCTTGTTTGGCTGACTTGGCTTGATAAGCTAGTTTTTGCTCTTATTACCATAAAATTGAGAATGGAAATATAGCTTACTAAGTAAAGAGATAATATAATAATAGCAAGATTTTATTAACTGACCTTCATTTTCTTTTTTCATATGTTTTTTTCCTACAGAATTTTCTTTGCAATGCATTTTCTATTGCTATTTTTGTGCTTTTGTCCATCCATACAGTAGGCTATCAATAATTTGTCAGATCTGTCAGAATTTTCCAAGACGTTTAGCTTTAAACGCAATAAAGAAGATCTTTGTTTGTTGTTTCACTTTTCCAATGTGTAAATTTTTACTATGCACATGACCCTGACACATATTTTGTTATAAACGTTACATGACGTATGTTGAAAAAAGAAAACAATGTCACCGTCAATTTGTGTAGGGGATCAAAAGGGGTTTTAGTTACTTTAAAATACAAGTATCGTATGGAATTGTGAAAATCCAAAACTTTTAATCTAAATTTCATTCATGTCTTTAATAAAATCAGTATTTTAGAGCTCTTTGAAACAGGTACAATGAAAAGAAGCTAAACTTTACTGTTTTGAAGTAGAAACGTAGCTAAAACCAGATAAAAATTGACATGGCTGGTGGTCACTAAAATTGATGTATAAAAGTAAAAAATGATGGCTTCAAAACAGTGTATAAATTTGAAATAGGTTTCCCGGTTTCATTTAAGATTATAACCGTTCTTTTCTGTATTTGGATACGCAAACGTCAAATTAGGAAAAATCGATTTTTTTGGCGAACAAAAAAGATGGCTAATTTTTTTTAGAACGGACAGGATAAAGGAATAGCAATAACAAGCTATTTTTTGTAATGTTTGTATGTCGTAAAGAAATTATATTGGTCACAAAACCTACAAATTTTAAAATTTAATTGTAATGAAAGCATGACAAGTTGCAAAAAATACTTTAAACGTCAATCTTTTAGCCGATTGATTTGGCGGACTTTTTGACGTTACGGACGACTGTAGCGCCACCTAATTAATTCCCCCTGCTATTGTTGCTGATAAAGCTTGACGACAACGGACGTTTCCAAGGACTTGCTTTCCAACTGTTATAGTGATATACAGTCACTGACCGTATATCACCTTGTTTATGACGTTGACAATGCGTTTCTGTAGAGTTTTATTTATGACGTCAATAAAACATACAGGTTCGCGGAAATTTTACGTCTTCCACTCAAAAGTAAGAAATGATGGTTTTTACCCTAAATACTTCAAATAGAACAGTTATAAGAGTTGCAGTATATAAAGAATAACCATACATTGTCTCAAAATATCAATGTTATTTGTACTCGGCTCGAAACAGGTAGAAATGCTCGGCACAGCCTCGCTTTCTACCTGCTTCTAAGCCTTGTACAAATAACTTTGATATTTCGAGACAATGTATGGTTATTCTATATATATCAAATCTATGGTGGGTTCCAAATCTATGGCAGATTCCAAATTTATGGCAAATGTGACGTCATGCCATCCCAAATCTATGGCAGGTTTTTTTACACTCCTAATCTATGGTCTTTTACAAACAAGACAGCAGCTTTTTTTCATAAAAAGAAATGAACAGTTTGATTTTTCACTTGTTATTTTATTTCATCGTTAAAATATCTTTTTTATTTCATGACGATTTAAATCAGACTGCGCATTTAACAGTTGCCGTCAACTTTGGGCACGCCGTCGTACTGAAAACAATGGTGCAGTTTTTTCATCGCGGGATTCGGGTGGTACAGCACATTTTGTCCCGCTTCCGGATAATAGGCCACATCATCATTTTAACCAGCCGTAATTTGTTGCATAGAAAAATATGATTATCTTCATCTAGATGTTCAAATCTATGCGTTAGCGGCGGAGACGAGGTACATTTTAATTTGGCGCGTTGTTCAATTGTCACGTTATATGTTACTCTTTTTCCCGGAAATTACGCAATTTCAAGATCTGCCATAGATTTGGAGAAAACAATAATCTGCCATATATTTGATTTATATGGCGTTTCACTTGTTACATCACATTTGCCATAGATAAGAAATCTGACTTAGATTTGGAATCCGCCATAGATTTGATTCCTACATATATAAAGTAAAATAACAAACAAACCGAACTCAGAGGAAAATTTCAAATGGAAAGTCTATACGAAATGGCAAAATCAAAAGCTCAAACACGAATGGATAACAACTGGCATATTCCTGACTTGATACAGGCATTTTCTTATGTAGAAAACACATATTGATTCATAATCACGATAAATATCAGCACAACAATGTTAAATCTGTATATATTAGTACACACTAAACACTGTCCAATTGTGATGTACATCCAGCTTTGTTACACGTATTTTCACAGTCTTGTATGATTTACCTTCCTTGTATCATAAAATAAATGTTTAAATGGTTTCTCTCTATGCATGTGAACTGTGAAAGAGGAAAGACAATGTTTCAATGATATAATATTTTTTAACTTCTTAAGTGCTATCTGGGATATCCATATCTAATCCCAAGAGGATGTTGTGTTTGCCATCAGAAAAGCTGATAAATGCAATTTGATTATAATTTATCAATTAGTTAAAATCAAAAAGATTTCACAAAATAACATTTCCATAAATTTATGTTCCATTGTCTCATTTGAACTACTGCAAAAACCGTAAGTTTACATGTGTATAGCAGATCATTCGTTCCTAAAGTTAAAAATGTCAGTTTATTACCTAAAGTACAACTGAAAGGATGCATATAGAGAATATCCCAGTGATTTATTTCCATAAGCAAAATTTCATTTCATTCATTATGAGATTTTTCATGAAGAGATCTACATGGATTTTTTTAGCACTTTTAGTCGCTTCCACAGACATTACTAATTCAATCCATGCAAAACCTTCAAATGGCAAATTTTGAAAATAGAATCAAACAAATGAATGGTTAGTTATATTATTTCAGTACTGTAATGGTTCCGGTTTAAGTTAATAGATTTGCAATAGTTTGAAGTGTTTAAACTCATCTTATCCAAAAGGATATCATATACAATTTATTCGCACTATGTCTTCCCTATGAAATAAGGAAGCCGACAGTCCATTGTGACCATACTTTAACTGGTACGCAACTAGATAATATCAGGCGAACTTAACATGCTGGAATTATGATGCAAGTTAAGCAATGAAAAATTATGTAAACCGCAGTATAGAAAGAGAAACAGCTAACAAACAGAAAAGAACAATTTAAACCAGAAAAAAGAGATATAGAAATATAAACATTCCACACCACACAAAATCACTTGCAGAAGTCATGTTCGAAAATGAAAAAGAGAAAGCAATAAATGATTGGAGAGAATGCTCAGTAGACAAGATCAACACATCCTGGATGTCAAACGAGGTATGGACTACTCATGAGTTATTGATCAAAAACAAATATTGCAACACCTGTCTATCTTGATTGGTAGAAGACAAATCACTAGAAAAATATAAAATACCGTAAAAACATTTTTTTTTAATCACGAGGATCACAGGACCGGTGATTGGGATAAGAGAGCGGGGGTTGTGTAGGCGGAAATTGCCCCAAAGTTAGTTATAAGGTGCAAAAAGCGTCAATTTTGGCGATTTTTAGTCTCATTCTTTACCTGGAAGACCGGGCGAAGATGATGATAGATGCATCCATCTGTAGTCTGCATGTAGAGTGAACCCCACCGAATACATTAACCACAACAGTTCTTATGTCATAGTGACACTGATCTTGCTACAGCAGCCTAAAGATGGTCAATTTGACAACAAATTAGAAATTTCTCGCGTTTTTCCAAATGTTTTACTCCAACGTGACCTACAACCGGAAGTAGTCGTTTTCTACTTGTGTATTTTTATAATAAACAAGATCAGTCGATATATCACGAGTTTACAAGAATTTGATTTTTAGGCCTCTGAACTTCGTCTGTTTTGTCACCGAAGGGCAGCCCACCTCCAAAAAAAACAGTTGTATTCTATTTCAATTTTCGGTCCCTATTTGGGCTCAAAATGAACATTAAAACTGGGAAACGAGACAATAAGTCATGTAAGATTAAGATAACAAGCATAAACTTCGAAATAAATATCATAAATTTAAAATGACCTCCAAAAGTATGGAGAGCCATAGGAGCCAATTAAATAACGGTATTTTGGGAACGGCCGTAATATTACCCCCCCCCCCCCCTCCCAATTGTAAGGTTCTAAATCCAGTTGTTAATGAACGCATAGTTAATATCATGACTTTTTGCCATGATGCATGTAAACAATGCCAAAATGAAAAGGAACATTTTGTATTTATACAATCAGTAAAAATGATTAAACTTGGTACAATATTGTTATGTAACAAGTGATGTATACCAGGAACATTTTTTTCTTTATCATTTAAACACTTGAATGAACCCTTCAGATTACTTGATCAGTGGCTTATTAAAATGAATCTAACTATATATGTGTCGCAATTTCTTGTATATACCTGGAACCAGTTAATTGGCATTTAGTAAGCTGTCTCCGTAACACAGTATGTGATACAAAGTATGAAGCATGTGATTGGTTGATTAACGTCCAGTTGCAGATGTGAATGAATATTGAATCGTATAGTTATATACGTCGATTCGGTCTAGACTTAGAGCGCGATATTAGGAATTATACTGAATAAGATAGCATGCTGGATATTGTCTTCAGTTTGAAGGGCTTCTGTAAACATTGGCTAGAGGTATAGGGGGAGGGTTGAGATCTCATAAATGTTTAACCCCGCCGCAATTTTGCGCCTGTCCCAAGTCAGGAGCCTCTGGCCTTTGTTAGTCTTGTATGATTTTTTATTTTAGTTTCTTGTGTATAATTCGGAGTTTAGTATGACGTCCATTATCACTGTACTAGTATACATATTTTTTAAGGAGCCAGCTGAAGGACACATACAATGTACGGGTGTGGGATTTTCTCGCTACATTGAAGACCCATTGGTTCCCTTCGGCTGTTGTCTGTTCTATGGTCGGGTTGTTGTCGCTTTGACACATTCCCCATTTCCTTTCCCAATTTTATATAAGAATGTATACAATGGGTGTTTCATATGCAGAATGCATGACACTCCCCAGACACGAATCATTTTATTATACCTCATTATACTGACACAGTGTATCTGCGTATTTATACATCCCGCTCAGACAAACATATGTCGTTTTAATTTGATTTGTTAGCTAGATGGATGAAGTCTGGTTGACCATATTTCCTTACAAAAGGGTTGCAGACATAATACTTCCCCTAAAGATAAAGATCTATGATCTAGCTACGAATGTAAATCTTTATATTGTCTGCTACACTGTAAAAATGGTGTTTAGATCCTAAACACAATTCTAAGCACATCTTTTTGCACTTTTTCTTACATGTTTAAGTCTAAACGTGTCTCAGTACAATGTGTTTAGGGTTGTGTTTAGAATCGTGTTTAGCCTAGAAAAATGTGTTTAATTTCTAAACACTTTCATTTTCAAACGTGTTTAAATTCACGTCATGTTTAAATATCATGTGCTTACTGAGAAATGTGTTTAGAAATTAAACACAATCTCAAACACGTTTAGATCTAAACATGTAACACAAGTGTTTAATTTCTAAGAACGAGTTTTACAGTGTACTTTCAACATTTGTAGAACAATATTGTTTGAAATGAAAATATTCATAAAGATGTTTGACAACATCATGCGGCATCAAATTTAATGAAAAGATGTAGACTAGTTTTATCTATGGAATTAATAATGCACATAAGTTCTTATTTAAATAATTGATTAATTGCTGGTTGCTTAACCTCCAGTGGCAAATATTTCATACATGTTCAAGACGATCTTATCTTAATGTTCGAATACACCTGGAAACATACAGGACAAAAATCATATGATGTATGTGGTTTCACAAAAATTAGAACTAAATTAAACAAGGAATTCCTTCTTGCCCTCAGGGTACAATTAAAACTTAATCCAGGATTCAAGATAAATACTCATTTGGGAAAGAAATCAATCAAAATCCATAGATTAAATAAAACCCGACAATTTAGTCTTAGATGCAATAATTTTTGTTATGAGTTGTGAAAGGCTTTAAACTAGCTGTCCGTAACTGTGAGTACTCTCAGCTCTGTTACGTGTATAATGTTTAAAGAAAGATATTCGCTGATAAGGCATCAAAAATGACAAATGTGTGTCTCATTCTCTTAACACTATACAACACTAAAAATCGAAGTAAGTAACATTTCTGTAACTCGGAAACGTACAAGTGAACTAAAATTATTTTTACATTTGTCATGTCATGGCCTTTAATAGCTTACTATGCAATCTGGGCTTTCTCATTGTTGAAGGCCGTACAGTGCCCTATAGTTGCTAATGTCGGTGTCATCTGGTCTCTTGTGGACAGTTGTCTCATTGGCAATCATACCACAATGTGACATCTTCTGTTTGTATATAAAATGGTCCTAATATCGTACCTATGTTTGTTCTGTGCTGAACATAGCTATATAGGATATTCTTGTTATACGACAGTTAGTTTGTAACGTGATAATTATTAGAATGTAATGTTTGTATAATATGTAGTTGACATTGTCCATGCTTGTCGTATCATCCTATAGGTTTGACAGATGTAACATTATCTACTTACAACTTATTTGGTTAGGAATGTGAAGCATCTCTCTATCTCGGGATGAAAAGGGCCTTACACAGAACGTGGGACACTTTTTGATAATTTAAATTTTGATAAAGGACATTAACCTCAATTAAGAATGAAATAGGGATTTAAGTGGTATTTAATCTGCGTATCAATCCACCTCGATCCAGTGTTTGATAAAGTCTTAGTACAATACACTATAATTATAGATAAAAGTAAAGATATATTCTCATGGTGTTTTGGCCTACAATTATCTATGTCATCCATTATATACCTGAGTAATTTAACCTTCTAATGGGATACAGCTTCATGTATCATATATACATGTAGTATATTTCATAGCTTATATTGATATAGAATATTCCACATGTATAGGTTGACGAGGTAGATTAGACCTCAGCGCGCAACTGTCTGACAATTACTGCCGACTAATCCTGGAATAACCATTAAGTCTGGAATATAAAGTAACAACAAAAATATTACAGATTTGATATTTTGAGGACTTTAATTTGAAATTTGATAAAGGATTCAATAAGCTGTAATTTTGGATCAAACTAACAGTGCACTCATCTTTGTGTAGCTTTGATTAACACAAGATTTCGTGGACATTTATTTTAAGGAAAGCATTCTCGATGAAGTGGTATTATTTTTGTGTATTGTAAGTAAAAGCAGGATATTTAATAAGTACTATTTAAGTAAATAGTAAGGTAAAAACTTGAACGGAAATACAGTATTCTATTTCAATACAATTATATATGTAATGAAGTACTAACCGACGAAGTAGATTTGTAACAAATTATTTCATATACTCAGGGACAAAATACGATATTAGAAATGTCTAAACATGGAATTGTTCTTGCAATTGGAATTATGGTAACTTTAATTAATACTTCGGTTTGTGACAAACGATTGAATAGAAAGAAACGTTTTATTGAAATGGCCGATGATGTGAGAGGCCCGTACTGTGAGACAAAGCCCGGGGGTCCGTGTTGTCCCGGGAGAGATGACCAATGTACAGTTCCGATATTGGACAGTATTTGTTATTGTGATATGTTTTGTAATATTACTGCCAGTGATTGCTGTCCAGATTTCCAGAGAATTTGTATAGGAGGGAATCCAGAGCCCATAACACGTAAGTGGGATCAATTTTTATTATAATAATTTTATAATTTAAATATTATCATTGCATTATTTTTGTTAATCATTCTATTTTTAGCCCACAGGCACGGCATTTTGTTTTTAAACTTAGTCAGTACATAACATTCACCTCAAACATTGAAATTGAATACAGTTTTCGTAATAAAAATGTCCAATATGTCAAAGTTTTTCGTTTATAGGTCATTACAACCTAAAACATGAAATAAACGTAAACATTATCATTTTATATAGTATACTTTGATAGTTAAGTTGACAAACAGTTTGATCTTTTGAACTTAGATAAAATTTGTTTGTATTTTCTAATCTAAAGTTAAATAAATGAGATAACAAACCTAAGAGTGTTGCGAATGTAATGTCTTAATCTTAAAAACAATTTGGAATTCAGTAGTTTAATTCTAACCCTTTCATTATTGTTTGACTTTAATTTCACCTTTATTATGAATGTCTACAGTATTAATCTGGTATTTAACTTGCTTAATTAGATTTAAAATCGTGTCCACGTGACCTTTGTTCAAATAATGTAAATATCAATGTCCTCTGACCTAGTCATTGATATTAAACATTTATTTGTAATAAAAAAAAAGTATAAGAAATTCCTAAATGACTTTATAAAAACAATTGAATACACGAAAATTAAATCGATTCGAATAAAAAACGAAAGTTGACATTATTTTCAACTTAATCTGCTTTAGTTTGTTTATGTTACACCGTGCCTGTTTGTCCTTCTCGTATCTTTCGCATCTATTTTAACCAAACTATTTGGAGGAAGATATCTTATCCAAGTCATAATTTGTAAAGAAAAATCATTAAGTCAAAGTAAGTCTTCTTGAAGTTCCATTTTTCTTGTACACTTGAAATGGGGACGTTGTATATCCGATGTTACGTGTAAAAATAAGCATACAAAAACTGACTAGGCCACATGTTACAGCACTTTCAGTCGTCGTCGTGTGGCATATTGCAACTAATTTCATCCCCCTCAAAAACACATTCTTAATGGCAGTCTAAACTTCCTGCCTGTCACCTTGATTAGCAGACGACGTATGACAGTTGATAACAATATTGTATTTAAGCTCCAACGGCATCAATTGATGATTTGATGGTCGCAAATACGCGTCGCCAGTAAATTTAATTTGCGACCATCAAATCACCAATTAATGCCGTCGGAGCTTAAAATGTCAAGATGTTATCTCCTGAGTCCTGGTTATGCATGCATTATGGTGAACTGAACGATGCATGTTTTCTATCCCTTTGTCAGATAACGAAAACAGCAATCATTGAATTTGATAATTCTTGCTCTTCGCCAGATAACGAAAACAGCAATTATTGAATGTATACATGTATGGATTCTAGCACTTCGTCAGAAAACGAAAACAGCAATCATTGCATGAATATAGGAAGATTCGGTATGAGTGCCAATGAGACAAATCTCCATCCAAATAACAATTTACAAAAGTCAACCATTATAGGTCAATGTCCGGCCTTCAACACGGAGCCTTGGCTCACACCGAACAACAAGCTATAAAGGGCCCCAAAATTACTAGTGTAAAACCATTCAACATGTACACATGTATGGATTCAAGCACTTCGTCAGATAACAAAAACAGCAATCATTGAATGTAAGGTTTCTGTCATTGGGTCAGATAACGAAAACAGCAATCATTGAATGTACACATGTATGGATTTTAGCACTTCGTCAGATAACGAAAACAGCAATCATTGAATGTAAGGTTTCTGGCACTTCGTCAGATAACGAAAACAGCAATTATTGAATGTAATGTTTCTAGCTCCTGGTCACATAATAAAACAGCAATCATTGAATGTAAGATTTCTAACACTTCGCCAGATAACGAAAACAGTAATCATTGAATTTAATGTTTCTAGCACTTCGTCAGATAACGAAAACAGCAATAATTTAATTTAAGGTTTCTAACACTTCGTCTGATAACGAAAACAGCAATCATTGAATTTAAGGATTCTAGCACTTCTAGCAATGCGCTTTGTGAGAATTTGAATTTGATACACAGCCCTCAGTTTTTCCCGATAATTTTGAAAATACGAATATGTGGTATCAACTATCCAACTTTACCATATGACATAGAAGTTGGCCACTAACGTGATGGTATCCGAATTGGACATATTTTCAAAGCTTATTTATCTACCCATATTTAAGAAAATGACAAAGGTTTTCATCTTTATTCTTAATATATGTTTGCTTAATTTTTGCTTTTTTTCACTAGAAAATGCATCTATTGATATATAATACTGTTTTATGAACATTTAGATATATTTAGCTATGTTGAAAGTCGTGTATAAAATATATAGAAAATAAAAAATTGTTAACTTAAGTCTCTAAGAAAACTATAATATTTTAACTGCTGTTTTTTGTGTGTTATTTGTTTACTGATACGTCACCAAACACCCTTCAACAATGAACAACACCTTATACCGCATAGTAAGCTATAACAAAAAGGCTTCGAATGACAAATGTAAAACAGTTCAAGCTATAGAAAACATATAATGTGTTCAAAGCTGAACTTATGTTTCCCCTTCCTTAATTAAGCAGTAGATAGTTTATAATGATAGTTATATAATTACATACGGGTCTGCTTAAATTTATATTTGCATTCTGCAGAATCATGACACATAAATATCATATGAAATCCTTGATCATTTTGTGGAAAACAGTGTGGTGTGTCTATTTTTGGTCTATTTATGTCTCGATTACATTAATCCTTCGTCTAGTTTTATTTATGCTGACAATTTTTAGATGAACTTTTCAGAAAAGTGTCACGTGTATGGGTACTATAATAATCATTTAACTAAGTAGTGAGACCGTTTTGGACCGACAATTAAGTCCAGAATTAGGCACAAGTGTCCACTTTTACAGAATATCGAAGGTGGTAGACTAGGGATGTTGACAAAAAAGGAAGACACTTATAAAAGTGTTATCTTTCAATGAATTTGGGTGTACTTTTCTTAAGGGCTTATAAGAAGTATTATAGTAAGTCAAGTATTTGCGATACATCGCAATTTCCTTATATTTGTTCTGGAATGAGACGAAGATAAGAATATCCGATTGGCATAAGATAAGATAAGATAAGAATTTTATTAATCTAATCAAGAACCCATAAAGGGCATCATTTTACAACACAATATGATTGGAAAAAGCAAAACAGAAAACGAATACATACTATAACGTTATGGACAGGATCAGAGCCTAACACAACATGTGTTTTATATAACTATTATATTAAATCTGATAACAGTAAAATACTAAATTACTTCATATATTTTGTTTACATCTAGATCTCATTTCTAAACCTTTAATAATGTAATTTCCTAGGCACATGAGAGTTGGTAAATGCTCATTTGTGAACAGCCAGAAATATTTCTTATCATTAGGTAGTTCTTTAAAATTAGTACAAAAAGTGATAACTTTATCAAATAATAATTTCCTCTGTTCATCATATAATGGACAATTTACTGTATTTAATGAGTCTCATCTTCAATAGAATTTGATCCATGTGATAAGCAGTGATGACATAGACGTTGAGTTCTCTCTATGTATTTTTTACTATATCTATCTTTCTCAATTTTAAGATCATGAGCACTTATTCTCATTTTACATAAGAATATGTTAAATCTGCTCAAAATTTCTAGCAAGAATACATGTTAATCTAGTGATACAAACATATCGTATTCATTTCAAGTCGTTTTACGATTTTACCTCGATTACCAGATACTGATTTTCTATATAATATAAAAAAAAAAAGAAGATGTGGTATGATTGCCAACGAGACAATTTTCCACAAGATTACCAAATGACACAGAAATTAACAACTATAGGTCACCGTACGGCCTTCAACAATGAGCAAAGCCCATAACGCATAGTCAGCTGTAAGAAGCCCTGAAATGACAATGTAAAACAATATCAAACGACAAAACTAACGACCTAATTTATAGACAAAAAATTAAAGGAAAAAGCGGAATCCTATCCCTCCCCCTAACTTGGGACAGTGGTGTAACAGTACAACATAAGAACGAACTATAAAAAAAAAACAGTCGTAAAAGGCTTAAATCATCAGATGGATATAAATACAATCAAATGAATACAAATACAAATGATACACAGAGTGGACGTGGCCGGGTACTTGTATACAACAACAAAAAGACACTAAAAACTCGCAGTTTCTGACAGATAGTTCAAAGCCACCAAAAACTAATACACAAAAATCATGCATCTTACACTAAATTATCAATCAGTACACATCCAAAATCAAATGGGTTTAGTGTAAAGACATCCTAAACAGTCAGAGAAAAACATGAGCATTTCGAAAGTTTTTTTTCCGTGTACTTGATAGTATCTGATATTATCCGTGGTATTCGTGTGGTAAAACGTATACGACCAATGTGTCATTCCAAACTGTCTCAAATAATGTGTACAAATAATAATTACGTTCTTGGTCTTTTGCTTCTATCGATGGATAAATAAAATTGAGAATGGAAATGGGGAATGTGTCAAAGAGACAACAACTACACAGTAAAAGTATGTTGTCTGCTCTATGGTCGGGTTGTTGTCTCTTTGGCACATTCCCCATTTCCATTCTCAATTTTATTTACTGTGATTAACTTTTCAATATAGTATCTGTATTTTGGAAAGTTAAGCATTGGAACAAAAACATTAAGACATTTCCTAGTACCCTTTTAGAAATCAGTTATTCTGAGCAGGATTGTTTGCTACTAATTTTGAACTTTGGCCATTGCACGGACGTAACCTTCAGACAGTATTACCCGCAGGGTAGATTGACTATCTCACAAAAGAAATATCACTTTACAGTATTGTGTTGATGTGCCCTGTCTTTGGCCTGTCTTAACTATTCATCATCTTCACAATAATCTGTTTACGTGACGGGTATTATATTCTCGCAGTATAAACAAATAATAAAGATAGAATTTAGTCGAAAAGTCGGTATATTTCGTACCAGCAGTTCGATTGCGTACTAAACTGAACTAAGTTAATATGCATTAATCTTATTTTAATTCTTCAGTAAATACACGACGATAAAACAATTTGTATAAAGATTTATGCATATCAATTCAAGTTCAATATTTTTTATGTAAAGTCAACTGGTCAAATTATGATTGATATTAAATCATACATTAAAGTTAATAGGAATATTATTCAACTAAATCTGTATGATAAATGTAAATCTTTCGATCCACTTACAGTTATAACATATTCGGAAATGGTATTTTAGTAAGATCATATCTCCTCTTTGTAAAACAATGGTCTTATGAAGTCCAATAAAAAGTCTAGTAAAGTTATTTTACTTCGTAATTTTTGTAACTATAACAAAATCAGAAATATTTAGTTGCATATTCGTGTTCCATGGCAACATTATATTCTACCCATTTAAAAATGTCCTGTCCTTTATACTGGTCAATATATCAACCTCAATAAGGATTTTTAGCCTCAAATTGCCTTTGTAAGTCTTGTGTGCATTTTAATTTTAGTTCATTTATATATTTTGAAGTTTAGTGTGACATCCAATTTCACTGAAGTAGTACACAGTTTTATATAGGGACCAGCTGAGGAGCACCTCTTGGTGCTGGATTTCAGTCTCGATGCGTTGAAGACCCATTGGTGGCATTCGGCTGTTTTCTGCTCGTTGTTGTCTCTATGATATATTCCCCATTTCCATAGTGAATTTTATTTTTTATACAATATTTGCGTCTGGCCGTTGAATGTACGCCAATATGAAAATATATTATCACTTCAAATTAAAAACAGAAGTTGTGCTTTTGTATTTTTTTTCGAGATGGTGATATATCAGGTAGTTGTAAGCACAAAATAAGATGTGGGTTAGTACAAAAGGTCAATGGGACATCATTCCAACGATAACAAAATTGGAAACTTGCATTTTAACGGACAGCCTACAACTTTCTACAATAGTGAAGTACATTCAATTGTTAACAGTTTGTCTAGCTTCTAATTACCTCATGTCTGAAAGGTTGTGAACAACTGGTTAACAAAGACTGTGAAACATCTATCATTAAACACAAACTTTAATAACTCTGTCTGTTTTTTTTGTTTTTTTTGTCATTTTTAATTGTACTGTGATCTTAAATTGTGTTTGATTGCAGGTGGTTGCAGGGTGAATGGTATTGAATATAGAGTGGGTTCCGTCTTCACAAACAATTGTAACCAGTGGTAAGATTTATAGACCCACTGAATGATTTACACCAATATTTGTTTCAAATGATTAAAAAAGAAGGAGATGTGGTATGATTGTCAATGTAACAACTCCCCACCAGAGTCCGAATGACGTTGATTTCACAAACGGCCGTCAACAATGAACACCTATACCGTAAAGTCAGCCCGATATGACAAAATGTGAAAAACTAAAAACGAGGCATGACCAGATTTATGAAAAAAATAGTAAACAAAGAACAAAAATGACAGACACCAACCATAACAACAACTGATTAAAGACGTGGTACAGACGTGGTACAGACGCAAATAGAGCGTGTCGATGTTAAAATGTATCACAACATAAGGACAACTTAAAATCATTTGGAAACGTCTTGACTCTAGATGGCATAAAGCTCAAAAACAAGTAAAATAAAGAAAAAGATACAACAAATTAAACTTAGGGTCTATTATAGAACAGTTTGTTTAGGGTATATAAAAATAATAACAATCTTAATTGTACATATGAATTCCTGGATGGCAGATATTTTTTAAGGCATACGCCAGCCCATATTTGTTTTCGCAAGATGTTGAAAAATAGACCTAAAACAGTAATAAATCAAGAATTTTTTCTTGATTTATATGGTCTTTTTGAACTTTGCATGATAACAACGAGATTAACTACTACATATTGTTACTTATTTTAACGTTACATATATGCATTTTTTTCGATAAACGTTTAAATCTGTTAATAAATAGCGTCTTCTTCACATAAAACATTACCATATCATTTAAAATAAACTCCCTGACATATCATCAAAGTAAATTTAGTCATGTCATCGACCAGGTGTCATTGGTTAGTTAAGGGTGATCATTTTAATATATTCTCCTTCTTATTTGAAATTTAATCTATATTAGATTTAATAACGTGGAAATGTCAGTCTTGTTTTTTAAATGACACCGAAATGTGTCAAAAAGTTTTCGTATGTATCGATATCTAATCGTGAATTTTACAACATTTTCAACAATTTAATAATGCAGCTGATTTATTTGTTTGATAAAGTCTGTCAATATTTGTATAAATGATATAAATTGGTTACAGTACATGCCGCCGGAACCCCTCCAATCCAAACCAAGCTGAACTGAGATGTACTGACGAAGTATGTTTGGTACAACCAGACATGATACAGCTAGTCAACAATGCAAACTATGGGTAGATACAAGTGTTTTATTTTTGTTTGTATCATGTAGCATAGTAAATGGCACAAGTGTCTTTATATAATGAGAGTCGGGGGTGTAAAACATATAATACGGAACCTATATTTGGTGGTACACCATTCTCCTTCACTGGTTTGATATTGCTCCTCAACAGTATGATATCATTATCGCTGTGCCTTGGTAGTTGAAATAATGACTGAACATGAACTCTTATTAACCACGATTGAAAAAAATAATGTTTTAGTTTTATCTCTTTTTTTATAATATTATTAGCATGTTTTTTACTTCTGTAATATAAACCATTCCACTTAAGGTAACAAGCCTTGTCAGTATGAACATACGCAATGTAATGATAGATATGTTTTGAGAATAAAACTACTCCAAAAAACCAATGAGTTTTTCGACCAATCAATTGACAATTTTATCTCTCTTCATAAGTCTGCATTATTATCATTATCGTTGTTAGTATTATGCTTATAAGCTAATCCGTGAAGTAATCTTACCATTCGAAGAACAGTTTCAGATTTCGTAAAATATCTTCGAACGTAGTCTTCAAAACACAACTTACATTTGTAAGTGTGACTACAATTTGTTCAGTACGTGTTTTAACGACGATGTTTAAAAAGGTTTTTTTTTTTTTTCTCATAAAATCGTAAAGCACTTAAAGACCGAAAATTATTTTTCAATCGGTATTATGTTTTTAACATAACTCATTAACTTAACTAGTTCTAATATGTATTTTAAGACTGTCTTACTTTTAGATGGAAAGCTGCGAATTATTCGTTTTTCTGGGGAAAGACTTTGAATGATGGATAAAATACAGATTGGGAACCATGCCACCTAGTGACCAAGTTCTCAACATGAACCCTATTATAATGGACAGTGTTGATCAACCTCCAGAATCCTTTGATTCTCGTCAAAAATGGCCGAATTATATACATCCGGTGAGAGATCAAGGCGACTGTGCTGCATCGTGGGCGTTTTCTACAGCCGGTAAATAATGGCATCTATAATTAATTTTTTCTTTTTAATGGGGATGCAAGTTTTGTATTATGGCTTACTTGTCAAAGGCTTGTGTTATGCTCCAGTTTCATTGGTGCTCACCAGATAATTTCTTCGTTCTTTTATACATCCATCTTTGAATGGAATATTGAATGAATGATTGATTATTGGCCCTACTTCTTGTCTAGTATGCAAAACAAAACAAACAAAACAAAGTTCACAAGATCTAATCCTTTTGCTAGTTTTTTGTATCTTGAAGCATACTATATATGATAATTAAGCTGTTATTCATTTGAACTTTATATGTACAGCTACTGTACCTTTCTTTTTAAAATAACTTGCCCATAAAAGATTCTCGCTGTTTTCATTCAACATAAAACATAGATGTAGTGATATAAATGTAGATCCTAAACCTTTTGACATTTAACCTTACATTTTAGTCTATTTGTTATTTCCTGTTCTATTCAATCAGACAAAATAATGAGTATGACTGATCGTCTGCTGACAATGTAATTGTAATTGACCAATTGAAACAAGCCCCCGATTTCCTGATTCCGGTTTCTAACTATGCATGATTGAAAGTTGAGAATACGGATAAGCAATTGAATATGAAAGCACTTACTGAAAACAATTTTTGTGTAATCTTATGTCATTCATATATTGGTAGCTTTTGAAGCTAATTACCTTTAAAATTTATTTTACCCTTATATGGTAAAATGTTTGCTTGATACCTATTCTAGCTGTTGCATCTGATCGTCTGGCAATTGAATCAGAAGGAGTCTTGCCAGAAGAGTTATCTCCACAGCATCTCATTTCCTGTAATGTAAAAGGACAACTTGGATGCGAAGGTGGCTACCTCGACAAAGCTTGGTGGTTTTTACGGAAGAATGGGTATGTATGCCAGTGTGGTTAAATCTCCAAAAAGTAAGTTTTGTTTTTAAATAGTTACAATATTATGTTTCTTAATTGCACATCCTTCTGTACATGAGAGTTACCGTATTGTATTAATGTTACAAACTTTTATCAGACAGTCAAAACAGGTACAAAGTCAAGTTTTTTGTTTAGCACCCATGATTTACTGTTTTATCTATCATTCTACATATTAATCTAATTTATGTGCATTAGCCATGAGGAGGACTATCATATGGTAATTCTTTTTGAGTATTAGTTTATGCTTGTGTTGTAAAGTATTCATGTGTTCATATTTCTGTGTCCTTTAAGCACCTGCCCTTGGTGACTCCTGCCACGATGCGACTTCTAGTGCGTGGTCAATAAACACTAAACACACTGGTTTACGTGAGTGCATGTATAATCAACTCAATTTATATTTCATGGTTTTTTTTCAGTTGTATTTCTATTTTTTATTTTCTTGTGTATTGTCTTTTGCAATTGTTTGATATAAAAAGTCAATGTACTGACTGTGCTTATATTGAGTCCTCTATTGGAAATAAAAGTTATATATATCGAACTTATAGAAGAAAAAAGGATATGGGTATCTATCCATGACACAAAATCAGTACATACACAACAAAAACCGCAATAAGCAAATGAACAGCGCTTTTCTAAGCTTCTTTGTGCTTTCCTCTGGGTATTTTTTGCAATTCGTCAAGTTTAGCAACACTGGACATGCCTTTATTGTATTGTTTATATTTTGCTGTCTGTTTAAGACTGAATTAATGATATTTTTTAGAATAGTAACTGATAGTTGTTATCCATACGAAAGTGGTTCAACAAATAATGCTGGCTTTTGTAAAATGAGAAAGAGTAAAAACTATAGAAACGTTACCTGTCCAAATTCTGCAGAAGAATACTGGAAAAGATATTACACTCAACACCGCCATATAGAATTAGAAGTAACGTAAGTATATATGTTATTACACTCACACCGCCATATAGATTAGAAGTAAAGTAAGTATATGTTATTACACTCCACACGCCATATAGAATTAGAGTAATGTAGTATATAGTTATTACACTCCAACCGCCTATAGAATTAGAAGTAATGTAAGTAATATAGTTATTACACTCCACACGCCATATGAATTAGAAGTAATGTAAGTAATATGTTTTACACTCCACACGCCATTAGAATAGAAGTAATGTAAGTAATATAGTTATTACACTCACACGCCATATAGAACTAGAGTAATGTAAGTAATATGTTATTTAGTGTTTGTTGATGTTGTTTGTCTTTTTTTTAACGTGTTTAACTTTGAGACATGATGTATGTTTATTCCGAATTGTATCTCGCTTTTCAACATGGTTATGATTCAGTAATTGGAGTTTAATTACCACTAAATGTAAATGTCGAAGTATTTCAGTCGCTATTATGCTCTATTGCGCTCTTTCGAATAAAATATTGAATTTAATTGAATTGAATTATGCCTACCACTGTACACGAAGCGATAAATTTTTAATAAAGTGTCGCAAATGTGTTAAATTTTCAAGTTAGGAATACTTTCCATGTGAATGCTTTTGTTGCATTAATGACCAAAAAAAATAATGATAATATTGTTATCTCATCTATAAATTAATGAATTAATAGTTTTCGTTAAAGGTTAATTTTGTTAGATACGTATAGTACTTTTAGACCGTATGAAAAGTTCAACATGGTGAAGTTGCTTATGTAGAAATAATAAATTAGATATCAGACGGTAACACAGAGTTCATTTGTCAATTTTAGGAAAGAGAAATTATGATGGAGATTATGAAAAATGGACCAGTACAAGGTCGGTATAATTAATACTTAACTGAATTATAACTGTCTGATAGCATTGCAAATTAATATCATGACAGTCACTATGCTAAATATGTAAGTGAGAAAAAATAAAATTCTGGTGGCATTCGGCTGTTGACTGCTCTTTGGTCGGGTTGTTGTCTTTTTGACATATTCCCCATTTCCATTCTCAATTTTATGATGTATGTGGTTCGGACTTTACGGTAAATATATGCACAACAAATTGTCGAATGGAGGAGGGAATACCAAGTTATTCACTGTATATGAAGCAAGCACTTGATCTTTACTTATGAACATATGATTCCTCTACAGAGGGAAGAGGGGTTCAAGTTAACTTAGAATAGATAATATATTCCTTAACTTTGATTGATATAGACGGAATACACGTCGGTAGGACATCTTTTACAAAAAGTCCACAACAGAAAATCATCAATACCAAAATTAATGTCCTACATTTGAACATCTTTGCCAAACTTCACTGGAGTTCATAAAAATAACCAATCAAAGCATACTTGAGAATCTACAAGTACAACCGTTTTTGTGTATTAAGAAGAAACAAATAATACGTTTTTACGAATAACCTTTACAGTTGTTTTATATTATCAAAACATATCTGTTACAGCATTTATATTATCAAAACATATCTGTTACAGCCATTTTATATTATCAAAACTATCTGTTACAGCCATTTTGAAAGTAAAAGAGGATTTCTTTATGTATAAGAGCGGTGTATATAGTTACAGTAGAATTCAGCCTGACAACATGGCGGACGATGACAAAGGTTACCATTCTATAAGGATAATTGGGTATGTTGACATAGGGAATATTAATATCTACTAGATCTCAGTTTTGAGTTGTATCTCTCTTCCTATGAAAAAGTTGTTGTTTTCTTTTTCGTTCAATGATTAATGGTTGTTTTTTAAAATCAAGTCTCAATGAAATATGCCTCGGAGTCAAAGTTATATGATACGCTGTTTGTTTTTAATCAAAGGTTGATTTTTATGATAAAAGTGTCTTGTTAGTCTTATCTAATTATAATTCGACAAGTTGGTTTTAGCTCTGCACTCTTCAAACACATTGAAAAAAAATATGAACAGAATAGGTTTTATGTATACTTGTTCATAGATATAAGAAAATGTTCATACTCATTCTTTTCTTTTAAATTGTAGCTGGGGTGTTGAACGACAGTCCAGTGGAGTAGAGTTAAAGTACTGGGTAAGATTGTCGCTATAAAATGATACAAACTTGGGTGTTTCGAAAGACACTGTTAAATTAGTATACTGAGGTTTGATAAGAACGACACTGTTAAATTTGTATACTGAGGTTTGAAAAGAACGTGACATTAATGTCGGCAAAGCCTAGTCAGGTCGATACTCTAAAATCACACAGAGATAGGTCTTATTGTGGACATTTACATTGCAAAACTGCTATAACAAATACATTCTGCTCATTGTCTAAGTTTAGTACAAACCAAGGGTTATTTTCATTTGAAATGTTCATGTTCTTGCCCTGAGGCGGATGATATAAAAATGCAAGCCAAAATTCAATAGTCTAAAACCGGTAAAAAACACAGAAAAACTCAAGACAACAACTAAAAGACAAACAACACCTAGTACAAACACCTACAATAATTAACACCCATGTCATGGATCTAAAATAAAACCCGACGTTAAAAAGTGCAAAATGGTGAATTTTTAAGAATGGAATTGATTGATTCATTATTGTTTGCTTAACGTCCAGTGGCAAACGCGGATAAAATGAGGTGCCGACTGTAAACATTAATAGCACTGACTTTAGCTGTGACACATTTTTAATTTGATATCGTTGTCAATTGAGAAAGAGTAAAAAAAAACTTAAATTTAAAGACAAAGAGATAGAAATTACTGTAGTCCCTGAGTAATTGTGATTTGTAGTTCTTCATTACTTCAATTCCACTGCCAACAATAAACGAAAAATAAATACATATGCCTTTTTTTATTACAGCTTTGCTTTAATCAAAATCAGAAATATTAAATAGCTTTCTACCTTAATCGCCTGCAAAACGAGAAAAAAAAACTGTTCTTTCGAGAAAACTAAATATTTTTACTTGTGACTGTTGTAGCTATATATTTATAATTATACAGTGTATTGTTTGCTTCTGTGAATATAGTATTATTTAATATATCGTGTATTTATTCATCCTTATATATCCACCGTTCTATTATTTGTGTTGCCCTGATTTGCATGCTAATTTGTGCCTTCTGCTTACCAATGTAAATTTATGCGCATGCTTCGTAGACCAAACCGGATGTTTTACAACCAGAAGATACAATGGCGGCAAATGAAAGGTAATGTATTCATTATTCCTACCTTTTAATTATATGATAGCTAGATACTTTTTCTCGCTTATTTTTGTTAACTATAAAGTATTTATTTTGCATGTTATAATAACTTTTCCCTCATAGCTTTTTACTCTATCTCTTATATACTATTTATTTAATTATATCAAGCAATATTCATTTAACCTGACGTATGATGATAACATATATATAGTATCCTGTACGTTACTTTGCATTTTACAGCTTTGCTTGAACTCCTGGGGAATGCAGTGGGGTGAAGATGGCTCCTTTAGGATTAGGAGAAATGTGAATGAAAGCAATATAGAGGCTGTGATATTAGCTGCTGACATAACCGTGCGGCTTGTTAATACTGAACATCCGGGCATTCTAAGGAGAGATGGGTTGTATAATGTATATAATAGAGAAAGAGGAAAGAAAAGACGAACAACCCCTAAACCTCTAGTCTAATTAGGGAACAGTGCATAATGGCATGCTGTTCATGGAAAACAATAATGTGCTTAAACTTAATGCTTCAGCATTTAATAATTTTTCCACATCAAATTATCAATGTAATCATAAAATATATTTTTCTAAAATGCTTATCCTCTATATTAACCTTTTATAATATCACAAACCCTGCCGTTTCAGCTAGGAGTGAATTCGTGGGGAACGTCATGGGGTGAAGGTGGATACGTGAAGATAGGACGAGGTATTGATGAATGTAAGGTCGAATCGTGTATTGTATCATCCTGGGGAAGTGTATCATCAGCAATGATTACAGAATATATAGAGACAATACAGAGAAAAAGAGATCCGTAAGGACACTGGCATTTTCATAGAGACATTACAGAGAGATCCGTAAGAACACTGGCATTTTCATAGAGACATTACAGAGAGATCAAGGACCTTAACAACGTTGATACGCTGATTGAATAAAATTGACTTCATGCAGAATGATAAAATATTTTTATAGATGTTTTGTTTTGTTTTATCTTTTATATATACATTCAATCAAATCAAAGTATAAACAATAAACGAGGAGTATACGTCTAATGGACCTCATTCAATAGACGACGACAAAAAGACAGACAAACATAAACAAAGGACATTTCATGTCTTTGCTTAATTTTTCGGCCTGTGTCTTTTCTGACTTTAGATAGGTATGTGTAACCTTCGTCGTTGCTGAATTTGAATAGTTATTTATAACATGTGACGGTTTATCTAGTTTTGCTAATATCACCCAATCCTAATATACACAGAGCAATGATAACATATGGTGGGTGCATTGATAACAAAAATAAAATCTATACCAAGTATATCTGACCATGATATTGTATTAGTGGATGCAATCTGCAAGCCCCAAAGATCTAAACAATCACAACATAAAATTTATTTATGGAAAAAGGTTGATATTAAAAAGATAAAAGACATAACATCCCATTTTATATCTGAACTTATATCTCAGGCTAATGAAAATTTAAATATTGACCAATTATGGAATAAATTCAAAGTAGGTAGTAATAAAATAATAGATGTTAATGTACCAAGCAAAATAACTAAATCTAAGTACACCAACCCTTGGGCTAATAGGGATATAGACCATTTATGTAAAAAAAAAAACGTAAAGCTTACAACAAAGCTAAAAAAAAACTGGTAAACAAAAACATAAAGATAAATATAAAAAGTTAAAAGCTACTGCTCAAAGAGAAATAAGAAGAGCCCAGAGTACGTACATGCAAGAAATAATTAGCCCCCAGTTAGAAGAAAAACCTAAATCTTTCTGGCAATTTATAAAAAGTAAAAAAACAGAAACATCTGGAGTGTCACCATTAAGAGGAAAGGATGGTTTATTATATAGTGAGCCGAATACACAAGCTAACATCCTAAATGAACAATTTAAAAAGGCTTTTACTACCGAAGATACATCCTCTATGCCAAATAAAGGTACTAGTCCCCACCCCACTATGCCAGACATATTTATTAGTAATAATGGCTTATTAAAGTTACTTAAACACTTAAATCCACACAAAGCCACTGGCCCTGATAATCTGCCAGCATATTTTTTATATAATTTTGCAGAAGAATTGTCTCCATTTTTGACATTCTTTTTTCAAAAATCTATTGATACTGGTAAAATCCCAAATGATTGGAAGCAGGCTAATGTTGTACCTATATTTAAAAAAGGTGACAAGCATAACGCTATTAATTATAGACCAGTTTCATTAACTGCAATATGTTGCAAAATTTTAGAACACATTTTAACAAGCAACATAAGGAAACATCTTACAATTAATAATATATTAAATGATAGTCAACATGGGTATAGAAGTAAAAGGTCTTGTGAGACCCAACTTATCATCAGCATACAAGATCTTGCAAAATCATTGGGATATGGTAACCAAATAGATGTCATACTTTTAGATTTCTCCAAAGCTTTTGATAAAGTCCCCCATCAAAGATTAGCCCAGAAATTAGAATTTTATGGTATTAGAAATCAAAATTTAAATTGGATAAATGACTTTTTAGCTGACAGGCAACAGCAAGTACTATTAAATGGTGTTAAATCTTCAAAATTAGCTGTTGACTCTGGTGTGCCTCAGGGAACAGTTTTAGGTCCAACATTATTTTTACTCTTTATTAATGACCTACCCGAACATGTAACTTGCAATGCAAGACTTTTTGCAGATGATTGTTTATTGTATAGAAATGTAAATAATAGTTCGGATGCACAATTACTTCAAAAAGATTTATCTAGTTTAGTAAAATGGGAAGAGGACTGGCAAATGAATTTTAATCCTGAGAAGTGTTATGTAATTCATATTTCTAAAAAAAGTAAACCTTCCTCTTTTGATTATATATTGCACAATCATATTTTAGAAGCAGTAAAAGACAGTAAATATTTAGGCGTAACTATAAGCCATGATCTTGATTGGGGAACACATATAAACAAGATTACTTGTAAGGCAAATAAAACCTTAGGTTTTCTTCGTAGGAACCTGAAAAACTGCACACGTAAGGTTAAAAACACATCACTTGTCCGTCCAGTCGTCGAATACTCTTCCCCTGTCTGGGATCCGTACAAAAAACAACACATCACTCGGGTTGAGCAGGTACAGCGTAAGGCAGCCAGGTTTGTCTTCAATGATTATAAAGACAGATCACCTGGTGCAGTTTCAAACTTAATTAAATCTTTGGAATGGGAAAATTTAGAAATAAGAAGGAAAAAAGCTAGATTAACTATGCTGTATAAAATAAATTGGGGGTTAGTTGAAGTTCCTAAGGACAATTTAACAATATCTGATAGACGTACTAGGGGGAAACATAAATTTAGGCAAATATCTACAAATAAAGATTTCTATAAATTTTCATTCTATCCTCGCACTATTTCGGACTGGAACTCACTACCTGAAGCAATAGGTATGTCTGACACCCTGGAATCCTTCAAAAGTGGCATATCCACTCTAACACTTGAAGGATCCACTACAACTTATTAAACTACAAAGCCACTGTACATAATGTATATATGTTATTGTTAACGATTTTTCTTTGTCATATTATTTTTTAATTAAGTCCATATGTACATAGCACACAAGTTCCGGGAAGTTTTACACTCCTACCTAGGAGTCTACTCCCGTATTCGGAAGAAGAAGAAGAAATACAAAAAGTTTTTAAGTCAATAATAATTTAAAAAAAACTGAGCTCCATTACAATTTGGTAGTGAAGAAGAAAAAAAGTACACGTAAAATAATACCAATTTATATCGTGTCAGACAATGCTCGAATTCACTGAAAGCAATATCAAATAGATGGAAAAAGATGTGGTCTGAGTACAAATGAGACAACACCCCATCCAATAATAGGTCAAAGTACAGCCTTTAACACGGAGCATTGGCTCACACGGAACAGCAAGCTATAAAGGGTCCAAACAATCAATGATAATAAAACAGGATCGTAATCAGACAATGATCAACATAAGGGAGTTTGACGGACCGTTTAAAGTCAAAATATATGAATCTTTTTTTTATTTGCAACTATATTATAGACTTCAGGTTGGTATATTGTATAGACGGGATGTTGACCTATAATAGATATATTTTGATTAATTTTGTCGTTGGCATTTTGTCGTCCCCATCTCTTCGCACATTAAAAGGATCTAATTTTATTGCACCAGATGAACAATTTTGAACAATTTGACATATTGATATGTCTTCAGCAATTAAAGAACGTATATTAGCGAAAATGACCAAAGTAAAAATCCATATTCAGGACTAGAACATGCTTATTTTGTATGAATATGAACCCGATTTTATACTTGACAGACTAGATGAATCGGATTTTTAACGCATTGAAAAAACTGTTAATACTAGGTATGTACATATTATTCCCCAATAGAAAGAAATATAAAATGTAGTAGAAAATTTTATCACCGTTATTTTGTAAGACACCAGTGTAAACTATAAATGTTAAAATATTTAATATATAAAAAGGAGATAACAGATAATTAATGAGCTTTATTTGGAGTCGCCATGGTATAAACAAAACAATGACATAACATCAGCTCTACTGAGCTTTGACAGACACTGAGTATACCATTTAAAGAGAATGATTAATCCATAGGCAAACTTAAATCGTTCTTTAACCGTAGACATTGTTTATTCCATTTAAATCACTTGTTAACCATTTTTTTTATTCTTCGAATGTCAGTTGGCCTGAACATGCCTGTCAGTATTTTATTTTAATAGGCTGTAAATCTTGATTATAATCAATAATATTACAACAAATAAATCTCAACAGAGTTATGATATCAATACATTATCCCGCAGCAATACCATGAAAGACGAAACACAATTCAATATTTAGTAATATTTCATATTTAAACTTTATTTTAAATGAACTTTGATACTCGTTGAAGTGACACATTTGTAAACTCAAAAATTCAGACTTCAAAGGCTGCCATTCTGAAGACACAACTATCTGAGAGAAAGTCTCAACTGTTCTGTGTAGCTTTATTTCAATAATCTATTAAATAAAATCATTATCATACTATCTTTTCATTGCATGATAAAGTTTGTCACAAAACATTCCATATCCAGGATCGCTATTTCATTCGAAGGTTTAATGATACTACTATAATCTGCTACAAACAAAATGGCCAATACCTTGCCAACTGCATTAAAACATCCCAGGATGTCTAGCACCGTCTTTTTCTCTCCGAATATGTCCTTCCGAACAAGATTTATTATCCGGTGAGCACTTGCATGAGCAACACAACGGGTTCCATGTATGGAACACAATCTGCTTAATCTTCTTGGGAACATGAGATTTTGTTAGGGTTCGCGATTGTGTTAGTCAAACTCAGTCTTTTCGCTTTTGTTGCTATTGTATTGTCAGTTTATTTTCGACTTATGAGTTTAAATGTCCCTTTGGAATCGTTCGCTTCTATTTCCCAGTTACGGTACAAAGTCTTACATATATAAACATGTGAAAAGTTAGTACCATCTTCTTTTCTTCGAATATTTCCAACCGAATAAGACTTTTTACATTTTGTTTATGTACACATATGATCATAAAAATGCAATACGTTTTCAATAGAGACGATGATTTCGGTGCATTATGTTCAGAGTGTTTATTTTAATTCTTCATAAAACTATTTTGGTAGAATGTTCAAAGCATATATAACTTTGTAATTTTCATAGAAAAAAACAACAGCAGAAGGTGACCAACAGGTCTTCAATGTAGCGAGAAATTCCTGCACCCGGAGGCGTTCTTCAGCTGGCCCCTAAACAAATATATACTAGTTCAGTGATGCATTGTTGCATTAATTGCGTAAGCGCTTCTTCCTTTTTATTTGATTCCTTGTTGATTAAAACTTACAAAATACGCATTCCGGCATTTCAAGCATCAATACATCATTTGGTGATACTATCCTTCAAAACGGATATCTATTTTCGTCGAAATATGAAAGTGTGTAATGCGTTGTAACAGCGCAGTTGTATTTTATGATAAATATTTTAGCCCATAATACGATGCAAATTGTGTAAAATAAAGACACTCTTATGTAAATATAATACAGAAGGCATGATTTCGTTCATTAAAGTATAATTATGTGTTTTGTACAAATTTTATTCCTAGGTATGTGCTAACTCATGGGGTCCTTCGTGGGGAGAAAATGGATATTTCAAAATAAGCAGACAACAAAATGACACGAAAATAGAATCATTTGTGCTTGCTGTATGGGGAAACCTATGGAGATTAAAGGCAGATAACATCTATGAAATCCGGAAGTTAGTTGCACAAAGAAAGAAATTGAGGCTATTGACAGAATTTCAAAATGACAGTGGTTCTGTGAGGCATTATAACGGAAAGTTGAGAAGATTAGAAATGTTTTAAAATTGAAAGATGAGAAAGGATTGCTCAAAGTTTGACATGTTATTTTTACCTCATTTTTATTAAATGATATTATTTTCTTGTTATGTTGATAAATATTTTTACACATATTTTGACTATTTTATTTTTCATGTCTGTTTTGTTCACGCATCGTTGTAAATATAACGGAATTTGATGAGACTGTCGTACAAGTGAGAGGTTTAGCGCTATAAAACCAGGTTCAATCCACTATTTTCTACATTTGAAAATGCCTGTACCGAGTCAGGAATATGACAGTTGTTGTCCATTCGTTTGATGTGTTGTTATTTGATTTTGCCATGTGAATAGGGACTTTCCGCTTGATTTTTTCTCGGAGTTTAGTATTTTTGTGATTTTTACTTTTTAATTATGTACCATTGTTATATTGTAACTCATTGTCACTCAAATATCTGCATGAACACACACACGGCTCGAAACTGTTTTGATCGCTAACATAGCCAATCATATATTCATAATGTTACCTTAACATGACAAGGTTTTGTCTAGATCGACTTAGATTGAATTTAACTAGATTTCAAAGAAATATAGCTTTTTTATAGACATTTTCAGTAAAGTTTATAGTATTTGAAGTTCACCTTTGTTAAATATTTTGATTTGTGCTTTCGAAAAAAAAGACCATAGAAATAAGAAATAAAAATTCTTAAAATATAAGACCAATTAATATAGAGCCTTGCGGGTTTTTGAATTTCATACTAAGATTACAAAGATTTCTTCTATAACAAAGAAAATCAGAAAAAGCTAAAAATGTGTGTTATACTCAACAAATATAAATTTTATTACGAAGTTTCTATGTCATATTCATATTTGGACTTCTCAAGGGGATTAAAAATTGCAAAATCCCTATTCAGGAGACAGAATATTTTGAAAAGTATCAAGATCTCCGCCAGAGCAAAATGTTTTGTTTTCTCTTCTCAGAATGAGACCTTTTCCTGTCTGCTATGATTGCAGCTATACTAAAATTTTCAATTACAAACGCGTTTTGCAGGATCTCGATATTGACGACTTCAAGTCTAAACCTCCTGATTGCACTTGTGCTTGTTCCAAATTCACATATAATCCTGCTGGCCACGTTATTACCGGTGACCTTAACATTGTTAATGACACTTCTCTACGAAATGTGTTATCGAAAGGTCCCAAATATCGTGAGCCTAAATCCATCAATTGGAAATACAACTTTAAATTTTGATGGCTTCAGTCGAGGATTATGCCAGGCAATGGGCTAAGCGCGAGAAGGAAGACGTAGACACTCTTTCCGAATGGATTAAGGCAGTGAGGTCGTTGATACAAATCAGAATTAAGAAACTGAATGGGTTCATCAATGCCCATGCTACGTCAATCTTTAAAGACCCAAATGTTGCAAAACACCTATCCGACCTCCATGACAAATATTTGTTGTCCCCACAGATAAAGCCCCAAATAACATCGTTTTTGTGTGTAAAAGTCACTACATCAACTGCTTGATAAACGAATTAGGTATTGACAATTCACTTGGAAACTCAGCATATACCCTCACGACACTTACCAAAGAGGAAATCCTGGATAATCATAGGTCTGTTCTATGTTTCTTTGGAATTTCAACCAAAGATGAAGAACTGGATCTTCCATCACTGTATTGGATACCTAAACTACATAAGTGTCCTTACAAACAACGGTATATTGCTGGGTCTTCCAAGTGCTCCACGAAACCTCTTTCTAAATTATTAACATCTATTTTATCAGCAATCAAAGACGGGCTTCAAAGTTATTGTGAAACTGTCTATTCTAGAGGTGGCGTGAATCAGATGTGGATACTTAAAAATTCAAAAGATCTTTTAGAGTACATACAATCTAACTCTCTTTCATCTTGTAACAGTATTAAAACATTTGACTTTTCTTCCCTGTACACAAGTATTCCACATTCCAAACTAAAAAAAAATTGAAAGAGTTGATATTACTTTGCTTCATAAAAAAGAATGGCCAACGTAGATACAAGTATCTTGTCTTAGGGAGGGATAAATCCTACTTTGTAAAGAATCACTCTAATTCAAACAAAAAATTCTCTGAAACTGATATTATCAAGATGCTTGATTTCTTGATTGACAACATATTTGTTACGTTCGGAGGACGTGTTTTTCAACAGACTGTCGGCATTCCAATGGGAACAAACTGTGCCCCTCTACTCGCCGACTTGTTTCTTTATTATTATGAGACTGACTTCATGCAGGAACTTCTTAGGAAGAAAGATAAGAAGTTAGCAATATCCTTTAACTCTACTTTCCGCTATATAGATGATGTTCTTTCACTAAACAATTCAAAATTTGGTGACTATGTGGAACGCATCTATCCAATCGAACTAGAGATAAAGGATACTACAGATACAGTTAAGTCGGCTTCATATCTTGACTTACATCTAGAAATTGACAATGAGGGTCGGTTGAAAACAAAACTTTACGACAAAAGAGATGATTTCAGCTTTCCAATTGTGAACTTTCCATTTCTAAGTAGCAACATTCCAGCAGCACCTGCATACGGGGTATATATCTCCCAATTGATACGATATTCCCGTGCTTGCATTTCCTATCATGATTTTCTTGATAGAGGTTTGCTGCTCACAAGGAAGCTATTAAACCAAGAGTTCCAAATGGTGAAGTTGAAATCATCCCTTCGTAAATTTTACGGACGCCATCACGAGTTGGTTGACCGTTATGGAATAACCGTTTCACAAATGATATCGGATATGTTCCTTACGTCGTAACTACAATCCCCTTCCCTTTCATGAATATGACCTACCAAATTAGACTATTTACCGGATTTGTAATCACTTAAGCAACACGACGGGTGCCACATGTGGAGCAGGATCTGCTTACCCTTCCGGAGCACCTGAGATCACCCCTAATTTTTGGTGGGGTTCGTGTTGTTTATTCTTTAGTTTTCTATGTTGTGTCGTGTGTGCTGTTGTTTTTCTGTTTGTCTTTTTTATTTTTAGCCATGGCGTTGTCAGTTTGTTTTAGATTTATGAGTTTGACTGTCCCTTTGGTATCTTTCGTCCCTCTTTTATTGATAATGTCATTGAGTTCACACATCATAGAACCTGCAAACAATATACAGTACAGTATAGTTAAAAATAAAAATAAAATTCAAGAATACAATAAAAAAAACACCGTATTATTAGAAAGACAACACAGCGACTAGAGAAAAATAATTATCATCAGGCCACAAGTACGGAAAAGTGGAAATAACAACAACAAAAACTGACAATCCCAACCCAAGGTTTATAGTTCAATAACTATGGTATATCTTTTGATCCTGATGCAATTAAGATATTCTTGATGATAATTAACAGAACAATTTTAGTGAGAAACCTCTATTTTTAGTTATATGTGTCAGTCCTATATCAATACAAGAGTGCACACGCTGAAATGTTTCGCTCTCTTTACTAATCATTGATATTATGTTGATAGTCCTAAATATAAAGCTTTACTACAACTATCACATAAATTTAACATTACCCAAGAAAATGATGTCAATGTCATATAAACCAAACAAGAAATACATGTACACCTTACAGCCATTCAATATAATAAATATAGTTGACCTATTGCTTATAGTTTCTAAGGAACAGACTTCTTATGTTGTACTGTTATACCATTGACCCAGGTTAGGGGGAGGGTTGGGATCCGCTAACATGTTTAACCCCGCCAGATTATTTATGTATGTGCCTGTCAGGAGCCAGTAATTCAGTGATTGTCATTTGTTTATGTGTTACATATTTGTTTTTCGTTCATTTTTTTTATATAAATAAGGCCGTTAGTTTTCTCGCTTAAATTGTTTTACATTGTCATATCGGGGCCTTTTATAGCTGACTATGCGGTATGGGCTTTGCTCATTGTTAAAGGCCGTACGGTGAACTATAGTTGTTAATGCCTGTGCCATTTTGGTCTCTTGTGGACAGTTGTCTCATTGGCAATCACACCACATCTTCTTTTCTATATTAACCAAGAAAACTAAACGTTGATCAATGAACCATGAAAATTAGGTCAAGGTCAGATGAACCATGCTAGGAAGACGTGTAAAGCTTACAATTATTCCATACAAAAAATATATTTGACCTATTGCTTATTTAAAAAAAAAAAAGAAAGACCAAAAAATAAAATACTTTTAGCAATGAACAATGAAAATGAGGTCAATGTCAAATAAAACCGGTGAGACTGACAGGTACATCATAAATATTTCCATACACCAAATATAGTAGTCCTGTTGCATACAGTATAAGGTGTAATACCACAAAATCATGGTACGTCAAATCCGAAAAAAATGTCTCAAAAATATATTCCCTTGAAATTGACAGTTGTAGAAAATTAACCCTGCATTTCAATGCACTTAAATTTTTCTAAGTCATAAACATGTATGTTGGGTGTCTGAAAGCATCATTCTTTTTTATTTGATGGTCTTTTAAAATATTTTTGGAAAGTTGCCATAGCTGTTAACCAGGCAATAACAGTTTTAAAATTTGGGTCGTTTACTTCCGGTGATGGTTACTTTCTTATATGCAATGAAATGTAGTATGCAATGTTCACTGTAGTACTAGAAAGGATAAAACTTTATTCATGCAAAGTAATTCTTTAGTTGAAACAAAGGTAATTCAAAACAAAAGCCAATTTCACAAAGACTAATACGGGGAAATCAATGGTGGTATTACACCGATAAGAAAAACAGAACCAAACACAAAAACTTAACTATAATTACTGAACCATGAAAATAAGGTCGAGAAAACATATACACCTTACACATTGTCTCGAGTGGAGAAACATCGTAACACACTTGTTGCAGTTGTGGAATATATATATATGTTTCAAATTATTTAAATTCGAGGCTAGCTGATGAATATTATTAATCAAAATACTTTGTTGACATATTGCGATGACAACTTATACTGAAGAAATTTTTTTAAGGTTTAATAATTTACCAGTAATACATAGATTGCGTTGCGTTCGTTAAAATAAATAAAAAACGTCACATACTAGGGAAACACATTTTATAATTTAAACATATTTACAACAATTTCAAAAACTAACGTGATTTGATCTAGCAATATGCTGAACCTGACTCAACTAGTTTAACCAAGTGAATGAATTGCAATTACGGCGAATATATAAAGAACACAGCTTGTTTTGAAAATTGTATTATGATATTCTATTCTCATTTTTTCAAGAATCATTGACTTACAGTATATAATTAGAGTTTGTGAAGATTGGCACATTTTTAATTTTAATACGTAAAAATTATTATGATTAGGCTGACTTTTGACATGAATTTGAAGCAGAGGGACTTACATTGTTCTCATAGTGAAATAATTCAGTAATTAGTTTTAACAAAAGAAAACAAGTAAACAACAAACAAACATAAATTCAAAGAATTCAAAGTGAAAAACAAACAACAGACAACACAGATATATCCAACTTTTTCAACCTAAACACTTATAAAAAGATAATTAAAACACAGTTCTCCCTACAAATTGTAATATAAATTATAGTATAAAAAAAACAAGCATATCTAGGTCTATCAACTAAAACATTCATTCATGAAATGGTAACAAATATTTAAGTATATTTCCACTACACAAAAACTTAATACAAATACATATTATCTAATATTTTTCATCCTAAATGTTCATGTACTTATTTAACAAAAAATAATACATTTCTCCAAACAAAAGATTTAAACCCCTTACAAAGTCACAACATTCAATATATTATACAATTCTGTTATCTGGGTCATTCATTATCAATGCTATATATGTGTTAACTGACTAAATCATGTTTTAACTAGTTGACATTAGCTTCCTGGTATTACATTTTCAAAACTGCAAAGGAAAGTAATTTTAATGTCATACATTTTGAGGTAATTTTGTCTTTACTATTTTTTATTTCCATGTTGTTGCAATATCAAATATTTATGACAAAAGCTAAATGAAATGCTCGGATTTGAATCTTGGGGTACCATTTAATGGTTTTTTATCATATTTATCCAATTTTAGGTGGCACGGTAGTATTTCCTGGCCCATAGGGATAATGATAGCCTTTTTAGAATTTTCACCACTTTCTAACACTGCAAAAAAATCTACATTCACACTTAACTGAAGTACTTTCATTTTACTATTCAGAAATGAATTTGAATATGTATCATGACCGTTTACTTTTTTTGCTATTTTTAGAAACCTAAGGCCACTAGTAATTTTAGGTCTTTTATGGTGCAGTGAATACAAAATTTAAAAAAATTCTCAAAAATTCATTTTCATCTGTATGTAAAATTATTTCATATTTAGAAACACCTGATTCATCCCTCAGTTTGGGAAAGTATGTTCAGTTGATACTGTATTTTTTGTCCAATCACACTGTTTAGATACATTTACCTAAGTAGGGTACACAAAAGAGCAACCTAAATTCTGGAATGCAAATACTACCGTGCCACCTTTACAGTCAAGTTACCCCCAAGTTAAAAGAAAAATCACATTTTGTCATTAAATATTAATTTCAGTGGCATATCATACATGTAAATTGTAATTTAATTTTATTGAAATTCTAATAGAATGTTAATTTTATTGAAATTCTAACAGAATATTAATTTTATAGAAAGTTTAACAGAATGTTAATTTAATTGAAAGTTTAACATAATTTTTATTTTATTGAAATTACAGAAAAACCATAAGAAACACTCTTTTTTTGGTATTAAAACTTTGCATGAAATTAGCTACAAATATATTGACATATTCTATTACATATAATTTATGGGAGTCAGCTGGATTTATTTAAGGGCACCAACACTCGACTCAATAACGTGCACCTAATAAGACAAATATTTCCTTGACATAAATAATAAATTAGAGCATACCATAAAATGTCTCTACTGCTTCCCTGATAAAGGATGAGTTTTATTTTAAAGTCTTTAAAATATAAGTTTTTGATGTGTTTTGTTATTTGATTTTGCCATGTGATAATGGACTTTCCGAATAGATTTTCCTCTAAGTTCAGTATTTTTATGATTTTACTTTTAAACAACAAGCATCACTTTAAGTTAACATTAGCAATGTCCCATTAAATGAGATAAAAGTAAAACGAACCATTCCAGACCAACATGTAATCATTCCATACATAACGTACAGTTAATCTATGACATATAGTACCTGAGAAACAGAACTTAACATAAATTTGTAATATTGACTAATGAAACATTAAAATGAGTTCAAAGTCAAATGTACTGCCAGACAGACATGTAATATATGCATACATGTACCTTAAGCATTGTATGTAAAATGAATTATGTTTCCTTCTTTGTACCCTTTTCAATCAGTTTTAGAGAATAAGTTATCTATGGTTATATCATTTCATACATCATAGTTGACATACTGCCTAAAAGAGGGACGAAAGATGCCAGAGGGACAGTCAAACTCATTAATCGAAAATAAACTGACAGCGCCATGGCTAAAAATGAAAAAGGACAAACAATAGTACACATAACACAACATAGAAAACTAAAGGATAAGCAACACGAACCCCACCAAAAACTAGGGGTGATCTCAGGTTCTCCGGAAGGGTAAGCAGATCCTGCTCCACATGTGGCAACCATCGTGTTGCTTATGAGATAATAAATTCAATAAATAGTCTTATTCGGTAGGTCAAATTTATGAAAGGGAAGGGGATTGTAGTTACGACGTAAGGAACATATCAGATATCATTTGTGAAACATTATTCCATAACGGTCAACCAACTCGTGATGGCGTCCCTAAAATTTACGAAGAGATGATTTCAACTTCACCACAAGATATTTGATAAACAGACTTAACAATGACAACGTTAACATTAGTCAAAAAAACAAAACAATGAGTTCAAGGTCAGCTAAACCCTGCCAGAAAATATGTCAACCTCTAAATCATTCTATACAACAAATATAGTTGACCCATCGCTTACATTGTGTGAGAAATATACTTAACCCTGAAAATTAAACATTGACATATGAACCTTGAAAATATGGTAGAAAGGTAGGACGAAATCTGCCCCAACAGAGACAATAGGTTTTTAAAGCAGCCAGCAATGCATGATAATGCGGTAAATTACAATAGGCATCTGACAGATGAAAACTTTATAATAGTAAGCATCAGTAAACAAGGCTTGAGGTATCAAAAGTTTTCTAATCACAGACATATACAAACAAGGAATTGTCTGAATCTTGAATAGTTTTGAATTCTAAATTATTTAAACTAATCAAATTCACGAGGGTTATCTGTGCATGCGTAGAAAAGAAGGGTTAGATGATTTATATTGAGAGTAACCTGGACCTTAGACATGAACGCATTGCTAACTCTATTTAGTATGGTTACTTCTCATTATTCATTTCTAATAAATTTTCCAGAATTAAAAACTTTTCCAGATTCCTTTTTTAACGCTTAATACACATTAAAACACCATCATCAAAAGTTATCAAAGCGACCAGGAGCCAAATGACATAGATGACAGCGACTTAAAGCATGTATTTAGGAGTGAACATTTTCTCTCTGTTATGTGTGATGCTATATGTAGCGTTTGCTTAATGATGTATCTGATTTCAATAAACATAATATTTTCAACACTAAAAATCTGTTAAGTTCACTGAATACTTCCTGATGAGTTTAAAATGTATGAAGTCTTCCTCATATGAATAAAAGAAGCATGAAGTGAAAAACTATAATTGTGCGGTTAAATATCATACAAATTATTTTCCAAGTTGTACTAATCATTCAATACTATTTTGGATAATTAAACCCGGAATGAAAAAAAGGTTTCCTTAACACTGTTATCAGCAATATTTTAAATTTCTAATTAACAACCTATTTGTAACATTTAGAGGATTTTATTTCAAAATGTCATTTCTATGCTAACCAACTGTGCTCAACTCCTTGTAAGTTTTCGGAGCACCTGATTTCGCTCCAGGTTTTTAGTGGAGTTCGTGTTGTTCTTATTTGTTATTTATAACTGTTGATGTAAATGTCCTTTGGTTTTGTGAGTCCTTGTTTACTCCTTGGTTTTGATTGTTATTGTCTTGTAAACTTCAACTATTACGCAACAACGATAACAAAGCTTTGATAATTTGGTAAGTTGAAAATCGTCATAGTAAATAGCATCATCACAGGAAGCCTGATTCAAAATGTTTAAATACTTGATGAGCAATATCTACGATAAATGAAATTAAACTTAATAATGACCATTATGTGTAAGAGTTTATAAATGTTTAGGTAAAGAAATAAATAACAGTAAAGACTGATATAACTGAGAATGTATCGCAGTATGCATGGTCTCATAAAGCTTGATAATATATTTAAAGAAGGTCTGATTTGTAGTTTCTGAGGATGTTGTAACAAAATTTTGAATTGACGAAAGCTGGAAAGCTTGAAATTTGATAAATAAATTTTAACGTAAAACTTTAAACTATGGAGAGGAAAATATAACTTTTTCCCATTTCTAGGAATATGATTGGTTAATAACAACCGTGAGGACATTTTATATTCCATATTGGTTAGTAGAACGAGAATTATTTCAATACACGGATAATAGTAGTGGTGTTACGTCCCTCTATAAAAATAGCATGTGTTGAGGAAAAACTTTCAAGGTAAATAATAATTGATGATGAAGGATTGAAATAAATTCATTAAACACATTTAAAACTAAAACATTGTCATTGTTGGCATTTCTTTTTTTTCGTTAAGACCAATGGAAGTAGGTTCTTAATATTGTCGGTAATGCTCTTCAACTTTGAACTTGTTTGGCTTTATAACTTTTTGATCTGAGCGTCACTGATGAGTCTAATGTAGACGAAACGCGCGTCTGACGTAGCAAATTATAAGCCTAGTACATTTGATAGCCATTGGAGACTTGATTGCCTTGTTTCGCCTCTAGCCTTAATACCACATTTTAGGATAGTCGGTAAGATAATTCGTTACACAGTATGCTAGTGACCTGATACGATATATATCAGGTCAGTAAAATCCATACAGGGTTTCGAGCTACGCTGTCATTCCACATATATCGTTATAGAATCTATTAGGTCACTAACACACTATGTAAGTAATAATATCTTACTTCATTAAATTTCTTTTTAGATACTAGTATTTTCAAATTAGTTTTTTTAATGATAGTAGTACTAATAATTGATAATACAAAGCCTACCCCCCCCCCCCCCCCAGCCGCAGATTGATGGTTGGAATAAAACCTTATATGTTTGTTACTTATAGATCATGGCATCAAGTAAACCTTTACCATGTGGACCTTGTCAAGAAGAAAAGTAAAGACTAAAGCTGACATATGGTGTTATAACTGTGATGAAGGATTATGTATAAAATGTTATGGTCATCATAAAAGATCTAAATCATCACATGATCATAAAACTGTTGATATCAAAAGTTATAAACCCTCCAAAGAAGCATTCAAAACAGAATGTGACAAACATGGTCAACAACTGAATTTGTACTGTCCCAGTCATTTAATGCCTTGCTGTGATGAATGTATTTCCAAGAGCCATTCAAAATGTATTGGAATCAAAAGTTTAGCTAGTGTGGTGGAGAAAACCAAAATTGGAAAATCCAAAGAATCTGTCGAGAAAGATATTAACTCCATCTTACAGCTCTTGAATAAAACGGTAATTAATAAATCGTCAAACATCAAAACTGCAGAACGACAATATGAAGACATAAAAGAATCAGTTGTTAAAATTAGAAAGAAAATGAATAAACATTTAGACCATCTAGAGAAAAAGTTATGCAGAGAGGCAGACAACATATGAAATCAGGAAAAATCAACAGCAACAGAATTTATTACTGAAATTGAAGGAAAAAAAACAAACTTACAGAAAATACAAGAAGATTTATATACAGCCGAAACACATAGTTCAAAATTCAATTTTTTCTAAGAGTACATCAGATCGAACAACAAGTACATCACTATCAACGATATGTCGAAGATCTTGAAACCGATGACAGGGCTAAAGAATTTTATATCAAAATGACTCAAAATTATGAAGAGGAAAACATACTTAAACAGTTACAATCATTAGAATCCATAGGAGAAGTAATGGTTGTTAAAACAGAATCAGACTTGAATAGAGAAACTAGTGTGAGGAGGACAGCACAAGTACAATCACGAGAACAATCCAACATAAAGAACATGACGATGAATATAGATACAAAGATAGATATCAACATAATGAACTACACTAGCGACATGATTTGTCTGGAGGATGGAAGAGTAATAATAGTCGAAATGGAAGGCGAGGTTTACCTATTTACTTCTGATTGCAAACTACAGAAACAATTACCTATACCTGGTGATGCCTTTTGTGTTACACAGATCAATCAGAACACTATTGCCATAACTTATCCTAAAGAGAAAGCCATTAAGATCTTTAATATGGAGAATGACACAGTTACCAAAGTTATCCCTTTGACAAAAAATGCTACGGTTTATTCTTCTATAATAGTTCCCTCGCTGTAGGTTTGAATGATTATAATGGTGATGATGATGGTGGTGAAATCCGTATTATAGACTTGGAAGGAAACAAATTAAATTCAATACATGTTGAGACTAAATCATTACTCCTCGATAACATTGTTTACAGTAAAGACAGAGTAATCTATAGTGACTATGATGGTAAAGCAGTATACTGTGTAGATGGATCAGGTAAACAGATCTGGAAATATGAACAGGATTTATTCGGACCAATAGGACTTTGTACCGATACTTATGGTAACGCTATTGTAGCAGACTTTGGATCGAGTAGTATACTAGTAATATCAAAAGATGGACAGAATAGTAAAGTACTGATTAGTGAAGAGGATGAACTGAAGACAATCCGTTGTATTTGTTTTAAACATAACGATTCTTCGGGTTTCATTTGTGATTTCGATGGCATATACATGGCAAAATTCAATTTAGTTTTTAGATAGAATATACTCTGAGGTATCTAATACTAACAGAATTATTTCAATTGTTGTTTAATCACATCAAATTATAGCTCATTTTTTCTAAATCAAATATTTTGTTTTGAAGTTTAAATCAACACATGTTAGTCAGTGAACCGGATAAACGATAATTGTTATGTATTACAGAGGTTCTTACAGGTAAAATCAATTGTATTGGTTATTCAAATATATGTATGTACACACGTATTCCCGACTCAAAACTAAAAGACAAATTGAATGATTTGATATGCTGTGTTTCATGACCAATGACCGACGTAGATACAAGTATCTTGTCTTAGGGAGGGACAAATCATACTTTGTAAATTTATCACTCTGATTCAAACAAATATTCTCTGAAAATGACATTTTCAAGATGATTAAATTCTTGATTGACAACATGTTTGTCACGTTTGCAGGACATATTGATCAACAAACTATCGGCATTCCCATTGGAACCAATTATCCCCCTCTTCTTGTCGACTTGTTTATTTATTCTTATGAGCTGATTTCATACAGAACTTCTTATGAAGAAAGAAGAGAGGTTAGCAATATCCTTAATATTCTTTTCCGCTGTATAGACGATAAATAATCTAAAATTTGGTGACTCAACTATCCCATCGAACAAGAGATAAAACATATAGAGTTAAGTCTGCTTCATATCTTGACTGCATCTAGAATTTGACAATGAGGGTCGGTTGAAAACAAAAGACTAAAGAGATGATTTAATATTATGTTGTAATATTATGATGTAATATTATGTTGTCATTTCAATGTTATATTTAACATTGCCATTAAAGTGCGAGGTTTGGCATGCCACAAAACCAGGTTCAACCCACCATTTTTTCCTTTAAAAATGTCCTGTACCAAGTCAGGAATATGGCCATTGTTTATTATTGTTCGTTTTTGGTGTGTTACATTTTAACGTTGCTTCGTTTGTTTTCTCTTATTTTTTAGTGTAAATTCACATTGCGATAAGACGTGTCACGGTACTTGTCTATCCCAAATTCATGTATTTGGTTTTGATGTTATATTTGTTATTCTCGTGGGATTTTGTCTGATGCATGGTCTGTTTCTGTGTGTGTTACATTTTAGTGTTGTGTCGTTGTTTCCTCTTTATTTATGCGTTTCCTCGCTTTTAGTTTGTTACCCTGATTTTGTTTTTTTGTCCATGGATTTATGAGTTTTGAACAGCGATATACTACTGTTGCCTTTATTTATCAGTTTCTTAATTGTCCCATTTTTTCAGTTCTATTTAGCAACATTCCAGCAGCGCATGCATACGTAGTATATATCCCCCAATTGGTACGATATTCCCAGGCTTGTATTTCCTGTTACGATTTCCTTGATAGATGGTTGCTGCAAACAAGGAGGTTAGTAAATCAAAAGTTGATAATATAAAGGTAAAATCACCCTTCGTAAATTTTACGGACGCCATCACGAGTTGGTTGACAGTTATGAAATATCCGTTTCACAGATGATAACTGATATATTTCTTATGTCATAGCATCAATTCCGTTTCCTTTTAATGAAGTGACCTACCGTATTATACTATTTACCAGGTTTGTAACACATGAGCAAAACGACAGGTGGCACATGTGGAGAAGGATCTGCTCACCCTTCCGAAGCATCTGAGATCAACCCAGTTTTTTTTGGGATTCTTGTTGATATGTCTTTAATTTTCTATGTTATGTACTATTGTTTGTCTGTTTGTCTTTTTCTTTTGTAGCTATGTCGTTGTCAGTTCATTTTCGATTTTAGAGTTCGATAACCATCTGGTACTTTTCGCCGTCCTTGTCCTAGGTATTTATATATCTTGAAATGATTGAATAAAAATATTAATCATCGTTTATATAAAACTAGAGGCTCTAAAGAGCCTGTGTCGATCACCTTGGTCTTTGTGAATATTAAACAAAGGAAGAGGATGGATTCATGACAAAATTGTGTTTTGGTGATGGTGATGTGTTTGTACATCTTACTTTACTGAACATTCTTGCTGCTTAAAATTGTCTCTATCTATAATGAACTTGGCCCAGTAGTTTCAGTGGAAAATGTTAGTAAAAATTTACAAAACTTGTTAAAAATTGACTATAAATGACAATTACTCCCTAGGGGGTCAATTGACCATTTGAGTCATGTTGACTTATTTGTAAATCTTACTTTGCTGAACATTATTGCAGTTTACAGTATATCTCTATCTATAATAATATTCAAAATAATAACCAAAAACAGCAAAATTTCCTTAAAACTAACAATTCAGAGTCATCAACCCAACAACGGGTTGTCCGATTCATCCGAAAATTTCAGAGCAGATAAATCTTGACCTGATAAACAATTTTACCCCCATGTCAGATTTGATCTAAATGAATTGTTTTTTATGTTTTAAGCCAAAAACTGCATTTAACCCCTATGTTCTATTTTTAGCCATGGCGGCCATCTTGGTTGGATGGCTGGGTCACTGGACACATTTTTCAAACTACATACCCCAAAAATGATTGTGGCCAAGTTTGGATTAATTTAGTCCAGCAGTTTCAGAGGAGAAGATTTTTGTAAAAGACTACTAAGATTTACGAGAAATGGTTAAAAATTGACTATAAAGGGCAATAACTCCTAAAGGGGTCAATTGACCATTTTGGTCATGTTGACTTATTTGTAAATCTTACTTTGCTGAACATTATTGCTTTTTACAGTTTATCTCTATCTATAATAATATTCAAGATAATAACCAAAAACAGCAAAATTTCCTTAAAATTACTAATTTAGGGGCAGCAACCCATCAACAGGTTGTCTGATTCATCTGAAAATTTCAGGGCAGGTAGATTTTGACCTGATAAACAATTTTACCTCTTGTCAGATTTGCTCTAAATGCTTTGGTTTTTGAGTTATAAGCCAAAAACTGCATTTTACCCATTTGTTCTATTTTTAGCCATGGCGGCCATCTTGGTTAGATGGCCGGGTCACCGGACACATTTTTCAATCTACATTCCCCAAAGATGATTGTGGCCAAGTTTGGTTTGATTTGGCCCAGTAGTTTCAGAGAAGAAGATTTTTGTAAAAGATTACTAAGATTTACGAAAAATGGTTAAAAATTTACTATAAAGGGCAATAACTCCTAAAAGGATGAACTGACCATTTCGGTTATGTTGACTTATTTGTAAATCTGACTTTGCCGAACATTATTGCTGTTTACAGTTCATCTCTATCTATAATAATATTCAAGATAATAACCAAAAACAGCAAAATTACCTTAAAATTACTAATTCTGGGGCAGCAACCCAACGACTGGTTATCCGATTTATCTGAAAATTTCAGGGCAGATAGATCTTGACCTGTTAAACAATTTAACACCATGTCAGATTTGCTCTAAATGCTTTAGTTTTTGAGTTATAAGCCAAAAACTGCATTTTACCCCTATGTTCTATTTTTAGCCATGGCGGCCATCTTGGATGGGTGGCCGGGTCACCGGACACATGTTTTAAACTAGATACCCCAATGATGATTGTGGCCAAGTTTGGTTGAATTTGGCCCAGTAGTTTCAGAGGAGAAGATTTTTGTAAAAGTTAACGCCGGACGACGGACGACGGACGCCGGACTCCAAGTGATGAGAAAAGCTCACTTAGCCCTTTGGGCCAGGTGAGCTAAAAAGAAAATGGACAATATGTGTGTCATGTGTTATTATCGACCGTGCGAGGGCTATATAGCTAGTCAAGGTCATCTTCATATCATGTTTTTTTTTCTTTGCGAAGTTTGATATGCCATCTTCTTTAAAATTGTTATTGTTATGTAGTTATGTATATAAATTATTTTCTGTTTATGTTGATACAGTTAAGTGCTTATAAGTTGATTATTTTCTGCCATGTGTTAAAATTTGGTACATAATTTTTTTTTCTATAGTACTCTTTAATTATGACCATTTACAAGACTTGAGTGAGAACTTCAAATACAGTTTTTTGTAAATAACAAATGTAAAAATAGCAATAAAATTTATAATTAATATTTTCATTAATTCGGTTGGAAAAACAATAATATCTCATGTAACTGACAGGAAGTTTTTGAATACCCCAGTTGTTAACGTCAGTATTTATATTTTAACACCCATTTATTTTCTGTTCTTTCCTTTTGGCGTTTTTTTTTTCTATCCTTACTTTGTTGGATTTTATTCTTCGCCTTTTTGTCTTATATTCTCTTTTATGAAAACCCTTCCAGGCTTTGAGTGCGTAATATATCCAGTTTAACTTTCTTATCTCAGATATTACTTAGTGGTCAAAACATATATTGTTTGATAATAAAAAAATTGAGAATGGAAATGGGGAATGCGTCAAAGAGACAACAACCCGACCATAGAAAAAAACAACAGCAGAAGGTCACCAACAGGTCTTCAATGTAGCGAGAAATTCCCGCACCTGGAGGCGTCCTTCGGCTGTATTTTTGTAGAAACTGCTCCAACAAAGTTGTGAGGAGAAAAGATTCAAAATGGCACTGCGTTAATTTTATGGACACCATCATGATTTTGTTGACCCTTTCGAAGTGTTGGTGTCTAAACTAACTAAGGACATATTTTCCACGTCTTAGATTGTAGTTTACCATTTACGTCGTCTGGTCTTTTAAGTACCGAACGTGTCCTATCTCCGAATATGACTGTTTTGCTAAGTATGTAGTCACATTGCTAAAAGATGTGTCACAGTGTATGTATTTATTGTTTTGTGTCTTTTCGTTTGTATTTGTGGTTCTATTTTTATATTTTCTATTCGTATGTAAAAGTAAAGATAAATATTCACCCAGTTCATTTAAATGATTTTAGTTTAAAGCAATTATGTGCACAGGATTTATTTGTTTTGTGCCGTTTGATTTTGGAAAAAAGGCCGACATAGTTAGCTGCACGAATCTATATCAATATTATGGTAATTATTATAAAAAAAAAACATCAAATAACATAATTAGAAACCTAATCTTGATTTCTATCCAATTTTTAGAAATTTACCTGTGACTTTACTTTTTTGACGTTGTTGCAATCGTGTGACAGACACACAGTTCGTAATTCTATTAAGATATGTTTGTGTATTGTCGTTGTTATTCTGTGGTTAACATGACAAAAGGTACTATTATATCATTTATTTATGTATTTGTCTGTTCTTGCAATTATTTATACTGTAATCCCGTCATGTAGTGTTGACATTTTAGTGGTACATTTAACATCGATATAACGCGCGGAGGTTTGGCTAGTCATAAAACCAGGTACAAACCACCAGTTTTATCTTAAAATGTCTTGTACCAAATCAGGAATAAGGCAGTTTGTTATCTTATAGTTCGTTTCTTTGTATGTTTCACTGTCGTTTGTTCTGTTATTTCGTTGTTTTCTTCTTATAATTGATGTGTTTCCCTCGGTTTGTTGTTTGTAACGTTATCGGGATTTGTTTTCTCTCACTCGATGTATGACTTTTGAACAGCGGTATACTACTGTTGCCTATATTTTGTACCCGGAGACGGGTTTCATCTTGCCTCTTAGAAATAATGTATACTTCTTCAAAGATATGGACGACACACTAAACTAACAAAACACACAGCAATACGCACAGTAAAACTATGTATAAATGAAGCTTGAGTCCGATTTTAAATTAGGCAACAGACGAAACTACAAAGATCAACATAAATTAACAAAAGGCTTCTAGCAGTTATTAACACGCTAGTTCCAAACCTCAATCAAACTGATTAAAAATCAATGTTTTCATCATATGAAAATCGAGCAAAAGTCCCTCCCGTAACGGGTTAAGAATCACACACGGGAAGAACATAATCCGTATCATTCCAATTACTGGTTTTTAGAATAAATGATTTTATTTCCAACAAAAAGCCGCTTTAGTTGTTAATGTCTGTGTCATTTTGGTCTCTTGTGGACAGTTGTCTCATTGGCAATCATACCACATCTTCTTTTTATATTAAGTGATTCATAATTACTTCCAAAAAAAGGTCGTGTTAGAATGTCTTGACAACATTATCGTCAATATATCACTTCTGAATAAAAGTTTGGTTAGCTTTTGAGGTGAATGAAGAAACGTTTGTTCTTAGTATAGAATACTACCATAAAAGATAGGATGTGAAATACCTGTACGTTTATGATGTCAGGAATTGATTTACATTTACGAATAAATTTCCTAGTACTGATTATAAAATTAAGTAAATGTGTGACTAGTTTATGATATCAAAAACCCTGGTATTATAGGTTTTCAGTACATGTAATACAGAAATCTCCTTCATGAAATCAAATACAAAAATCGACCAGATCAAAAAATTGAAATGTATAAACTACGTTCTGTAAGATGGTGACAATGGAATGTCACCATCTTAAAAAAGTAAAATAATAGAAATAATGAATTATGAGGAAAATTCAAAACGGAAAGTCCCTAATCAAATGTCACAATCAAGAGCTCAAACTTTGATGAAAACACATTTAAATATCTAAAACCTGAAAAATTAAAGCCGGGGCGTTTCTATCTTCTGCCCAAATTACATAAAGTCAATAATCCAGGTAGACCAATTGTTTCCGCCAATGACCACCCTACAGAGAAAATATCAGAATTTATTTACTTTCATCGCAGACCACATGTAGAAAATTTACCATCATATATACAAGACACAACACATTATCTTTAAAAAATGGAATCTGTGAACCCTCTCCCACCTGAAACGATCCTTGTCTCGCTTGATGTTACCTCCCTCGATACTAACATCCCCCATGACGATGGTATTGAAGCCTGTAGGGAAGTCTGGAACTCTCGTAACACCTTACATCCACCAACTGAATGTCTCATCCAGCTTCTAACTTTGGTATTAAAATGCAATAACTTCACATTTAATGGTCTGTGTATTTACCTGTCGACTTTCCAGCATGGTCTGTGTATTAACTTGCCATCTTTCAAGCATGGTCTGTGTATTTACCTGTCGACTATCAACCATGGTCTGCGTTTTTACCTATCGACTTTCCAGCATGGTCTGTGTTTTACCTATCATCTTTCCAGCATTGTCTGTGTATTTACTTGTCAGCATGTTCCGTGTATTTACCTGATAGTGCATTCTTGTTCTTCTTATTGTCAAGAGAAATCACAGCTATTCCACTTTTCTCATCTTTGTCCAGTGTAACACTGCCACCGACCATCTGTTGAAGTGTATCTTCAGCTTTGTTCATTTTTGTGAAGTTCTGCCTGGTTTAACCTTAAAAACATGTCTCAAGTATAAGTTGTCATCGCGATATGTCAACTTTGGAACTTTGATTAATAATTCTCTTCAGCTCGCCTCGAATTCAAATAATTTGAAAGGCACCATCTCAAAAACCTTACAATGTCTAACATACTAACATAATTATATTGATTCCACAACTGCAACATATGTGTTACGATGTTTCTCCACTCTAGACAGTTTAATTCTAATATTCAAAGCGCGAGGCTTGCCGAGCTTTTTAAATAGTTTTAAAAACTTTATTGTTGAGAGTTGAAAAATAGCGTAATACACGAGTTTTAAATTAGAGAAAGTAGGTTCTACAAAGTCTTAATATTTTAACCAAGGTCTACACATACAGTTTAATTGAGATGAAAATGTAATGGGTAACGAAAATGTTAACAAACCTGTAAGATGGACCAATCTCCTGAAATTTCTCTGGAAATTCAAACATGCCATTGACTGAAATTTTAAAGTAAATTCTTACAACATTTTTACTAATTATCCACAAAGTTAAACACTGCACAACACTGGCCCAAGAAATGAATTTTAGTCCAGAGACAGCTTTTCAAATCGAAAACCTCTGTAGAGATCTCTACTACATCTACATCTATATAGTACTTCATACCTTCAATATACTGAGGATTACAAGAAGACACATACTAGGGAAATTCACACATTTTATAATTCAAACATACATGTATTTACAACAATTTCGAAAAACTTATTTTTTTTCATATAGACAAAAAAAAACATGATTTGATCTAGCAATATGATGCTGAACCTGACTCAGCTAGTTGAACCAAGTGAATTAATTGAAATAACGGCGAATATATAAAGGACACAAAGGTTTATACAGTAGTCAGTGTTATAGACTGCAATAAAAGATGGCGACCACCAAGGAATTCTGTTCACACTAAATATAGATGATATAATTCGATTTAGAACGTATGATGTATGTCACATATTTCGACCAATGAAAAAGTTACATCACAAAAATACTAAACTAAATACTATACTGGCAAGATCAAATGATAAAACACATCAAACGAATGGACAAAAAAGTATGAAAAGACTGCAAAATCATATATTCAAATAAGAATGTTAATCCCCTATACACAAATCCATACATGTTTGTTTTATCAGATTATAATGACATTGATGATGTAACATACAATGTCATTTTTCAACCAACGAAAGAGCTGCAAAATTATATCACCAAATAATCGCTTATACACAACTCCTTTAAAGAGCACATCGTTTGTTTGATTTATGAATATCTATTAATAGAACCACAATTAATAACTAAATTCATTTATTTTCCCTCCGCAAAATTTACGAAGAGATGATTTTAACTTCACCATTTGGAACTCTTGGTTTAATAGCTTCCTTGTGAGCAGCAACCCTCTATCAAGGAAATCATGATAGGAAATGCAAGCACGGGGATATCGTATCAATTGGGAGATATATACCCGTATGCAGTTGCTATATAACGTACTTTTGACATAATTCCAATAAAAGTGAACACAAAAAAGTGTTAAACACGAACTTACGTAGAAGTGGAAGTATTGTCCACTGTGAAAGATAAAATTTGAAATAAAGACGAAGGTTGGATAAACATCAATTTCTGACAAATATCCTTTTCAATTGAATTTTATAGAATATTAGACATTACGGTTTTTTATTTCCACAAAACAAATACAGATCATATGCACGAATAGAAATTATAGTATACATCCTCGTTCGCAAAAAAAGAATAAGTTTTGTAATCTGAAAATTTAATCTCATTATCCAATAACGTAGAAATGTATTCGTCAATAGATACAAGGATCTAAATAGGAATCTCTCTAAAAATAATCATGGAATGTAACAAACTTAACAACAGGAAAGACAAGTACTCGGAGCACGGTCGTAAGTGCACGGTAAATTAATCATTCGAGACCAAGAATGACTGTGACTTTCACGTCACATCTCGGGGGAAAGAAATAGCAGTGTACGTTTTGCGATAAGAAATACAAACCATTTGCAAACAGAAGCAAGATTTAAAGAAAACATCGACGTTCATGTCAGGTAATTTGATTTTATATTTAGCAAAAGAAAAATGTAAGTAATATATTATATCGGGTCAAAATGAAAATATTAAACGACATTCAAGGATTAATTTGTAAATCATTTTCTCAGAATCGAAATATCCTGTTTTATCAAGTCGAAATTTGATTAATTATATTTTTAAACGATCTTCAAGTGATTAAGTTGTAGTGATATTCAAGGGATTAAGTTTTAGTGATTTTAAAGAGTTCAGTCCATAAAAATTAAAATAAAAAAAAAATGTAAAAATTTAGAGATAACAATATTATATATCAAGTCGAAAGATTCAGTAGTACAACAAGTGTAAAAAAAAAAAGAGAGAAGGATTCAATAGAACGGACCACTAATATAACACGTTCAAAGAGGAACGATAGAAGTGTAAATACTGAGATTCTAGCTTAAACTCAAACATGTCCATCTCACATTATAAGTTATATGGTTCGCTACTGATCCCATACGGATCCATAGAGGGTTAGTAAAATCCATAGGGGGTGAGGCCGGAGGTCGAATCCCCTATGAATTTTATTCACCCTCTGTGGATCCGTAGGGGGTCAGTAGTTAACTGTATAACGAATTTATCGGACGCTGGACTTTTTCTGCTGCGTTTTGTTGAAAAATAAACATCTTTTCAATGTTTTAAAAAAGAATGGCAGCCATGTAGTTTAGAGGATCATAAACAACTGAAGAAGGCCAATGGCCGAAACGTCTTGAACAATTGGTTTATTTATACAATTATATAAAAGATATGTTCCCTATTGGAATTTTGAAAACAAAGAAAAATAAACAATGAAACACAACAACAGCAATAGATGACGTCACCAGTAATGCGTCATGAACCCCCTATGAAACTTACTAACCCCCTACAGTCTCATAGGAGGTCACCACGTGACGGCGTTTAACCAATCACAACGTGATAATTTATCTGTGGTCCGATAATACACCATAGAGCTCAGACAATTGAATGTTTATGCGGAAGGAGGGATTACAACCATAAGCAGGATTTGAAAAAGACATTTTGTTATAAATGTATTAATTGCTTTTGTTTTACTATTCATTTCGCCTTCTATTTCTCTATACACATATAGATCAAAATATCGACATTAAGGTGTAATACTATCACAGAGGGGAATAAATTGTTAAACAAGAATTAACTTTGAAACAGAAAACTCAAACTACATGTATACCAGAGAGGATTAAGTTATCACAAAAGATTTTTCGTACACAAACAAGCAAATACTGTAATCATGAATCAGAAGACTAACAGAGTTTTCTCTCGTTTTTTAATTTGTTTTCAAAATTGTCTTTCTTAGGTACCCCAAAAAGCTCCAACCTCATCGCAACCTGGACCAAGTTAAGCATCAAATCCAAACGGCCCGATTACGCATTCACCGAAAACAGGACTAAGTTCAACTTCTCCGCAACAGTGACCCAGTTCATATCGATGTCGTCGATGCACTGCCTAATTTCAAGACAGACGTCAACTGTACCTGCACTGCACGAGGGAACATTACTGGACGTGAACAGGATCTATTCAATCTCGACCATGGCAAAATGGTCAAGCACCATGGGAAGTGGACGAGGGTGACAATTTTAAAAACGTCTACGAACGCTCCTCTCATCTTAGAGGAGTAATATTTTCTTATCCAAGGAACAGATTACCGTAGCCGTATTTGGCACAACATTTTGGAATTGTGGGTCCTCAATGCTTCTCAACTTTGTACCTGTTTGGATTTAAAACTATTTAGATCTTAGCGTCACTGATGAGTCTAATGAAGACGAAACGCGCGTCTGGCGTATCAAATTATAATCCTGGTACCTTTGATAACTATTTACACCACTGGTTCGATGCCACTGCTGGTGGACGTTTCGTCCCCGATGTTATCACCAGCCTAGTAGTCAGCACTTCGGTGTTGACATGGATTTTAGTTATATGGACATTTTAGTAAAATTCCTGTTGACAAAACTTTAACAATTTTCGTAAAACTAAGGATTTTCTTATCCCAGGAATAGATTACCCTAGCCGTATTTGGCACAATATTTGGGAATTTTAGGTCCTCAATGCCCTTCAACTTTGTATTATTGGCTTTATAAGTATTTGATATAAGCGTCACTGATGAGTATTATGAAGACGAAACGCGCGTCTAACGTATTAAATAATAATCCTGGTACCTTAAATAACTATTGAGAGAATCACCAGGAAAGTTCCGTGTCCTCTACATATAACGTCCCACCGACCATCGGTTTTTCCACAACTGATGGAACAGGCAAAAAAATCTACGATGTCGCCTTTCGTCTCAACCTAGAATTCGGACGGAATACGGATACGGGTGAAATTCGTTTCTGTAGATCCTATGCCAAATAATTCCTCTTTCAGCGTTCCGTCTCAATTCAAGACGCAAATATTTAAACTGATTACTTCTATGTCTTAAACGGTTCGACGTCACCAATTAAGTTAACAAAATACCCAATACCAAATGGAAACCGCACCTTATCACCAATGTTTAATTCGTTCTATGCCATCTCAATTATTCTTTAGGGTACGTCGGAGAATAATTTCCAGAGTACATTACAACACCAAAATCGATCATCGCCCTGAACAAAACTTAAAAAGCTAAACACTTATATCAACCCCATTTATGTGCCTTTCGATGTCTGACTGTTCTCAGGGACATCAACGAAACGAACTTGAAACTCACACTAAACGCCTTTATGAAGAATGGATTCAGTTTGCTTCGGACCAACACATAGACGTTAAAGCCGGGGCCAAGAAATTCAAGGGATTAACACTCCACAGAATGATCTATTTCGAACATTGTTTGAAGACCAACGTCAATGTGTATCATCTAAGAGATGACAGTGTGTCTTTAAATGTCTATAAATCCTGATGTCAGTATGAAGACACGATGCACGTCAACCAATTTGACCATCATTTGTCTTACATTTCAAAGGAGTAGGGCCAGTAAGATCCCTTTTTGGCCCCAAAATATAGCAGTTTTACAAAATTGTTAAAATGTAAACTTTTAGTTATTTATTGGATAGTAGAATGGTTCTGCTACATAAATATGGGCTGTTTTTGACAATACAATGCACATATATTGGGTACTAGCACCATTAAGTCATGCTAAATTACTGAAATCTTTACAATTCCAGCATTTTAGTTAAATTTTAGACGGTTTCCGTGTAAAACGAAAGTGGCCGCATTCGTGTTCATCCAAAATATTGAAATGGAAGTTGTATTTGATGATAATACATAACATATATAAAGATTGAGGATGAACACGGATGCGGCCACTTTCGTTTTTGACAAAAACCATCTGAAAAGTGACATTTTTTCGCACATTTGGTAGATTTTTCATATTTGAGCTTGAATCGGATTGTTTTTAATGATTAAATAAGTTAAAATCTTTCACATAAATTAATTGAATCCTATGAAATAGACACTTAAGTGTTTAAAAAGTGGTCAAAATCTTTCGTCAAATGAAACTGAAATTTGAGTCCAAAATCGGTCCTTACCGGACCTACTCCTTTAACGGCGTACACACAAACGTATCAATGTGGGACTTTTGACCATCATTCGAACCTGTTAGATCGACATCAAATCAAATGCAAGGCCTTTTCCGTCTATAATTGCAATGGGGGATTTTATTCCAACCCGAACATCGTTTTCGATAAATTAGAGGCACAGGGCTTTAAAATCCCCGTGAACGTCTTTACAAATATTGTATCGTGTTCGACTTCGAAGCCATGCTTGTGTCTATCAAATATTCCAATTCTGCCAAATTGACGTGGACGCAGCGACACGACCCGTTTCCATCTGTTCTAATGTAGAAGGATTTACCAAACCTCACTGTATCATAGAAACTGATATACAGCTGGCACGACACTCATTTGAAGATGCCATCGACCAACTGGACAAAGACATTCAGACTGTGTGCCTTGCTAGAAGACGACGACGACGACGAGTTTAAATTTGACGCGTTACTGGACGACGAAGAACTTTTTAAGGTGAACGGAAAAAAGCGTTTCTAAAAAGCTGAAAGAAGAACTTGACGCCTACTGTCAATAAACAGTCTTTCTCGGATTCAACTCGGCTAAACATGACATAAATCTGGTTAAATCATACATGAGACATGCACCTTCCCAGTGGAAAGGAAATCGTGAAAAGAAACACTAGTTACGCCTGTTTGTCCAACGAGTTAGCTTTCAACGTCTATGAAAACAAGGGATTCTTCCCGTATGAATGGTTCGACAGTGTAAATATGTTGAAACATTCGACACTTTCGTCTGACGGAGCCTTCTACAGTTCATTGATATAGTCCAACATCTCCGCCGAAAACTCTGCTAACTGTCAGAACATATGTAGTCATTTTACGACTTTTTCGTCTGGTACAAGAATTTAGACATCGGACCGTTCGTCCATACCGTGGAAAATCAACAAAAATGTTAATCTGACAGAGATGTCAACATATTCAAATCCTCAATTTCCGTAGAGGGACTCGCAGAACGTAGTGCTCTTCGGTACGGGTCGACAGGCCGTAGCGTCCTTCGTCCTCTTCAACGTAATCAACAGTGATCTTTAACAGATCGATAAATATAATTTAACCCTTGGACTGTCCATCCTTTTCAATCGTCACAAAGAGGTAGGACATTCGTATATCCGGAAAAACCATACCAAAAGATTATTTCATTCGATGCCAAAGCGCTCTATTTATGGGCCATCGACCAGGACATGCTGACTGGAGCTTTTGTTCGGCGACTTTGTATGATGGGTCCACTTGTATTTGTAATATTTGTATTTTTATCTATCAAATGAGTTAATTTAATGTCCTACCTCTTTAATGTCCTACCTCTTTGTGACGATTGAAAAGGATGGACAGTCCAAGGGTTAAATTATATTTATCGATCTGTTAAAGATCACTGTTGATTACGTTGAAGAGGACGAAGGACGCTACGGCCTCTGCTGGTGGACTATTAGTCCCCGAGGGTATCACCAGCCCAGCAGCCAGTACTTCGGTACTGGCATGAAAATACGGATTTATTGTGTTATTAAAATTTGCTGTTACAAAATATTAGAAATTATTATAAATTAAGGAATGTATCTCCCTCATGCAAAGCTCTGATTCCTTTCACGGATTTGGCTATACTTTTTGGATCTTTTGGATTATAGCTCTTCATCTTTTATATATACTTTGGATTGCAAATATTTTGGCCACGAGCATCACTGAAGAGACATGTATTGTCGAAATGCGCATCTGGTGCAAGAAAAATTGGTACCGTTAATTTTATTAAGCCTTTTTCAACTGATTTTTATAGTTCGTTCTTATGTTGTACTGATACACCACTGTCCCAGGTTAGGGAGGATTGGGATTCTGCTAACATATTCTGGAAGTATGTGCCTGTCCAAGTGAGGAGCCTGTTATTCAGTGGTTGTCGTTCGTTTATGTGTTACATATTTGTTTTTAGTTCCTTTTTGTACATAAATTAGGCCGTTAGTTTTCTCGTTTGTATTGATAATACATTGTCATTTCGGGGCTTTTAAAAGCGGACTATGCGGTATGGGCTTCGCTCACTGTTGAAGGCCGTACGTTGACCTATAGTTGATAATAGTGTCATTTTGGTATCTTGTGGAGAGCTGTCTCATTGGCAGTCATTATATATTCGAAGATGTGGTGTGTGTGCAAATGAGACAACTTTCCATCCAAATAATAATTTATAAAAGTAACCCATTATAGGTCAATGTCTTCTTTTTTATAATTAATACAAAGACACTTAGTTAAAACAAATAGGAAAAAAATCAAATAAACAACGGACATATGAAAATATTTCAAACATTAATATTCATCATGTTTATGTACTATCAGAAAAATTGGTACCGTTTATGTTATTATAACAAATAACAAAGTGTATTATTAAAGTGCTTTGCTTTGAGCTCGGTTCATTGTTATGCAATTCATTCTTTGTGAAATAAAGATTTTACAGACAACTCTCATGTACAAGGATGTCTCAAAGTATTATCATTTCTATGTACAATGTAAGTAACAGGGAGATAAAAGCATATTTTTTTTGTTTGATCCAAACATTATTTGTCCATTGACCAAATTTGTTTTGCTTTCACCAGCTTTAAAGGAGATATTATCAAAGAATTGATAAAAAACAGCACAGAAGCTTACTTTCTAGCTCATCAGGCCCAAGCATCATGTTAGACATTGTCATTACTAAAATCCAATAAATGTCTTCTAATCTGAGGATCAATTCAACATTTTAAAGTGTTTTACTAATGATACTGACAAGCCACCACAAAGATATACTGAGTGCCAATGAAAACGCAAACACTTTTGTTTTTCAAAAAAGTCTGATAATTTTTATTTATTTTATATTAGAACTTTGTCGACAACTTTACGGTTGGGTGATTTTTGGAACAAATGCGAAGTAAGGGTTATTTTGAACGGACATAAACCGAGTTCACCGCTTTTCAACATACGCACCATTTTCACGATTTTGTCATTTAAAGCTTGGCTAATGTCATGAATTTTCCAACCCTTATTGTAAGGAAACTGCAATAAACATCTGAGTAAATGCCAGGACTTTCTGACAACCAGCGACATGCAGTTTCGGGCATGATCCATTGAAGCCTTTCACAGCATACAATAAACCAAATCATTCACAAATTCAACAAAAATGGATCAGTTAATGATAAGCCACATCCCGGGGTTCAAAAAGCAAGAAATGCTCAGCAAAACCGATACATTTGGTCTTTAACATATCCGATATCGACTCTGATGGATGTCCAAAGGTCACGTGAGTTCAATGGTGGTCACGGTAGATCCTATGGAGCAATTTCAGTAAAGCACCATTTGCGCAGATATTCAACGGTTAAAGAGGACCACAGCCGACATCTAAACGGCCGTCTGGTGTAAACATCGAATTCTGTAGACCAAAAATCATTCATTATGTACCAAAAATCGTCAGTGGTGGTTACATAGACGTTTGGCACCCGCCTTGGCCAAAAGTCGTGCGTTTCGCCAGATTTAGGTCCGATAGAGCAAATTTTGCATCAGATTTGACATGGTTTAGACGATGAAAACCACCACCAATATCATAAAGTCAGCTTGAGTTTGCTTTACAGGACAAGTGGAATAACATTCCTCGAGATCACATTAAACGTCCGGGATGATCAATTCCACGGCGCTGTCGAGATTGCGCTGCACAACGGGGTTGTAACATTTTTAGTTAGGACTGTGATTTGATGATTCGACATTGGATGTTTCGTTTATCTATTGCGCCCGAAAGATGACAATGAAACATTTTTGTTTGATATCGATCTATTGTTAGAATTGTTAATTTTCAAGAACATTCATTTTGAAAGATTATGATTTCTAATATAAATTTTATTTTTGAAAAACCAAGTGTTGCGTTTTCATTGGCACTCAGTATATATAAATAGAACCATGCAAATAGTTAGCAAATACATATAAAAAAAGATGTGATATGATTGCCAATGAGACAATTCTCCACAACAGACCAAAATGACATAGAAATTAACAATTACAGGTCGCCGCACAACCTTCAACAATGAGCAAAGCTAATGCAGCATAGTCAGCTATAAAAGGTCTGGAAATGACAATGTGAAACAATTCAAAGGAGAAAAATAACAGGCTTATTTATGTACAAAAAATAAAGAAAAAACGAATATGTAACACATAAACAAACGACAACCACTGAATTACAGGCTCCTTATATCATGTTCTCAGATATCATCTCCCAATTTAAAAAAATCACGAAAAATTGAACCTATTATGTGTTGCTCTCCTAGCTATAAAATGTATCCAAAATCAAAGATGTTGAACATATTCTATCATAATCATTTGGTAACTAATGCAATTAGTGTCTCCTCCATGCCTGTCTTGAACATAAAAACTAAACTAAATATAAAATAAACAATACTCCTAATGCTCCGGTTGGTTGTCATCGTGCAACACAGTTAATAACACATATAGGAAAATCATAGAACTACATTTATCATAAAACACTGTCAAACATCCAAACATACTATCCACACTCATCTGTGTCCACACTTGTAACAAATAATAAAATATATTTCTCCAAACAAAAGATTTAAATTCCTTAAGAAGTCAATATATCTGTCATGTATAATCAATGTCATTCGAATGCTTACTTGACAACCTAAATCAGGTTTTAACATGTCATAATTAGCTTCATGGTATGTTACATTTCGAAAACTGCAAAGAAAATGATTTTTGCTGAAAACACATAGAGATCAGATGACGTTTTGTTAACAGGTATGTACATTGTAGTTATACTTTATCAGGAGTGGGACATTTAAAGACGTATCTTATCCGTATCTGATACGTTGACTAATCGTAACGTATATATGGGTTTTTATTCATTTAATTATTTACGTTCTTAAATATTAATCGAGAAATGGGAAAAGAGAGGGAGAAATGGAAAGGGCGATGCAAATTTGTTATCTCTTTCATTTTAATATATAAATTGTTTGTTTAATAATGTTAAATAATTGTTTAATTTGTGTATTATTTGTGTTTACATACTTGCTTCTTGTATGTCAAAATCGGCACTTAATTATATTTACTGCCCTAAAAGTGATGTGTCTACTTTATTTAAAGTACCTATAATACAATAATGAAAACATTGCCCGGACGACAGCAGAAGCTAACATTTACACAAATATAACAATCACGTGATTTTAGTGTCAGTCTACATACTTTTAAAACTTGATATTTAAATCATGAGAACTACCCAGGCATGAAGTTGAATTATTAAACAAATAAAGTTAACGTTAACAATATTAATACACGTACTTTAAATTTGCTAATAGAGGGAATTGAATCATCCACATCATAATCGAATTGATTACTGATACTAATAACAATAAATTTATAAATTAGCAGGCAATCCTTTTTTCAAATATGAAGTAAAGTACGCCTTTTATGGTGCGCTCGACTTTAGTGACTTAATACGAGTTTTGTTTTTGAATGATTGTTAATGACTTTTTGTAAACAATAAACGCTAGCACAAAAAAAGAAGTGAGTAAACTATGTTTACAATTTTATAATAACAATTTTTTTTATTCAAGTCTGTAGATTTTAACTATATACTTGCCACGAAGTCCGGATTTTCTGAACGAAGTTTCCCCTGTATATATGCAAAATATGGCAAATCCCAATTATATCTTTGCTGTTTTGATTATATTGCCCTTCGAATATTTCGTAATGTACATCACTACAGTAGGACTCATAAATCTTAAATTGAAAACTATCATGTAATAAACAAAGTGTATCAATGGGAATCAATAACAGAAAGAAATCTAACATTGAAAAACACATACTAGTATTTAAATATGTAAATAAGCATTAAACAATAACACATAGACAGATACGTCAACGTATCAGAAACGGATACGATAAGTCTTTAAATGTCCCACTTCTAATTGTAAAAGTTTACTAAGTCATGATTTATACTTTTACTAGAATGGAATAGTAAGGTATTTATTTATTATTTTCTACTATTGTTTTACAAAGTCAAATATTCATGATCCAAGAAAATGAAGTAAAGGTCAGATTAAACAAGCTAGAAATACATTTACACCTTATAATCATTCCAAACGCAGAATATAGTTGACCTACTGCTTAGAGTATACAGACCAAACCATGACAACGTTGTATTTACCAATGGACAATGTAAATGAGGTTAAAGTAAGATAATCCCTACCAGACAGAGATGTACATCTTACAATCTTTCCAGTAATCAAATATAAATGCCCTATTGCATAAAGTATATAAAACACAACTTTGACCACGAAAACTAAACAAAGACCTATGAACAGTGAGAATGTGCTAAATTTAACCAAACTTGGCCACAATCATCTTTTGGGTATCTAGTTTAAAAAATGTGTGGCTTGACCCAGCTATCCAACCAAGATGGCCGCCATGGCTAAAAATAAAACATAGGGCTTAAATGCAGTTTTTGGCTTATAACTCAAAAACGAAAGCATTAAGAGCAAATCTGATATTGGGTAAAACTGTTTATCAGGTCAAAATCTATCTGCCCTGAAATTTTCAGATGAATCGAACAACCTGTTGCTGGGTTGCTGCCCTGAATTGGTAATTTAAGGGAAATTTTGATGTTTTGGGTTATTATCTTGAATATTATTATAGATAAGAGATAAACTGTAAACAGCAATAATGTTCAACAAAGTAAGATTTACAAATAAGTCAACATGACCAAAATGGTCAGTTGACCCCTTTAGGAGTTATTGCCCTTTATAGTCAATTTTGAACCATTTTTCGTAAATCTTAGTAATCTTTTACAAAAATCTTCTCTGAAAATACTGAGCCAAATTAATCCAAACTTGGCCAAAATCATCATTGGGGTATCTAGTATAAAAAAAAATGTGTGGCTTGACCCGGCCAACCAACCAAGATGGCCACCATGGCTAAAAATAGAACATAAGGAGGAAAATGCAGTTTTTGGCTTATAACTCAAAAACCAAAGCATTTAGAGCAAATCTGACAGGGGTAAAACTGTTTATCAGGTCAAAATCTATCTGCCCTGAAATTTTCAGATGAATCGAACAACCTGTTGCTGGGTTGCTGCCCCTAAATTGGTAATTTTAGGGAAATTTTGCTGTTTTTGGTTATTATCTTGAATATTATTATAGATATAAACTGTAAACAGCAATAATGTACAGCAAAGTAAGACCTAAAAATAAGTCAACATGACCAAAATGGTCAATTGACCCCCTAAGGAGTTATGGTCCTTTATAGTCATTTTTTAATAATTTTCATAAAATTTGTAAATTTTTACTAACATTTTCCACTGAAACTACTGAGTTTATTATAGATAGAAATAATTATTAGCAGCAAGAATGTTCAGTAAAGTAAGATGTACAAACACATCACCATCACCAAAACACAATTTTGTCATGAATCCATCTGCGTCCTTTGTTTAATATTCACATAGACCAAGGTGAGCGACACAGGCTCTTTCGAGCCTCTAGTTTATCATATATCCTTAAAAGTTCAATTGTGACAATCAATTTTTTTTTAGTTCTAATAAATCAAAATTTATCCATATACGCATGTACAAATTTGAACATTTGTATTTCAATATTTAATGTCAATGATACAGGTAGTGTGTTATCTATTGAGTGTAATTTTCCCTAGCTAATTTGGGGGATCTCAATCCCAGTTTTCAAGACAAACCAATTTTTTTCATGCATACTTCATATTGGAATCCTTGAAATTATAATTTGCTGCCTTTTACTGTGCTAGAAACAATCTAATAGAACTTTTATGTCACAATGAAGTTGTGTTAGCTACTGTGCAAAAACAATATGATCTATGGTCTTTAAAAGTGGCAACACTGGACCCTATCAAGTTAATCTACTGCACCATGTCAAGTTTATCTATACCATATGGGTTTTGTCAACTAAACTTTTTGTATATGTTCAGATTAAATTTACATCCTGTAAATTTTATTTGTCAATGATGTCCATGTTAAATTCAAAAAAGAAAATAACTGACACATCCCATAAACAAGATTGATTTCTTGAATAACTTCAAAAATTCCTTAGATGTTAGGTCAATGTTATAGATTTTCACATAGTCATAGTGATATGAATTATTTTTCAAGCTTAATATCTTGTATATTGTATCTGTTCAGGTCATGGCATCCATTAAATCTAAACAACGAGAACAATACAACATAAACAACATGACAATGAATATTGAGACAAAGATAGAGATCGACATAAAGAAGAATATTAGTGACATGATTTGTCTAATGGATGGAAGAGTTATAGTAGTGGACATGAGAGGTAAAGTTAACCTATTTGCTTCTGATGGCAAACTACAGAAACAGTTACCAGTACCTGGTGAGCCCTTCAGTGTTACACAGATCAATCAGAACACTATAGCCATAACTTATTCTGGAGAGAGAGCCATTAAGATCTTCAATATGGAGAATGAAACAGTTACCAAAGTTATCACATTAGACAAAGAATGCTATGGTTTATCATTCTCCAATAATTCTCTGGCTGTAGGTTTGAGTCATAATGAAATCCGTATTATAGACTTAGAAGGAAATACACTGAAGTCAATACAAATGCCACTTCATAATGTATCATGCCTTGCTAACCTTGTTTACTGCAATGATAGAGTTACCTATAGTGACTATTATGGTAAAGCAGTATACTGTGTGGATGAATCAGGTAAACAGATCTGGCAATATAAACAGAATTTATCACAACCAGAAGGACTTTGTACAGATACATATGGTAACATTATTGTAACAGACTACATCTCTCATCGAATAACAGTAATATCAAAAGATGGACATGATAGTAAATTACTGATTAGTGAAGAGGATGAACTGGAGTATCCTAGGTGTATTTGTTTTAAACATAATGAGTCTTCAGGATTTATTTGTGATGAAAATGGCACATACTTAGCAAAGTTCAATTTATCTTCATAATAATATACAAAGTGGTAACAAAGGCAGTGCTTTGGCACCATTTAGTTTGCTAGTATTGAATTGATACAATATATACTGAGGAATCTTATGATATTTCATTCATGTGAAAGTACAACTTATGTCTATAATCAAAGCATGATTAGGCAGTTACCTATAGGTTTTGTGATTTTATTGTTCAGATTACTTATAATCAAACCTATTACTTTTGTCCTGTATGTTCTCCCATTTATTTGTATACTAGTCCTGTCATGAAAGGTTGTGATTTTAATGTTATATTTAATATTGCCATAAAAGCGGGGGTTTGGCTAGCCACAATATCAGGTTAAACCAACCATTTTTTTTCTTAAAATGTCCTGTACCAAGTTAGGAAAATGGCCATTGTTATATTATAGTTCGTTTCAGTGTGTGTGTGTGTGTGTGTTGCATTTTAATGTTGTGTTTTGTTGTGTCGTTGTTTTCCTCTTATATTTGATGTGTTTTCCTCAGTCGATTTATGAATTTTGAATAGCGGTATACTACTGTTGCTTTTATCTATTACTTTTGACGGAAGGCTAATAATATCAGATATTTAGACATTTTTCAATTATAATGATAAAATTGAGAACGGAAACTGGGAATGTGTCAAAGATACAACATACCCGACCAAAGAGTAGAAAACATTCCAAGGCCACCAATGGATCACCTCGCCCATAAACAATAATGTATACAAGTTGAGTAAAAATGGACAGCACACTTTACTTATAAACATATGTTTTGAATAAACCCAAATTAAACATTGTTCAGTAGTTGCCGTTTGTTGGTGAGGTCCATAGATGTTTCTCGTGTTTTATATAGATTATGTACCAAAGATACCAAAGGGACATTGAAAATCATAAGTAAGCAACCAGGTGACTATATATGACATGGCAAAAAATATCATACAAACAAAAGTACACAAACCATAACATAAAAAACTGAGAACCGAGCAACGGGAACACCACCAAAGACCACAGGTGAAGTGAAGTTCTCCAGAAGGGTAATCAGATCATGCTACACATGTGGCACTGTTATGTTACTCATGTAAGTACAAACCAGGTGTTAAGTCTAATTCGGTAGGTCATATTCGAGGAAAAGAGGACTCGACTTGGTAACAATTGGAATTAATGCTACATTTATAAGTCGTAGAACAAAGCCAACAGCAAAACAAAAACCAAAAAGATCAGATTCTGTCCACAAAACATTACACAGAAACTAAGAATTGAGCACTATAACATGTTTCTCAGAAAAAAATAAATTTATGTCATCCAAATGTCAGTTTATCAGTGCAGAAAATAAACAGGTGTCTTCTTTTCTGTCCGCTATTTTTTGGGGAAAGTAAAATCTAAATTAAGAACCATGGTTGAAACTGAATCTTCATATGTTTGATAAAAATTGAATATGTTATTTTTTCTTTATCAAATTCCAATATTGAAGGAAAAGCGATATTTGTTTTCTTTCGTTGTGCTTTTGTATATTATTCAGAAGCAGTGAATACTATTTTGGAGTAACATTTTTTTTGCTCAACTCTTTATTAAAGGTTGTAATAGAATTGAGTTTAAGAGTATAAGGTAGTGAAAGAAGGGGAAGGGGGCAATGACAATAATGTATACCAAGTCGGGGTCTTTTATAGCCTACTATACGGTATGGATTTTTCTCATTGTTGAAGACAGTATGGTTGCCTATAATAATTGCTTATAACCACTTCATTCAGATGATCGACGATAGATATTTCTTAAACTTCTGTAAAATACTTCAATACTGGTTAATATATAATTTCAAATTTCAATACAAATACTAGGGATCATGGATCTTGTTTTTTCGTAATAATACATTGAAATCAACGAATTTTGGGTTATTTATATAGGGGATCTTTAGCTTTCTTTATCGAGGAAACATTAAAAAATAAAGTTGCCTAAAATTCTATGAGAGAATTGCTAGAAAATCATTAATACTTCTGCAATATCAAATAAAAATAGAAGGTCAGTCACGGGCCTTATTTTCTTGAAAAAATACCCACAAATTCGGAATATACTTTACGACACTTTTAAATCTTTTCTGTTAAATTTCTTGTTGAAATGACATGTGTTGACACAAATTGGTACCGTTAATGTTATTTAATGATATATTTAAAATATTGCAATAAGGCGTTGCGGTTTGGCTTGCCACCATTTTTTTTTATTAAAATGTCCTGTACCAAAGCAGAAATATGTCAGTTGTTTTCTAATAGTTCGTTTCTATGTATGATACATTCTCGTATGTTTTTGTTGCACTTCAGTGTTCTGTTGTTCCGTTATTTTCCTGTCATAGTTGATGTATTTCCCTCGGTTTTAGTTTGTAACCCGGATTTGTTCAATCGATTTGACTTTTGAACAGCGGTATACTACTATTGCCTTTATTTTGAACTCGGAAGCTGGCTTCAGTTTGCTCCTTAAAAATAATGCTGACTTTTTCAGCAAATACGGACGACACACCAATTAAACAAACACACAGCAACACGAACAGTAAAACTTTGTTTATATGAAGTCAGAGTCCGATATTAGATAAGGTAAAAAAAGAAATTAAGCAAAATGGCAATGATACATGAATTAACAAAGGGCAACTGACATGCCAGCTCCAGGCCTCAATATAACTGATAGAAATATATTATGTCTTCATCATATGACAATGTTGATTACTGTTCCTGTGTTAGTCACTAGAGTATAATGTAAAGATAATAACTTTATTTTCTACTTCTATAAATTCGAATGTTCATTTGGTATCTTTGGTCTCAGTTCAAAGTCTTAAAAAATTGGTCAAAATGGATGTTTTGTGTTCTGTTAAATTGTTCCTTTTAAAATTGTTACACAATGATGACTGCTGTACCCATATTTTGACTATTTTATTTATTGTGTCTGTTTTGTTCACGCATCATTGTAAATATAACGGAATTTGACGAGACTGTCATCTAAGTGAGAGGGTTAGCGCTATATAAAACCAGGTTCAATCCACCATTTTCTACATTTGAAAATGCCTGTACCAAGTCAGGAATATGACAGTTCTTGTCCATTCGCTTTTGATGTATTTTGTTATTTGATTTTGCCATGTGATTATGGACTTTCCGAATTGATTTTCCTCTAAGTTCAGTATTTTTGTAACTTTACTTTTTCATATAAACAGACCAAAAAAATGACACGAAAATAGAGCCATTTGTGCTTGCTGTGTGGGGAAACCTATGAAGATTAGAGGCAAATAACATTTGTGAAATTCGACAGTTTCATTTTTTTTTATGAAATATTATATCTTGTTCTCTTAATAAATGTATTAATTATGTATCATTATTATATTGAAACTCAGTGTCGCTAACAAACCTGCAAGTGTACAATAAATGCCTTAAAATGTTTGAATCACCAAGATAGATTATCATAAATGCAATGTTACCTTACAAAACAAGGTTGTGGATACATTTTTAAATCAAGATATCCTGTTCAAAGTTATGGCTAAGTTTGTGTCGTAGTTCTCTTATATTTGATACGTTTCCCTCAGTTTTACTTTGAAGCCCGGATTTGTTTTTTTCTCTATCGATTTATGAATTTTGAACAGCAGTAAACTACTGTTGCTTTTATTTAGTTCTATTTGATCAAGCAGATTAAGTAGATATGTTTTTTTTTTAAAGATTACAAACAAACATTTGAGAAAATTAAAAATAAATGACTATGAAAGGTCCTTAAGGGGTCAATTGACAATATTTAAAGATCGTAATTTGCTAAACAGTATATCTATTTACAGTTTATCTCTTTCTTTAATAATGTTTAAGATAATAACAAAAAACTGCAAATTTCCTTAAAAATTACCAATCCAACAACGGGTTGTTTGATTTGTTGGAAAATTTCAGAGCAGATAAATCTTAACCTTATGAAAATGTTAAACCTGTCAGATTTGCTCGAAATGCTTTGATTTTTAGAGATATTAGTCAAAAACTGCATTTAACCTTATGTTAAAGTTCTATTTTTAGCCACTTCGGCCATCTTGATTGGCAGACGAAGTCGTCGGACACACTGGTGCAAATACAAAATTTTAATCATGGTATCTATGAGGAGTTTATTTTAAACAAGTAATCTAAATGATAATTGTGGCCTAGTTTGATTTAATTTGTTCAGGAAGTTTCAGAGGAGAAGATTTTTTCGTAAAAGTTAATGACAATGACGACGAACGACGGACGCCAAGTGATGACAAAAGCTGATAGTGTTTATCAAAATTATGTTATAAAAAAACCAGATGCTCCGCAGGGCGCAGCTTTATACGACCGCAGAGGTTGAACCCTGAACGGTTGGGGCAAGTATGGACACAACATTCAAGCTGGATTCAGCTCTAAATTTGGATTGTGATTAAATAGTTGACACAGCATAGGTTTCTGACACAGAATGAATGTGGTCTAATGAACTTGCCTTTGTGCAATTCACTATGCTGTTGAATATTAATCCTCTCAAAAAAATGTTTTAAGAAATTTTCTTTTAATTTATGAAATCTGAAATGAGAAAAATTTACCCCCCCCCCCCCCCATTTTTTTTCACATCCCCCTTTCCCTTTTTCCAAAACTAATCTCAATTCAAATTTCTAATGGAGTTTGCAACAATAACTACTCATTTAAATACATCATAAAATATTAAAATGTAAAATAAAGTGCTTGTTATCACTGAATGTTAAAGATTGTTTTAATTTATCAGTTGGTAGTAAAAGTGAATATACATTGTTTATTGTATAAAACAATGATTTAAGTTGATTCAACTACTATTCTGGACAAAGAAAGATAACTCCAATTGAAAATTTCTTGCTATTGCACAATATTGTGCAATTAGATATTTCTTGCTATTGCGCAATACTGTGCAATTGAAAATATTTGCTTTTGCACAATACTGTGCAATTGAAGATTTCTTGCTATTGCGCAATAAATACTGTGCAATTGAAAATTTCTTGCTATTGCACAATACTGTGCAATTGAAGATTTCTTGCTATTGCTGAATACTGTGCAATTGAAAATTTCTTGCTATTGCACAATACTTAATATAATAATTTTGGATCCTCATTTGAACCAACTTGAAAACTGGACCCATAATCAAAAATCTAAGTACATGTTTAGATTCAGCATATCAAAAAAGCCCAAGAATTCAATTTTTGTTAAAATCAAACTTAGTTTAATTTTGGACCCTTTGGACTTTAATGTAGACCAATTTGAAAACAGGACCAAAAATTAAGAATCTACATACACAGTTAGATTTGGCATATCAAAGAACCCCAATTATTCAATTTTTGATGAAATCAAACAAAGTTTAATTTTGGACCCCGATTTGGACCAACTTAAAAACTGGGCTAATAATAAAAAATCTAAGTGCATTTTTAGATTCAGCATATCAAAGAATCCCAAGGATTCAATTTTTGTTAAAATCAAACTAAGTTTAATTTTGGACCCTTTGGACCTTAATGTAGACCAATTTGAAAACGGGACCAAAAATTAAGAATCTACATACACAGTTAGATTCGGCATATCAAAGAACCCCAATTATTCAATTTTTGATGAAATCAAACAAAGTTCAATTTTGGACCCTTTGGGCCCCTTATTCCTAAACTGTTAGGACCAAAACTCCCAAAATCAAACCCAACCTCCCTTTTATGGTCATAAACTTTGTGTTTAAATTTCATAGATTTCTATTTACTTATACTAAAGTTATGGTGCTAAAACCAAGAATAATGCTTATTTGGGCCCCTTTTTGGCCCCTAATTCCTAAACTGTTGGGACCTCAACTCCCAAAATCAATCCCAACCTTCCTTTTGTGGTCATAAACCTTGTGTTAAAATTTCATTGATTTTTATTTACTTACTAGAACACACCAGTGATATCGCGGGTCCGTGACTGAATTAAAGTATGTAACTATGCGTAAGCCTTATTTTAGTATTGGTATTGTCATCTGATAAAGTCATGCCGATTATAAGATGCACAGTTTTCTCTGCTTTCAAACACTTTTTGTTTAAACCCATCGACCTGGAACTTTTTGGTAATATTAATTATTTGGAAAACAAAAGGGCCTGGAATGCATGGAGTATTTTTTTATCAACAGCATTGTCCCATATTAGTTATAAATAACCGCGCTGTTTTACGTCATGCCGCTAACAAATTGAAAACTGTACTATACGCCTTATTTTTAGTATTCGTATTGTCATCTTAAAAAGTCATACTGATTAAAATACTACAATAGGAAACACTGTGACAATGATTGAACTCTGTGATTATGACCCGTGTATTATAGCAAAATCCTAAATACACCCGGTTTGGTGGTGCGCCTGTCAGATGCGGAACGTACAGATAAGGTAAAAGGTAACAGGTGAATATAGTTGGTATCGGTATCGGACTCGATCCGGAACGTCTTAATTATTGGCAATATTAATTACGCGGAAAACAAATGGGCCTGGAGTGGTGTAATTTTTAATCAACACCATTGTGCTATATTAGTTCAATATAAACTTGAATTCTTTGATTCATCGTTTTTACGTGATGACGGCTGACAAGTTGGACCTCGTAATTTTAGTATTATAGATACTAGAGTAATTGTGCGAAAACCAAGAATAATGCTTATTTGGGCCCTTTTTTGGCCCCTAATTATTCCTAAACTGTTGGAATCAAAACTCCCAAAATCAATCTAAACCTTCCTTTTGTGGTCATAAACCTTGTGTCAAAATTTCATAGATTTCTATTTACTTAAACTAAAGTTATAGTGCGAAAACCAACTTGAATGCTTATTTGGGCCCTTTTTGGCCCCTTATTCCTAAAATGTTGGGACCAAAACTCCCAAAATCAATCCCAACCTTCCTTTTGTGGTCATAAACCTTGTGTTAAAATTTCATAGATTTCTATTCACTTGCACTAAAGTTAGAGTGCGAAAACTAAATGTACTAGTATTCGGACGACGACGACGCCGACGACGACGCCAACATGATACCCATATACGACCAAAAATTTTTCAATTTTTGCGGTCGTATAAAAATACGAATTTAAAAGCCCCCATACCAGGAATCATACAAATCTTTCATCCATTGGCCAATCTCCCCTGATTATTGTATTAAGAACATATCGTTAATGAATGTTAAACGTATTTAGAAACGGTATACTATAAGCATCCTATGGGAACCTATAATGCATCAATCATAAAGGCTCTTTTCTATGTTATGTTCCTATTTGGACATCTCAAGGACAATGAAGAAAGCTAAAATGTCCGTTGACTTTTATGACGTACGTTCCATTGCATATTTTATTCCTCTTGCTGAATAATTCAGCTTGGTGACTTTATTTATGACATGGTTTCAATTCTGTTCTATACTTTCCTCGGGACACGGATTTAGAGTTTTTCTAAACTTCCAATATTTGACTGCTGTGTAAAATAGTGCATTGATTTTGTATTGTTATGTTTTTAATAGTAAATACTGTTCAAAATAAACCTTTATTAAGTTATCTATAAATATAATCAGTGTTTATTTACTTTCCTTTTAACTTCAAACTTTTAAAACTCTTTTTTTTTTAAACTAATGTTTTAATTTACTTTTTTGTGCTTTCAAATGGCTTTCTCCACCCCAAAGTTCACTAAATAACTTCCTTTCTATGGCATGTGAGTCTTCAATAGATAAGTTACTAGCAGCAACAACCATTGCTTTTAAATTTCGAACGACTTTTGGGTCTCCGTCACAGTAATTGTGTAACCAAGATTTTGTCAGGTCAAGGACGTTTTCGGAATGCGGTAATATTTTACTTGCTAGTCCTAATTGTTCACACTCCGTGGCATCCATTGTTCTAGCAGAAGCCAATATATCCAAAGCTTTCAAAGTTCCAAACTTTCTGACTAGCCGTGTACCAGCACCAAAACCAGTTATGACGCCCATTTTCTTTTGTACAAATGCAAATCTAGCATCATCAGACATTACCATAAAGTCACATGACATTGCCATTTCTGCTCCTCCGCCCAGTGCATTGCCTTCAACCAGTGCAACGCTAATGAGAGGTAAGTGGGAAAGATTTGTCAAACATTGTCCTATAAAACCTGACATACTGTATCCCTGTTCAGGAGACAGAATATTTTGAAAAGTATCAAGATCTCCGCCAGAGCAAAATGTTTGGTTTTCACCTCTCAGAATGAGACCTTTTCCAGTCTGCCATAATTGCAGTTCATTGATAATGTCATTGAGTTCGCACATCATAGAACCTACAAACAAAAGAAAGTACATTATATTTAAACATCAAGTACATTAGAGTTAAACATCCGTCATAAAAAATCTGTGTAATTTGGGATTTAACATTTGTATTGTATTTATTCAACTGAAGGCCCAAACTAAAACCGTGGAGCAAAATATATACAAAAGTTGTCTAAAAAAACACCCTATCAATGTTAGATCTTTGAATTTGCTTCCGTTCTTCCCTGGTCCGGATTCGAGTTCATGATACTGAGATATCGTGGCACCAAATCACCTTGAATAATGCCCGGCTCGCTAGACCACACGACCACCTAGGCTCGACAACAAATCTAGCTTTCGGTGGCCAGTTTTACTTTTCCTCGTCATTTTTTATCTAGCGTCATAACAAAGCACATGCTATATAAGGCAAGCAGATGGAATATTACAAATTTTCAAGCATAGTCTGTGTTTTTAACTGTCAACTTTCCAGCATGGTCTGAATTTAACTGTGAACTTTCCACCCGGGTCTATGTATTAACCTCTGAACTTTCCACCATGGTCTGTATTCGTACGAGAACACATATGAAACTTTGCTTTCGACAATTTTGAATAAAACTTAACTATTCACATTTATTTAGGGGCTCCATTAAGCAGAGGAAGTTCCCTTTGTATTGTGAATCTTTTATGATATTGGAAATTCGTTACCGGCTGAATCAGCTGTTGTGTCATTTTTTTAACGTCTCCCGGCCGATCGTACGAGAACATTATGGTCAATGCCTTAGTAGTTAAACACTCCCATTTGACTGTTGAAGCAGAGACTTTCTAAACTAAGTATATACAGTTTAGAAAGTCCCTGGTTGTAGTTATATACATGTCTCTTCAGCTTTCAACAATATTAAAATTCAAGGTCCTCGACAAAAAAAATATCTTGCTTTCTATGATCTTGCTTTATATGTTTTTTTAACTTACCAGTTTGATTTCTAACAAAAATATCTTTAAATACAGATAATAATTGTTTGTATAAAAAATTACTTCAAGGATCCAGCAATACTGATGAGTCTTAAAGTAAGGAAATCGAAGGAAAACGGGTGATTTTTAGCCACATTGAGAACAAAATCCGCGGTCACAATGTATTTAATGTTAATAATTATAGGTCAAATTACGGACTTCAAGACGGAGCCTTGGCTTACCCCGAACAGCAATCTCAGTTTGTTTTTGCATAAAAATTGCTTCCAGGTTCAAGCAATACTGATGTTTCTTAAAGTAAGTAAATCGAAGGAAAACGGGTAATTTTTAGCCATTTTACTGCGAGAAAAAAATCGGCGGGGGGCTGCGCCCCCAAACCCCCTCTCTCTAAGGGGCCTCAATCGGCGGCCCCATATCCCTGCCTCCCCTGAATTCGAACCCTAGTTACGGCCCTGGTCTGTGTATTTACCTGTCAACTTTCCACCATGGTCTGTCTTTTTTAACTGTCAACTTTCCAGCATGGTCTGTGTATTTACCTGTTAACTTTCCACCATGGTCTTTGTATTTACCTGTGAATCACCATGGTCTGTGTATTAACTGTCAACTTTCCAGCATAGGCTGTGTTTTCACCTGTCAACTTTAATTCCAGCATGGTCTTTTTATTCATCTATATATAGACATTCCAGTATGTTCTGCGTTTATACCTTTCAACTTTCCTGCATGACCTGTGCATTTACCTTTCGACTTTCCAGCATTGTCAACTTTCAAGTATGGTCTGTGTATTTACCTGTCAACTTTCCTGCATGACCTGTGCATTTACCTTTCAACATTCAAATATGGTCTGTGTATTTACCTGATAGTGCATTCTTTTTCTTATTATTATCAAGAGAAATGACAGCTATTCCACTTTTCTCATCTTTGTCCACTGTAACACTGCCACCAGTCATGTGTTTAAGTGTATCTTCAGCTTTGTGTACCTTTGTGCAATTTCGTCTGGTCGAACCTTTAAAAAATGTTTTCAGTTTAAGTTGTAATCGCAAAAGACAAGTCACATGTTAAGAATCTGTCAGCATAGTGTTTCTACAAAGTGAAACTGTATCTTTGAATAACTTTCATCAGCTCGCCTCGAATTTAAATAATTTAAAAGGCAACAGTCATATTAAAACCTTACAATGTCAATCATGCTATTTAGATATAGGAAGATGTGGTGTGAGTGCCAATGAGACAACTCTCCATCCAAATAACAATTTAAAAAAGTAAACCATTATAGGTCAATGTACGGCCTTCAACACATTTTAACATAGGTCTACACCGTCTAAACATTTTAACAAGAAAAGGTAAAGTGTAACGAAAATGTAAACATACCTGTTAGATTGACCAATCTATGGGAACTTCTGACAAACTGGAAATACGAACATGCCATTGACTGAAATTAAAGCACATTCACATCCATCGTATATTGTCATTTATATCTTGTTACTAATGCATAATATACAGATAGATCATGACCAATGCAAACAAATACCATTACTATTTTATTTTTATGCCCCATTTATGGGCATTATGTTTTCTGGTCTATGCGGCTGTCCGTTCGTTCGTCTGTTCGTCAGTTCGTCCGTTCGTCAGTTCGTCCGTTCGTCTGTCCCGATTCAGGTTAAAGGTTTTGGTCGAAGTGGTTTTTTTTATGAAGTTGAAGTCCAATCAATTTGACACTTAGTACACATGTTCCCTATGATCTGATCTTTCTAATTTTAAAGCCAAATAAGAGATTTTCCCCCTTTTTCGCGGTCCACTGAACATAGAAAATGTAAGTGCAGATGTGCTGGGGATACATTCTTGCTTTTGTTATATTTTAATACTTAAAACATGCTTAAGTTAAAAATTTAATGTAATTTGAGAGTTAAGCGTTTACACGCCGTGTGATACGGTGTTCCTTTAAGCGGAGGAATTTACAAAGAAAAGAAGACAACATAATACTTTCCAAAACACCAAAAACACGGTTTCATGTTTAATATTCATACGATCTTTACATTAGATAAAATTTCTTTAAGAAGACGAATAACTTTCTTTTATCAGATACTCACAAATTTGCAGTTTATTATCGTTTATCAACATGAAAATGAAAATGAAAGTAGACTGTTTTTGTTATAAACTATATTCTGTATGTGCCAGGCATAAACGTATTGCTTTAAACAAGGAACTAGTAGTTTAAAAATAGGGCATCGTTACCGGTGTAAGCAATGATAACCCGCAATAATGATATTTTATATTTATGTGAATATAGCACACACAGTATTTAAAGGGGACGACCATTTTATGTTCTGGGGGGGGGGGGGGGGGGTTATTTTTGTAAATTAAGAGGACAGGTTATTCATTTTCTACACTGGTGAAGCAAGGCTTTTCATTTTCATTAAAACAAGGGACTGATTATTTATTTTCACAACTATTTATAATATTTGAAAACATACAATTTTTAAATTCATTTTGAATTACAAATAATAAATGTAAAATCAAGTCATTATGAAAGTATGTACCCTATAATCAGAATTAATAATCATCATCTGTGGAAATCAATCTTCTGAATTCTACTGCATATACATGTATTGCATTTATACAAGGTATTTAAAGTTTTGCTGTAATTAGCCTGTTTAGGTGTTTGGAGCCGCTGAAGACCCCAAGAATCTATACAATGAATAACGCAAAATCGTGCTCTTTTAATGGTTCCCAGTCTCTTTCTTAATCTGAAAATGCAAGTTCTGTTTTATCTTTTTTTTTACAATATTTTGGTCTCAAAGCAAAATGTAAAGATTCAGTGTAAAACTTAAGCTTTTAGGGACACCATCAAAATACCAATATGTAGGATAAAGGCTTAAGCAAAAAATTTAGTCACATAGTAAGTATGTGGCTGCTGTTTTTTTTTTAAACTCATGATCAAGTTAATAACAAAATTACTAAATAACAAAAGGAATGCAATACTAACAGAGGGGCAATCAACAATGATCAATGAACAAAAGACAAATAAATAAGAAACATTGACCCCTTAAAAAACAGGGGCTACTTCTGAGGGAGAACAGAACTTGTTTCTTGCAAGATACTCGCTGTGTAAACAATTTGAAATGAAGACAAATATTTGATTTTGAAATCTCCTACATGAGGCATTTGGCTCAAAGTACATTGTAGTTACTACCCTGTAATAAAAGTGAGGTATGTGTTTCTGACACAATATACCTCAAGTTAAATAAAACCCATTTTCAGACATTTCAAGTATATTCAAATAATATTTATAATTTTATTATTCAAAGATTTGGGAAGTGTTTCCTGATTTTTTTGGTGAAAAACGATGAATTTTATGAAGAATCTAGTGCCATTTATACTTTTGAATAGACCTGTAGAGTTATTTATTTTCAATCCGCTGTAAGTCAGGTTATTTTTATTTTCAAACTACCACAGAACAAACAATTTATTTTTGTGATTATCAAGGCTGAGTTATTTATTTTCAAAATCCTCTGTTAATTTACTTTTTAACACGTGTTTGTGATTAGCATTCTACGTGTTATAGGCATACGTACAGTTGGAACCGACTTGTGCATATAAACAGAGACAAATTAACGCATAGAATGACAAGTGTACATAAACAGCGACATTCTTTATGTGTCTGTCCTATGTCAGGAGCTTGTTGTTGGTTCATATCTATAAAAGTTGTTTTTCGTATATTATGTTGTTATAATTTATGCCATTGGTTTTCTAGTTCGGACTATTCAAGGACTTGTATCTTTCTATTCTTTCCTGTTTGAATGGTTTTTACACTAGTAATTTTGGGGCCCTTTATAGCTTGTTGTTCGATGTGAGTCAAGGCTTCGTGTTGAAGGCCGTACATTGACCTATAATGGTTTACTTTTAAAAATTGTTATTTGAATGAAGAGTTGTCTTATTGTCACTCATACCACATCTTCCTTTATCTAAATCCTTGAACTGTTGACCATTTATCGTGTATGGGACATGTCATAGTGTATACTTATTGACTGGGTATGAGTGGAATAGTAAGTTTATTGTCCACAAGGTGCAACTATTGCCCTGAGGTGTAGCCGAGGGCAATATTTGTATCCGAGGGTACAATTAACTTACTTTTTCACAAATATCATGGCCAGTCAGTAAGTGGTTTAGTATATCGAAAAAGACAACATACAATTAATGGCGGGGGAAAAACACCATCGTTATATAAAAAACAGAAACCCAACCATCTTGGTTAACGTTTACTTCATAAATATTCGGAAATGCTAAGGCTACGTCCTGCACTGACGGCAAACCTAGATAAAATAGGTAAACCGTGGTTTTTTTTTTAATTACTAAGTTACGCCGCAGTGCAATAGTTGCACCTCGGAGACAATAAACCTAACATTCCACTCATACCCAGTCAATAAGTATACAATATGGTATGAGTGTTTCTCTTTATCAAAGGCCGTAGGGTGACCTGTTATTGCTTATATTGACTTTATTTGAACTTTGGTTGTAAGTTGTCTCATTAGCAGTTATACAACATAATTTTATTATTTTACTAAGAAAGTCTCCAAACTTGACACTTAAATTGCTACAAACACTGAGAAAAAATTAGCCTTGACACTTGAAACTGTAAATTTACAGTGAAAAGAACCGCATTTCCCCCTGGCTTGACATATGCACATAAAAGTGCACAAACACTAAATTTTCTTACCTTGACACGGATACATAAACAGTGAAAAAAATTTGAAAATATTCCGGACTTGACACTGCCGACAATGTTACAGAGAGATAAAGAGACAAACACTAGAAGATTCCTGAATTTACATTTGTAGATAAACAAATAGAATTGAGCTTTCCTGACTTGACACTGTCATAAACAGAGACAAATATTGAAAACTTTCCCCAACTTGTCATTGGTACCTAAACAGGGACAAACACTCAGAACGGACTTAACGCCGGTACACAAATGGAGGATTCTTGACTGAACACTAAATAAACAGGGACAATCACTGATACGTTTCCTTGAGTTAACACTGATAAATAGAAGTAACAACATACAGATGTTTCCTGAAAGAGAAACACTGAGACGTTTTGACTAGACACTGGAACATAGAAACAAACATAAAGACATTTCCTAACTTAACACATAAACCAGGTGCTCCGCAGGGCGTAGCTTTATACGACCGCAGAGGTCGAACCCTGAACAGTTGGGGCAAGTATGGACAAAACATTCAAGCATGAAACAGCTCTGAATTTGGATTGTGATCAAATTTTTGACATTACATGGTTTTTTTTTACACAAAACAAATGCCAAGATTTTACAAATCAATTAAAGATTTCTTCTTCAAACTTTTTAAATCTAAAATTAAATAGTTGACACAGCATAGGTTTCTGACACAGAATGAATGTGGTCTAATGAACTTAAAAGGTTTTTTTTGCCTTTGAGCAAATCACTATGCTGTTGAATATTAATCCTCTCAAAAAAATGTTTGAAGAAATTTTCTTTTTATTTATGAAATCTGAAATGAGAAAAATTTAACCCCCCCCCCCCCTTTTTTTTCACATCCCCGTTTCCCTTTTTCAAAACTGATATCAATTCAAATTTCTAATGGAGTTTGCAACAATAACTACTCATTTAAATTCATCATAAAATATTAAGATGTAAAAAAACTGCTTGTTATCACTGAATGGTAAAGATTATTTAAATTTATCAGTTGGTAGTAAAAAGTGTATATACATTGTATATTGTATATAACAAAGATTTAAGTTGATTCTGGACAAAGAAAGATAACTCCAATTAAAAAAAATTCTTGCTATTGCACAAATAGGATATTTCTTGCTTACTATTCTGGACAAAGAAAGATAACTCTAATTAAAAAAAAATTTGCTATTTCACAATATTGTGCAATTAGATATTTCTTGCCATTGCACAATACTGTGCAATTGAAAAGACTTGCTATTGCACAATACTTAATATAATAATTTTAGATCCTGATTTGGACCAACTTGAAAACTGGGCCCATAATCAAAAATCTAAGTACATGTTTAGATTCAGCATATCAAAGAGGCCCAAGAATTCAATTTTTGTTAAAATCAAACTTAGTTTAATTTTGGACCCTTTGGACTTTAATGTAGAATTTGAAATTTGAAAACAGGACCAAAAATGAAGAATCTACATACACAGTTAGATTTGGCATATCAAAGAACCCCAAGGATTCAATTTTTGATGAAATCAAACAAAGTTTAATTTTGGACCCTTTGGACCTTAATGTAGACCAATTTGAAAACTGGACCAAAAAAACTTCAATAATCAAGAATCTAAGTACATTTTTAGATTCAACATATCAAAGAACCCAACCGATTCATTTTTTGTCAAAATCAAACTAAGTTTAATTTTGGACCCTTTGGACCTTAATGTAGACCAATTTGAAAACGGGACCAAAAGTTGAGAATCTACATATACAGTTAGATTCGGCATATCAAAGAACCCCAATTATTCAATTTTGATGAAATCAAACAAAGTTTAATTTTGGACCCTTTGGGCCCCTTTTTCCTAAACTGTTGGGACCAAAACTCCCAAAATCAATACCAACCTTCCTTTTATGGTCATAAGCCTTGTGTTTAAATTTCATAGATTTGTATTTACTTATACTAACATTATAGTGCGAAAACCAAGAAAAATGCTTATTTGGGTCCCTTTTTGGCCCCTAATTCCTAATCTGTTGGGTCCTAAACTCCCAAAATAAATACCAACCTTCCTTTTGTGGTCATAAAAATTGTGTTTAAATTTCATAGATTTCCATTTACTTAACCTAAGGTTATTGTGCAAAAACCAAGAAAAATGCTTATTTGGGCCCTTTATTGGCCCCTTATTCCTAAACTATTGAAACCAAAACTCCCAAAATCAATCCCAATCTTTCTTTTGTGGTCATAAACCTTGTGTCAAAATTTCATAGATTTCTATTAACTTAAACTAAAGTTATGGTGCGAAAACCAAGAAAATGCTTATTTGGGCCCTTTTTGGCCCCTTATTCCTAAAATGTTGGGACCAAAACTCCCAAAATCAATACCAACCTTCCTTTTATGGTCATAAACCTTGTGTTAAAATTTCATAGATTTCTATTCACTTTTACTAAAGTTAGAGTGCGAAAACTAAAAGTATTCGGACGCCGGACGACGACGACGACGACGCAGACGCCAACGTGATAGCAATATACGACGAAAATTTTTTCAAAATTTGCGGTCGTATAAAAACCCGTGAAATTCCAAGCTTAAAACTGGTACCGATATATATGATCAGAAACACACTGATGTGTCTCCTGACTTGAAACTTAAAACTGGTACCGGTATATGATCAGAAATAGACACGAATGTGTCTCCTGTCTTGACACTTTAAACTGGTATATGATCAGAATCATACACGAATGTGTTTCCTGTCTTGACACTTAAAACTGATATATGATCAGATTCATACACGAATGTCTCCTGTCTTGACACTTAAAATTGGTATATGATCAGAAACAGACACTAATGTTTCTCCTTTCTTGACACTTAAAACTGATATATTATCAGAAACACACTGATGCATCTCCTGTCTTGACACTTAAAACTGATATACCCGATATGCATTTTCCTAACTTGTTGATTATTTTTTTGTGGTTTGTTTAATCTCAATTCTCAACTGGTCAAAATTCAATTGATTAAGACTTCTTGCTTCCTCTGAATTACAAATTGTGATGACACATAAAAGGTGAGCATGTCTGATGACTTCTGATGACAATCTTTTTGTGACCATTTAAAAGGAAAGATTTAGTTTGTCTACATTTAAAAGGAAAGATTCAGTTTGTCTACAATTAAAAGGAAAGATTCAGTTTGTCTACATTTAAAAGGAAAGATTTAGTTTGTCTACATTTAAAAGGAAAGATTTAGTTTGTCTACATTTATAAGGAAAGATTCAGTTTGTCTACATTTAAAAGGAAAGATTCAGTGTGTCTACATTTAAAAGGAAAGATTCAGTGTGTCTACATTTAAAAGGAAAGATTCAGTGTGTCTACATTTAAAAGGAAAGATTCAGTTTGTATACATTTAAAAGAAAAGATTCAGTTTGTCTACATTTAAAAGGAAAGATTTAGTTTGTTTACATTTAAAAGAAAAGATTCAGTGTGTCTACAATTAAAAGGAAAGATTCAGTTTGTCTACATTTAAAAGGAAAGATTCAGTGTATCTACATTTAAAGGAAAGATTCAGTTTGTCTACATTTAAAAGGAAAGATTCAGTGTGTCTACATTTAAAAGGCAAATTTCAGTGTGTCTACATTTAAAAGGAAGATTCAGTTTGTCTTATTTAAAGGAAAGATTTAGTTTGTCTACATTTAAAAGGAAATATTCATGTTTGTTACCTTTAAAAGGAAAGATTTCAGTTTGTTTACATTTAAAAGGAAAGATTCAGTTGTCAACATTTAACAGGAAAGATTCAGTTTGCTACATTAAAAGGACTACATTTAAAAGGAACGATTCAGTTTGTCTACATTTAAAAGGAAAGATTAGTTTTCTACATTTAAAAGGAAAGATTCAGTTGTCTACATTTAAAAGGAAAGATTAGTGTGTCTACATTTAAAAGGAAAGATTAGTTTGTCTACATTTAAAAGAAAGATTTTTCTTAATTAAGGAAAGATTAGTTTGTCTACATTTAAAAGGAAAGATTCAGTTTCAACATTTAAAAGGAAAGATTCAGTTTGTCTACATTTAAAAGGAAAGATTTAGTTTGTCTACATTTAAAAGGAAAGATTTAGTTTGTCTACATTAAAAGGAAAGATTCAGTTTCTTTACATTTAAAAGGAAAGATTTAGTTTGTTTACATTTAAAAGGAAAGATTCAGTTTGTACCATTAAAAGGAAAGATTTAGTTTGTCTTCATATTAAAAGGAAAGATTAGTTTGTCTACATTAAAGGAAGATTCAGTTGTCTACATTTAAAAGGAAAGATTTAGTTTGTCTACATTTAAAAGGAAAGATTCAGTGTTCTTACATTTAAAAGGAAAGATTTAGTTGTTTACATTTAAAAGGAAAGATTTAGTTTGTTACATTTAAAAGAAAAGATTCAGTGTGTCTACAATTAAAGGAAAGATTCAGTTGTCAATTAAGAAGATTCAGTGTATCTACATTTAAGGAAAGATTCAGTTGTCTACAATTAAAAGGAAAGATTCAGTGTGTCTACATTTAAAAGGAAAGATTTAGTTTGTCTACATTTAAAAGGAATGATTCAGTTTGTTCTACATTTAAAAGGAACGATTCAGTTGTCTACATTTAAAAGGAATATTCAGTTTGTCTACATTTAAAAGGAAAGATTCAGTTGTCTACATTTAAAAGGAAGATCAGTTTGTTACATTTAAAAGAAGATTTAGTTGTCTTCATTTACAAGGAAAGATTTCAGTGTGTCTACATTTAAAACGAAAGATATCAGTGTTCTACATTTAAAAGGAAAGATTTAGTTTGTTTACATTTAAAAGGAAAGATTCAGTGTGTCAACATTTAAAAGAAAGATTCAGTTGTCTACATTTAAAGCAAGATTCATGTGTCTACATTTAAAAGGAATGAATCAGTTTGTCTACATTTAAAAGGAAAGATTCAGTTATCTACATTTAAAAGGAAAGATTCAGTTTGTCTACATTTAAAAGGAAAGATTTAGTTTGTCTACATTTAAAAGGAAAGATTTAGTGTGTCTACAATTAAAAGGAAAGATCCAGTTTCTTTACATTTAAAAGGAAAGATTTAGTTTGTTCTACATTTAAAAGGAAAGATTCAGTTTGCTCATTAAGGAAGATTTAGTGTGCTACATTTAAAAGGAAAGATTCAGTGTGTCTACTTTTAAAAGGAAAGATTTAGTTTGTCTACATTTAAAAGGAAAGATTCAGTTTGTCTACATTTAAAAGGAAAGATTCAGTTTGTCTTTCATTTAAAAGGAAAGATTTAGTTTGTCTACATTTAAAAGGAAAGATTCAGTTTGCTACATAAAAGAATCAGTTGTCTACAATAAAGGAAAGATTCAGTTGTCTACTTTTAAAAGGAAAGATTTAGTTTGTCTACATTAAAAGGAAAGATTCAGTGTGTGCTACATTAAAAGGAAAGATTCAGTGTGTCTACATTTAAAAGGAAAGATTCAGTGTGTCTTACATTTAAAAGGAAAGATTCAGTGTGTCTACATTTAAAAGGAAAGATTTCAGTTTATCTACATTTAAAAGAAAGATTCAGTTGTTCTCAATTTAAAAGGAAAGATTTAGTTTGTCTACATTTAAAAGGAAAATTCAGTGTCTTTACCTTTAAAAGGAAAGATTTAGTTTGTTTACAATTTAAAAGGAAAGATTCAGTGTGTCAACATTTAAAAGGAAAGATTCAGTTTGCTACAATTAAAAGGAAGATTCAGTGTGTCTACATTTAAAAGGAACGATTCAGTTTGTCTACATTTAAAAGGAAAATTCAGTTTTCTACATTTAAAAGGAAAGATTCAGTTTGTCTACATTTAAAAGGAAGATTTCAGTTTGTCTACATTTAAAAGGAAAGATTTAGTTTGTCTCATTTAAAAGGAAAGATTCAGTTTCTACATTTAAAAGGAAAGATTAGTTTGTTTACATTTAGAAGGAAAGATTCAGTGTGTCAACATTTAAAAGGAAAGATTCAGTGTGTCTACATTTAAAAGGAAAGATTTAGTTTGTCTACATTTAAAAGGAAAGATTTAGTTGTCTACATTTAAAAGGAAGATTCAGTTTCTTTACATTTAAAAGGAAAGATTTAGTTTGTTTACATTTAAAAGGAAAGATTCAGTTTGTACATTTAAAAGGAAAGATTTAGTTTGTCTTCATTTAAAAGGAAAGATTTAGTTTGTCTACATTTAAAAGGAAAGATTCAGTTTGTCTACATTTAAAAGGAAAGATTTAGTTTGTCTACATTTAAAAGGAAAGATTCAGTTTCTTTACATTTAAAAGGAAAAATTTAGTTTGTTTACATTTAAAAGGAAAGATTCAGTTTGTGACCATTTAAAAGGAAAGATTTAGTTTGTCTACATTTTAGGAGGCTCGAGGGTATAAAAATTTCAGAAAAAAGTCAAACATTTGTTTTTCATTACAAATTTTATTTATTTCCTTTTGTAGTTGTTACTTTATCATATGGTACAAAAATCATTCAAAACAATCAATTTGTGTTGGCCCCAGATGACTTTCAAAATGTATACATCATTGAAAAAGTTCCAAATTATCCCCCTTTGGTGGAAAAATGCCATTTTTGGCTCTAAAATTGAAATATCTTTTTCAACTCATCGGTGACCTATCTTTTTTCATATAATTTCCATATAAGCTGTACTTAAACTAAATTATTGTAAAATTTTAGCGATTTCTGTAATAAATTTCTTTTTTTTATTTCGATATTACCTTTATTTCTCCTATTACTTCAACAGAAAAAAAACACCTTTACAAAAATGTATGCTTCTTTCGAAGGCAGATTGTGAGCGCAAATGAACGGTGACCCCACTTTTTTATTTTATTTTTCTATTAACTATAAGATAAAGTTCATTTATAGAAAAATATAGAGAAATCCTATATAAATGATTTAGACCCGCGAACCCCCTTAAAAGGAAAGATTTAGTTTGTCTACATTTAAAAGGAAAGATTCAGTTTGTCTACATTTAAAAGGAAAGATTTAGTTTGTCTACATTTAAAAGGAAAGATTTAGTTTGTTTACATTTAAAAGGCAAGATTCAGTTTGTCTACATTTAAAAGGAAAAATTCAGTTTGTCTACATTTAAAAGGAACGATTCAGTTTGTCTACATTGAAAAGGAAAGATTCAGTTTGTTTACATTTAAAAGGAAAGATTTAGTTTGTCTACATTTAAAGGGGCACTAGCTACGAGATATGTAAAAAATCTAAAGTTTGATTTTTTTTGTTCAATCAATAATTAAAGTGAAATAGTGAAATAACAATTTGCTTTTTGCAGCCAAAAAGGTTCAATTTTGTCAAATTACGCTAAGAAACATTGATAACAAGTGAAACTGCGAGCTACTGCTCACTGATGATACCCCCGCCGCAAGTGGATAATATTAATAGTGTAAAAATATGGAAGTGTTCGGTAAACAGGAAGTTGTCGAGTGATGAATCTGAAAACGCATCACACGGTATAGCTGACTTATAAAAATCCTGAAACCAAATTTCAGAAATCCTTGTATTGTAGTTCCTGAGAAAAATGTGACGAAAATTTTTAACTTGGTTATCATGTGTAAAATCATACAAGTGTTCGGTAAACAGGAAGTTGTTGAGTGATGAATCTGAAAACGCAAAAATCATACAAGTGTTCGGTAAACAGGAAGTTGTCGAGTGATGAATCTGAAAACGCATCACACGGTATAGCTGACTTATATAAATCCTGAAACCAAATTTCAGAAATCCTTGTATTGTAGTTCCTGAGAAAAATGTGACGAAAATTTTCAACTTGGCTATCATGTGTAAAATCAGACATGTGTTCGGTAAACAGGAAGTTGTCGAGTGATGAATCTGAAAACGCATCACACGGTATAGCTGACTTATATAAATCCTGAAACCAAATTTCAGAAATCCTTGTATTGTAGTTCCTGAGAAAAATGTGACGAAAATTTTCAACTGGGCTATCATGTGTAAAATCAGACAAGTGTTCGGTAAACAGGAAGTTGTCGAGTGATGAATCTGAAAACGCATCACACGGTATAGCTGACTTATATAAATCCTGAAACCAAATTTCAGAAATCCTTGTATTGTAGTTCCTGAGAAAAATGTGACGAAAATTTTCAACTTGGCTATCATGTGTAAAATCAGACAAGTGTTCGGTAAACAGGAAGTTGTCGAGTGATGAATCTGAAAACGCATCACACGGTATAGCTGACTTATATAAATCCTGAAACCAAATTTCAGAAATCCTTGTATTGTAGTTCCTGAGAAAAATGTGACGAAAATTTTCAACTTGGCTATCATGTGTAAAATCAGACAAGTGTTCGGTAAACAGGAAGTTGTCGAGTGATGAATCTGAAAACGCATCACACGGTATAGCTGACTTATATAAATCCTGAAACCAAATTTCAGAAATCCTTGTATTGTAGTTCCTGAGAAAAATGTGACGAAAATTTTCAACTTGGCTATCATGTGTAAAATCAGACAAGTGTTCGGTAAACAGGAAGTTGTCAAGTGATGAATCTGAAAACGCATCACACGGTATGGCTGACATATATAAATGTTGATACCAAATTACAGAAAGGGTGGATGTGTAGTTCCTGAGAAAAATGTGATGAAAGTTTCATGGGACGGACTGACTGACGGACTGATGGACGGACGGACTGACAGACAGAGGTAAAACAGTATACCCCCCTTTTTTAAAGCGGGGGTATAATTAGGTTTTCACTTGCAAGTGAATGAGTCGCCCTCTTTAAATCTGTATTCATGTGAACTTCAATTTAACCCCTAGCTAGAGATTGACTACGCATGCATTCTACGTGTACTGGTTATTTAAAGAAAAAGAATGTCAACAATGAAAGTGAAACTACGATAAATCATTTGATTACTAATTTGGTGCACATAAAATCATTCTTATACGGTTAAAAGCAATGAGAAACATCTATTTTTAATCAATAAAATAAAATCAAACAGACCTATAAAAATCCAATTGCACGTGTTGGTTTAATCTATTCATATCTTTATTTATGTTTAAATCGCTCATATGGTCATCTAAGGTCAAATCGATAGTTAATTAGATGGCGTCTGGACTTAATTACACACGAAACGAACCTATATTTTATCTACCCTATGCTCTGTAAACTGTTTATTTTAGACTTTTAATAGTGTGGATAAATGTTTTACATTGTTATAAATCAAATATGAGAATTTGAGTCAAATTGGTGACCATGAATTTGACAGCTAGTGCCCCTTTAAAAGGAAAGATTCAGTGTGTCTACATATCACCTTTAAATCATTAGAGAAACAGGTTCCACCCCTGAATCTCTGGCAAAACAATACTTCTCCACTCACAACAATTAAATTTAATATACTCTGTACTGTATTTTAAAAGCTTGGCTCTGTTTTTTCAAGGACATGAAGGATATGTGAGGAATACGTGTGCCTAAGTTAAGCGTGGGATTAATAAATGAACAACCCAAACAATTGTATAATATCTTAACATCAATATTATTAATTGAATATAAAAGCATCAATCACATTGGTTTATCAAAACATAAACAAATCACAGAATATCTAATAATAAATTGTTATACAACATCATACATAATATCAGATTATCAATGAATACAATTAGATTGAGAAACAATAGGCTGGTGTATACTTGAAACATGATTTCTAATCTTTACATTTATTGAAACGTATCCTAACCTTAATAATTTGAAACTTCAATTTTGGCTAAAAAATATTGAAAGAAAAAAAGGCATGGAAGAAATAATAAATAATAAAAAAAATATGTTAACTTTAAAAATCTTTGAAACTTGTACAAATTCACTGCTAATGAATATCTTAGAAAAATAACAGAGTTATAAATATTAATGATTAGTATAAAAGCCAATATTTCTACAAAGCCTCTCTCATCCTGTCATATAATTAACCAGATTCACTGATATTAAACGTGAACAACACTATATCAACATAATGACAAATACATTTACATGTGTTTCAACTTTTTTTATGTATTGAAAACATTCACAACTTTCCATTAATAATTCTTCCATATTTATTAAAAAGAATAATTGACATTGTTATAAAATATTTTCATACAAAGCTATTACTATAAATTTTTTTTTTTTTTTTACAAGCAATGTTTCACTTTCAGAAAAATATGAAGCCTCTTCTTATACTGGACAGGTTACAAGAAATTTGGTATATATGTATATTTTGAACAAATGATTTCGAAATCACATGAACCAAAATTAAATAAATACCATAATCATGACAATAAACTAGAATACTGCTAAAATACCAGGATGCTTTTATATAAAGTTTATAAAAGTAACATATAATATATTATTTAGGTATCAGACCACCAATTACTCCCTCCAAATTAGAACGTATGTAAAGTAGCCCTCCTCTGACACAAAATAGTGCTTCTGATGTCATTGTTTAATTAAACTAACCAACACACTTGCAGAAATGAAACTTTTGGTGAAAGAGGAATATATTAAGGCCATTTTGAGCCAAAATTCACCTGTCTATGAGTTTGCATTAAATATTCTGGATAAACACGCTACATAGTATACTAATTTAAGATTGATAGAAAGTTTCCAGGGGTTATTTTGGGGGTAGTTATTTTCCCAAAGACAATTATTCTTTCTTAGATTTTAAAATTGATATGAAGAAAGGTGATACATGTACAATACAGGATATATACCTGGTTTCTATGAAGTTAAACTTAAAGTAAAATATTTAGAAAACTGTGAAAATTGCAAAATTTGGTTGAACAGATAGGGACTTTTGGTGGTCTGACACCTACAGCTAACATCTGGTACCTTTGACTCTATTCAGGAACCAGTATCTTATGACCTGTTGTACTTTCATCAAATGAACAAAACTAATATTGCTGTCAAACATTAGAAGTTTGACCATCAACAGCACTTTGATACCCTAAATGTTTTAATATCTTAATAAAAAGTCACATTCAGCAATACATTATGGATATATGAAGGACTATTTGTCAGTAGCTCTGTCTACTGAGCTATGTGTATATCAGGTAAATGCCATTGCTTATTCAGTATCTGATGAATCGCCCCAGTCTTGTAAGTCTAAATCTATGTCAGTACAATTGTAAACAGCGTAGCGTAGTTTCTGCTCAGCAATCTTAGCACTGGAAGTAAACAATGTTGTTCAATAGAATTCATTATGTTGTAATTTAAATGTAATAACATTGATTGAAAAAAAAAAATCAAAATAATATAAATAGTTCAATAAATTATGTAAGCTCTTTATATTGACACTTAGTTAATCTATAATAGTGAGAAGTTAAAGTATACCAAAATATTTCTGTTTGTGTGTACTAATTCTCATCCATATCATCCATGCTACGAAATTAATAAATGTAGCAATACATAAACAAACCTGACACTTTTATAGAAATACAATGCAACATAGTTAGAAGTCTTAATTAATGTAATCATAAACTGCAATTCATGCTTATGCAGTTTTATATACAAATAAAAGGATTGATGGATTGATTGTTTCTGGCTTCATGTCCAAAGGCAAATATTACATGCATATTCAGGAGAATAAGTAAAAGGAGACATTGATTAGATATCAACGAGAGATAAAGGGAATGTAGTCATTCTATTTAGCTGTACAACAAATGCTCAAGATCAACCAAAATATTGAAAAATTAAAAGTATCAGCAAACAGGTGTCTGCTGGAAGAACAGAGAAAGTTACGGGTAAACAAGGTGATTGCAATATAACCCCCCCTTTTTTATTAGAGTGGGGGTATAATGTAATATATGAATAAAAGTTGTAGTTTTAGTGCTATCATATAGCAGCAGTGTACAAGACCTCATCATATATGATACTGTATAATGGTATAATGTAAAAGGTAACCAAAGTGTTAAATCGAGAAACAAACCCTGTCTGTCAGTGACTGAGAACTACATACTGTTAAAACTAATTGTAAAAAATATATAGGATGATGGAGACTTATTTATCAGAAAAACAAGAAAAATCATTACGTCTTCAATACTAGCTCTCGCTGCTTCTTATAATAAATGTGTAAAGCAAGCTAAGCATTTAATTTGTTCCCCCTTTTTTAAAGATAATCTAGCATATTTCTGCTGTCACCAAAATAAAAATGATGCTTTAAATAAAGGTAAATAAATGGAGCAAAGCAGTAACTAATTTTCAAACAAAGCATGCTTATTTCATTAAATAAATAATTATATGTTTATAAGCATGACAATCAGTACACAGAATCTTTTTTGTGGAATATTTATAATAAGAATTGTGATTTTTTTTATATCAAACTAAATTCTCCTTCAACAAATTGATCCTAAAATATTTATTTAGCTGTCTCTATGATTATTCTAGCAATTACATTTCGTTGTATACATCATCTTTTTGTTAAAATTCAGACATTCATTCAAATATAATGTCTTAACTAAAAAATGTCAGAACAAAAAAGTCTGGGGGGAAAACTAGTACACACATGCAGAAAAGAAATCAGCATACTTAAAATATATCAAGATCTGTATCACTCAAGTATAACGTGTCGGCATCCATATCTGTACAATTATATACAGCGTATCGTAACTTCTCTTCAGCGACCTTTGAACTGAATTAATATTAAATATTCATAAAATATTCACAATAAAGCAAAAATTTGGACAATAGGATTTATAGAGCTTAGATCAAGACTAAATGTTTGTCAGATTTTGGTTCAAGACAATACAATTCAGTGAATTCACATAGCTTGAATCAAGAGTACAAGATTATCAGAGCTTGTACCTAGACATCCTAATTATCAGAGCTTGTACCAAGACATCGTAATTATCAGAGCTTGTATCAAGACATGGTAATTATCAGAGCTTGTACCAAGACATCGTAATTATCAGAGCTTGTATCAAGACATGGTTATTATCAGAGCTTGTATCAAGACATCATAATTATCAGAGCTTGTATCAAGACATCGTAATTATCAGAGCTTGTATCAAGACATGGTAATTATCAGAGCTTGTACCAAGACATTGAATTATCAGAGCTTGTATCAAGACATTGAATTATCAGAGCTTGTATCAAGACATGGTAATTATCAGAGCTTGTACCAAGACATCGTAATTATCAGAGCTTGTATCAAGACATTGAATTATCAGAGCTTGTATCAAGACATTGTAATTATCAGAGCTTGTACCAAGACATCGTAATTATCAGAGCTTGTACCAAGACATCGTAATTATCAGAGCTTGTACCTAGACATGGTATTATCAGAGCTTGTATCAAGACATGGTAATTATCAGAGCTTGTATCAAGACATCGTAATTATCAGAGCTTGTATCAAGACATCGTAATTATCAGAGCTTGTACCTAGACATGGTAATTATCAGAGCTTGTACCAAGACATTGAATTATCAGAGCTTGTATCAAGACATGGTTATTATCAGAGCTTGTACCAAGACATCGTAATTATCAGAGCTTGTATCAAGACATGGTAATTATCAGAGCTTGTACCAAGACATCGTAATTATCAGAGCTTGTACCAAGACATCGTAATTATCAGAGCTTGAATCAAGACATCATAATTATCAGAGCTTGTATCAAGACATGGTAATTATGAACACTTGATTAAACAGAACATGAATGTCAGAGCTTGGTGCAAGACTATCTATAGTCGCCGTCACGGAAAATTGGCACCATGTTTTTTGTCAAAAAAAATTAAATATCAGCCGCATTTACTCAAGATGATGTTTTTCATTTAGCGGCTGAAAAATCTTGTTCAAATATCCACTACTGTCCTACCTTTTATTGTGTTTGCACTGTATAATCCTGACCTTCACATTTTTCAAGATTATTTACATTGTAAAACCGCCATCTTGGTTTCTATGAGGATCCCTTATTCTATAACATTCGTTACTCTCAGGTAATATCATTGTCATTGATGATACAATTTCCCGCACTTTTTCACGTAAAGATGACGAAAAAGCTCAGAGAGACACAAGAAAATGGAGAGCACGTGGAACTCCACGGCAACACTTCCAGTAATAACAATGTCGGATTCCACCATACAAAATAATCTTGGATTATGTGAAGGTCAGGATTATACAGTGCAAACACAATAAAAGGTAGGACAGTTGTGGATATTTGGACAGGATATTTTTTCCACTAATTGAAAAACATGATCTTTAGTAAACGCGGTCGATATTTAAGAAAATTTTGACAAAAAACATGGTGCCAATTTTACGTGACGGTGACTATAGTTATCAGTGCTTGGATAAAAAATTTGGCTTCAGGAATACAGGATATAATGTTTCAAAAGCTTCTGTTTTGTTGATTTCATATCAATTATGAAATAAAAATAAAAAATGATATGTACATGAATCAGAACAAGATTTAGGATTAAAACTACATGAATACAAAGGTATTTCCAGGCCCATAGCCAGGAATTTCCATGGGGGGGGTTATATGGACTCACAAAATCGACTTCAACAGTCAAACTTCGAACAGAACGTTGACTTTAACAGTGCTTATTTGTTTTCAAGGGGGGGATTCTGACCAGAAACCCCCCTGGCTACAGGTATGGTATTTCAAAGGAGAAAGACAAAAAAACAGAAATTTGTATCAGAGGTGGTGATCATGTTTGATAGAGGCCAATTATTACATGTAATGATTGATTGATGATTGATGTTTAATGCTGCTTTCAGAAAAATTTAACATGAATGTGTCCATAATACATGGACGCCCAAACCACACTATCATTTTCTATGTTCAGCAGATGTGAACTCTATTTTGGAATTTAAAAATAGAAAGATCATATCATAGGAACATGTTTATTAAGTTTCAAGTTGATTGGACTTCAACTTCTTCAAAAACTACCTTGACTTTAACCATTAGCGGGACTGACAGTGGTGGATTGGCGAACACACCAACAAACGCTCAGAACCACAGACAGAAAAAAAATAATGCCCCTAAGCATAAAAAGAAACTGGAGTACTTATGGAGAATTGCCATCCTTTAACAGGAAAACTTGAAATTGTAGTCAATTTTTATGAGGGACGACAGCACCTTGTCATGAGCAGGATCTAAATACACACCCTTGTGTCGACAGACAAGGGCTCACTGCAGATGAACTAATCAAGCAACTTCAGTGGAGAACCAGATATTTTCCTAAGGTGAACCCAATAACTGCATAAGGACCTTCAGTAATTCCTTACTGTGGATTCATTTATTTTCGTGGGTATCAATTTTCGTGGATTTCTGTAAACTTGCATATTCGTGGATATTAGATTTCATGGTTTTGCCAATCTCTGTAAACAAAGTTTTTTGAAAATATATAATTCGTTGATCATTTGAATTCGTGGTTCACCTTTACCCACGAAATCCACGAAAATTGGTATCCAACGAATAATAATGAATCCACAGTAATTAATTATCCAAATTTTTCCAAGAAAAGAGGAAACCCATGGCATCCTCCACTATCCCCCCCCCCCCCCCCCCCCCCTTCCCCCCAAAATTAGGTTTTTGCTACTGAGATCCCAAAATAAGTATTTGAAATGAGCATAATAATTTATAGGAGTAGATTGTATAGGTTTAGTTAAAGAGTATATTACCTTGTATATGTAGGAATGTACAGCATATTAGCACAAGTTGAGGATTCTGGTAAACAATCTATAGCATCTCTGTGGAAAGAAAAAAAATACTTTCTACAGCAATTTGTTTGTAATGATAATTTTCATTGGACGTTTACAAATATTTTCAAAATGATATTTTTGTCAACATTGAAACCATTCTGAAGTGTACGAAATGTATTAATACATCTCGACTCGGACTTCTCTTGAACTGAATTTTAATGTGTGTATTGTTATGCGTTTACTTTTCTACATTGGCTAGAGGTATAGGTGGAGGGTTGAGATCTCACAAACATGTTTAACCCCGCCGCATTTTTGCGCCTGTCCCAAGTCAGGAGCCTCTGGCCTTTGTTAGTCTTGTATTATTTTAATTTTAGTTTCTTGTGTACAATTTGGAAATTAGTATGGCGTTCATTATCACTGAACTAGTATATATTTGTTTAGGGGCCAGTTGAAGGACGCCTCCGGGTGCGGGAATTTCTCGCTACATTGAAGACCTGTTGGTGACCTTCTGCTGTTGTGTTTTTCTATGGTCGGGTTGTTGTCTCTTTGGCACATATCCCATTTCCATTCTCAATTTTATCTAGAGTTTAATGTTTGAGTATACATATGACGCCACATTGTGTAGTTGCTAAAGACAATGCAACAGTTTCACAGTCTTTTTTACCTATCATGCCATTTTTCACCAAAAAATTTGTTAAATGGTATTGTTTTTAAACTGCTGCATTAGAATGGGGATAGCTATATTGTATTTTAAGATTGGCCTTCATAAAACTTGATTTTACTGTCACAAATATCCATTTACCTAGCTCTGCAACGTGTCGCTAGGTAAACTCAATTCCCGACAGTCAAATCTACGTTTTACGCAGGCCAAGCTTAAATTACAATACAGTTATCACCTAATTACACAATAAACATTCACAGACACTATTTTATCTTAATACAGGTTTTGATACATGTTAAGTGCAGTTTTGTTATCAAATCCTTTTTTAACAAGTTTAACAAACATAGATGCAACATAATTATAAAATAAATTTATTCACAAGCAATGTAAAATTCTAGTCTTTATTTTTATACAAACTTCACTTGTAATTACACATTAAAATCTGTGTCCAGTTTTTTTTCTTCTGAAATAACATATCAAAACGACAAAATAAGAAGAAGCACAAACATTTCCCAAAAGTATTTTATGTCAACAAGAAGATATACAGTTTCAATGTCCATTTCATTTGTAGACAGGACTTGTGTTCTACATTATTTATTTTCGTCTGTGAATTAAATAGTTATCAAAGGTAACAGGATTATAATTTAGTCGACCAGACGCGCGTTTCAACTACATAAGACTCATCAGTGACGCTTATATCAAAATATTTATAAATTGTTACAATATTAGTCAATTTTTTCATTTTTAAGAATTTCCTGTCTTTATTGAGCTAAATTACCAATCAATGGAAAATATTCTAAACTAAAACCTCAATACTTTTTTAAAGTACACAGATTTATATTTTATCATTTAACATTTAATTCTGAAAATTAGAGAAAAAATATTAAAGCCAAAACTAAATTTTGAGTTATTTAAAATGTACTTTTTTCTCAGTTTGGATTTTGTAAAATCAGGAAGTACCATTATATTCAACATTCTAATTAAAATACATTTTAGGGTAATAATGGTACAAAGGATGAAAAAGTACAAGGTTTTCTGATTGGTTAGACAATTCACAAAAGAGGTTAAAGGTTGTTCCAAAAGTATAAAATGTGGAATCTGTCCTCAGTGACATGAATGAGGAGAGCACCTCTAGCATATAATAAATATGATCCTATGTAAACCTACGTTTTACCAGACGAAACATAAATTGGAGCTGGTAATCGTTTACGACCAGTCACAAATCGGAGAAATCTACTCCTGTCTTCTGTAGAGAACTTTTCCAATGCTTGCCACATGTATTTAACAGTAGAACAATCCTCCTCAATGTCGTCATAATGTACTGTAAAGATAAATTACTATAACGAAAAGTCAAATCAATATAATACAAATGCTTGATTATTTATCTACATGTATATTAATAACACAAAATGTTTAAAAAACAAGTGAAACTGCGAGCTACTGCTCACTGATGATACCCCCGCACAAGTGGATAATATTAATAGTGTAAAAATATGCAAGTGTTCGGTAAACAGGAAGTTGTCGAGTGATGAATCTGAAAACGCATCACACGGTATAGCTGACTTATAAAAATCCTGAAACCAAATTTCAGAAATCCTTGTATTGTAGTTCCTGAGAAAAATGTGACGAAAATTTTTAACTTGGTTATCATGTGTAGAATCATACAAGTGTTCGGTAAACAGGAAGTAGTCGAGTGATGAATCTGAAAACGCATCACACGGTATAGCTGACTTATATAAATCCTGAAACCAAATTTCAGAAATCCTTGTATTGTAGTTCCTGAGAAAAATGTGACGAAAATTTTCAACTTGGCTATCATGTGTAAAATCATACAAGTGTTCGGTAAACAGGAAGTTGTCGAGTGATGAATCTGAAAACGCATCACACGGTATAGCTGACTTATATAAATCCTGAAACCAAATTTCAGAAATCCTTGTATTGTAGTTCCTGAGAAAAATGTGACGAAAATTTTCAACTTGGCTATCATGTGTAAAATCAGACAAGTGTTCGGTAAACAGGAAGTTGTCAAGTGATGAATCTGAAAACGCATCACACGGTGTGGCTGACATATATAAATGTTGATACCAAATTACAGTGTTCGGTAAACAGGAAGTTGTCGAGTGATGAATCTGAAAACGCATCACACGGTATAGCTGACTTATATAAATCCTGAAACCAAATTTCAGAAATCCTTGTATTGTAGTTCCTGAGAAAAATGTGACGAAAATTTTCAACTTGGCTATCATGTGTAAAATCAGACAAGTGTTCGGTAAACAGGAAGTTGTCAAGTGATGAATCTGAAAACGCATCACACGGTGTGGCTGACATATATAAATGTTGATACCAAATTACAGAAAGGGTGGATGTGTAGTTCCTGAGAAAAATGTGACGAAAGTTTCATGGGACGGACTGACTGACGGACTGACTGACGGACTGACTGACGGACGGACGGACTGACAGACAGAGGTAAAACAGTATACCCCCCCCCTTTTTTAAAGCGGGGGTATAAATATATAACCAATATATTCTATTGTATGGTGACAATCAGATTATGTCATCTTTCACTAGAATGGCTGTATGTAATCATAACAATAGCAAATATTGAGATCTCAGAAAAGCATGAAAAAAATAAGAAAAAAAATACCAGCATATACACCACATACATTACAATTCATTAGCAATTCATAAAATGTTTTTTTTATATAATAATACTATTTTCAATACAATGTAATATAATGTAATCTTTTCAGTACATTGTAACATAATGTAATCTTTTCAGTACATTGTAACATAATGTAATCTTTTCAGTACACTGTAAAAAAATGTAATTTTCTTTACTAGTATAATGTATTAAATTTCATGAAATGTGTAGCCCACCACATTCTGATATTTGTGCCTGTCAAATCTGGAGGTGTAACCCACCACATTCTGATATTTGTGCCTGTCAAATCAGGAGCCTGTAATTCAGTGGTAACCCACCACATTCTGATATTTGTGCCTGTCAAATCAGGAGCCTGTAATTCAGTGGTAACCCACCACACTCTGATATTTGTGCCTGTCAAATCAGGAGCCTGTAATTCAGTGGTAACCCACCACATTCTGATATTTGTGCCCGTCAAATCAGGAGCCTGTAATTCAGTGGTAACCCATCACACTCTGATATTTGTGCCCGTCAAATCTGGAGCCTGTAATTCAGTGGTAACCCACCACATTCTGATATTTGTGCCTGTCAAATCAGGAGCCTGTAATTCAGTGGTAACCCACCACACTCTGATATTTGTGCCTGTCAAATCAGGAGCCTGTAATTCAGTGGTAACCCACCACATTCTGATATTTGTGCCTGTCAAATCAGGAGCCTGTAATTCAGTGGTAACCCACCACATTCTGATATTTGTGCCTGTCAAATCAGGAGCCTGTAATTCAGTGGTAACCCACCACATTCTGATATTTGTGCCTGTCAAATCAGGAGCCTGTAATTCAGTGGTAACCCACCACATTCTGATATTTGTGCCCGTCAAATCTGGAGCCTGTAATTCAGTGGTTGATGTTTGTTGATGTGTTACATATTTGTTTTTTGTTCATTTTTTTGTTAATAAATTAGTTAGTTAGTTTTCTTGTTTGAATTGCTTTACATTTATCATTTCGAGGCCTCCTTTTAGCTGACTTTGCGGTATGGGGTTTGCTCATTGTAGAAGGCCCTCTGAACCAATATTTGTAAATTTCTGTGTCATTTTGGTCTCTTGTGAAGAGTTATCTCATTGGCCATTATACCACATCTTCTTTTTTATATATATCGGTCTAAGCTGAACCACTGGGTCCACACTTCAAGAAAAAATGCAATCAATCTGACCAAATAACCTGTAAAACTGTACCGTAAACATTGTGTATAAATAGAAAATAATTTATCAATACACTGATACACACACTGGAAAAAAAAATGGATGAAGTGATTGTTTCTCTTGAAGTTCAAATTTTTCTACTGGTGTTTTTGCACTGTCATTAATTTTGGAACAAACAAAAAAATGCAACAAGGAAGTTACAACATAACAAGAATGTGTCCTAAGTACACGGATGCCCCACTCGCACTATCAATTTCCATGTCCAATGGACCGTGAAATTGGATAAAAAATCTAAATTTGCAATAAATATAGAAAGATCATACCATATGGAACATGTGTACTAAGTTTCAAGTTGTTTGGTCTTCAACTTCATCAAAAACAACCTTGACCAAAAATTTTAACCTGAAACTTGCACTTTCATTTCTATGTTCAGTGGACCGTGAAGTTGGGGTCAAAAGTCTAATTTGGCTTTAAAATTAGAAAGATCATGTCATAAGCAACCAGTGTACTAAGTTTCAAGTTGATTGGACTTCAGCTTCATCAAAAACTACCTTGACCAAAAACTTTAACCTGAAGCGGGACGAACGAACGATCGAACGGACGAACAAACGAACGATCGAACAAACGAACGAACGAACAGACGAACGGAGACACAGACTAGAAAACATAATGCCCCATCTACTATCGTAGGTGGGGCATAAAAAATACTGCAGTTTCTGAAAAGTAAAAACAACAGAAGAACAGAAGACACCATTTTTTCCTTTTTGTGCTTTACTTTCTAGTACGCAAAGGTTCGTTAACAGAGAAATATGGACTAAACAAAGTATCACTGATATATATACAGGGGTGTTATGTTAGTTTTGCCTCTATATAATCTAACTAGCTTAAACCAATCTATGTGTACACATTTAAAATAGATCTGTTCACTTTAGATCAATTTAACTTAAACTACCTCTTATGTTGTTTTAGTTGAGACAGATTAAAGTCCGATTCAAATTGTACACATTAGACCTTTAATTCATCTTAAGTGAACCAATCTAGTTTAAATCAATTCAAATGTGAATGGCTCTTAAGGTGGTACCTAACACTTCAGGGAGATAACTCTGTAAAATCAGCTAAATGTTTTAATAATACGCTGTATTGTAAAGGGAATATAAGCTTCTCAATGATCAAAATTGGTGTTTGTCAAATTGCTATATAACCAGTGTATTTTTACTGACAAAACAGTTGGTTCAAAATGTGTTTTTTTTTGTTTTTTTTTTTGTTAAAGGGTCAACGTAAATACTTTGTCAAAATTTTATGAAAATTAAACGAGCCAAATTAATATTAGTGAAAGTGTTGGGTACCACCTTAAGGGGGTTCGCGGGTCTAAATCATTTATATAGGATTTCTCTATATTTTTCTATAAAGAACTTTATCTTATAGTTGATAGAAAAATAAAATAAAAAAGTGGGGTCACCGTTCATTTGCGCTCACAATCTGCCTTCGAAAGAAGCATACATTTTTGTAAAGGAGGTTTTTTTCTGTTGAAGTAATAGGAGAAATAAAGGTTATATCGAAAAAAAAAGAAAAGAAATTTATTACAGAAATCGCTCAAATTTTACAATAATTTAGTTTAAGTACAGCTTATAAGGAAATTATATTAAAAAATATAGGTCACCGATGAGTTAAAAAAGATATTTCAATTTTAAAGCCAAAAAATGGCATTTTTCCACCAAAGGGAGATAATTTGGAACTTTTTCAATGATGTATACATTTTAAAAGTCATCTGGGGCCAACACGAATTGTTTGTTTTGAATGATTTTTGTACCATATGATAAGTAACAACTACAAAAGGTAACAAATAAAATTTGAAATGAAAAACAAATGTTTATTTTTTTTCTGAAATTTTTATACCCTCGAGCCTCCTTAAACAAGTCATTTTTAATAGGAACATAAAAATTATTTCTTTCTAATGGGTAACATTTATAAATTTGATAAACAACATACACCTACCAGAACGTTTTAAAGCCTCTATTGTAATATCTGGGTTGCCACTAATCCTGTGTTCCAGTTCTTGCCACGTAAGTAGGTCAAATACAGCTTGGGGTACTGTCTTCAGCAAACCTTTTCTGATAGCAGAAATCTACAATATAGTTACACATTTATTATACAAGTTCAATTTTAGCTACTGAGCTTTACTTGATGGTGCAAGTATTTAAGGAAAGTAACATAAAACCTGTAATATGCAATATATTTACTTCAAAATCAGCTCAATATGTGAAGGTGTTTAGAACAAAAGACTGTACAACTGCTATTTTTTTAGCCAAAACATTAAACTAAAAAAAATTATATGAACATTGCAGAAAAAGAATCGACTTTAAACAGTTTGTCAGAATGACCTCTTGATCCTTGCTGTCTCATGATATAAGTACTAGAACACACAAAGGATTTTCAAATTGTTTTATTTCATTTCTGAAAAAGATTGACACTGATGAAGGCCATTTGTTGACCAAATAAAGAGTTATCAATCTGCAATCATTTCATCTTATTTGTTACAGAAGCATTGTTATTACTATCATTGTACTGCTTACCAAACTTGTTTATTTCTTCACTAAAAATCATATAATACATAATTATGTAATGTTCTGGTCTTGATAAAATTTGTAAGTACCTGCTGATCAAACTCTGACATTCTGATTTGTCTGACTTTATTACAATATTCCTGTCTGTCATCATAGTCTAAAGGAAGGGGGTTTCCCTCACCGTCTACCTTCAGTTCTACAGGTGTACCATCAGTCATTGTTGTACTCCAGATTCTACCTGCTCCTGAGAACGTCTCTTTATCCATTGTTTCTAGCTGATCTATTAACTTTACCTATAAACAAAATTCTTACAATATAAATAATTAAATAATTGTTAGTTCTGAATTTCATTAATTTTATATACCTTAAATGTTCTCAATAGGAATGAGTATAATAAAAGCTACCAGGCAAATATATCAATTTGTTTCCTCCCAATAGCCAACAATTTTTGGTATATATTTTATAATCTAAAACGTTTAATTCAGAAAAAGATAATTTCCTGATAAGAACTACAGTAAATGAGTTATACAAGTGCTATAAAGTTCTAGATTTAGATGGTTTAACATCAGCTCTGATAAATAAATTTATTTAAAGATCATCCATATGATCTGATAAGATTTTTAGGCTCTACACACAAATACTGCCATATATAATCTTACAACAAGATGACCCATACCTCAGCAGCATCAACAGTATGGTAGTCTCTAGTCCAGGTCACCCTCTCTCCACATATCATCTTCCAGATCAATGGGGGAAAAGATAGCACCTACAATATACACAAATACAATTCAGGCTTGTTTTTTCTACTGAAAACAACAAAATCTAACAGCATATCAAATGTTCTTTTAGAATAGGTGGTGACCAGATCAACAGGATTATATTTGAACATTATAAATAAAGGCAACAGCAGTATACTGCTGTTCATAAGTCATTAATCAGTTGAAAGAAAACAAGCTCAAGATTACAAACTAAAACTGAGGGTGACACATCAACTATAGGAGGAAAATAACAGAACAACGGAAACACTGAAGTGCAACAAAAACAAACGCCAACAAACATAGTAAAGGACTATTTGATGATAACAACTGCTAAATTCCTGAATTGGTACAGGACATTTTAAGAAAATATAATTGGTTGAACCTGGTTTAATGGTTGGCCAAACCTCCTGTTTATCAGTGTCTGTAAGTACTGAGGGGTTGAGACTGCTTTCAATGCACGCTTAAAATACTGCATTGTGTTTAGAATATAAAAACAAATGGGGCTTATTTGGCATGCTTGTTTGGCATAACTTTTAGTCTTTGCAATAGGTTTGGCTAAGCAGGCTTAAAACTGATGCTGAAACTTATTAAGGTAAACAATCTTTGAAAACTGTTTAAGCATGTTAAGTGGATCCTTAAAAATGACTCATTATAACTTACCAGATTTCCCCTTCCAGAAAGACAAGCTCTCAAAACCTCTGAGGTTGTCCTTGCCACAAAGATAAGTTCCCTTGACCTACAAGATTTTTATCGACATGAAGACTACTATCTCCAATAACCTACCAGATTGTCATTGCCACAAAGAAAAGCTCCAATAACCGAACATATTTTTATGAAAAAAGAATAGCTCCCGTAACCCACCATATATATCCCTTGCCACAAAGACAAATGACAATAACTTACCAGATTTTCCTTGCCACGAAGACAAGCTCCCATAAGTTGTCCTATCCACTCATATTTAGTAAAATCTCGACATTGATGATTTAATATGTAAACATCCCTATGAATATTCGAATCATCTCCAACCTAAAAACATAAAAGCATAGAAAATCTATATCATAATACTCATATCATCTTATAAAAGTCCATAAAAAGATTTGTTTTTATTTATTCTAAATTTCTCAATATTTTATTTGGAATGAAATATCACTTAAACATTCAACTCTTTCAATACCACTAAATAGATGAATTGTTCTTGTAGACATCAAATAAAATACTTTATTTGGCCTTTTTAAATGTTTTGGATTTGAGCGTCACTGATGAGTCTTTTGTAGACGAAACACAGGCCTGGCGTATATACTAAATTTAATCCTGGTATCTATGATGAGTTTATTTAGAAAATGTGAATTTATGAAAGAGAGAAAGTATGACCAAATCAATAAAAGTATAATATAAATGTCTAACACTGTTTCCTATTCTAATTTCAATGCAAAGCAAAATAGATATCCACAAATACTTCCATGTTGAGGTATAGGTGAAAAATCAGACAAATTAACATATGAAAATACTTCATTTGTTGTATAGAATAATCTGTGATTGAGTGTTATGAGGACAGTTGATGTCAGATTGTCTTAAGATCTTCATTTTTTTAGTTGGTATTTCCAACCTAGTATATATGAAATATTTTATTAAAGAAAGCTCAATTATTAAAATCAATAATACCATAGATACAACAAAGAATAACATTTAAATTATATCTATTAAAACCTGGTTAGGAGACCTGGTGAAGAATGCTATCTAGAGGTAACGCTGAATCATTGTTATAGGACAGAGTTCCTCAGAAAGATTCTCCTCCCTTGGTATACCTCCCCCTTTTTATATTTATAATACCCAGTTAAGAGACCTGATGAAGAATGATAGAGGTAAAACTTCATCACTGGTTACTGGACAGAGCTTCTCAGAAACATCTGACAAACTATCCCTGAATCCCCCTCCCTTGTTACCTCCCTTTTTATATTTATTAATACCTGGTTAAGACATCTGATGAAGAATAGTAGAGGTAAAGGTATATCACTGGTTACTGGACAGAGTTCCTCAGAAAGATCTGACAAACTATTCCTGAAACCTCCTCACTTGTTACCCCCCCCCCCCCTTTTATATTGATTAATACCTGGTTAGGAGATCTGATGAAGAATGGTAGAGGTAAAGCTACATCACTGGTTACTGGACAGATTTCCTCAGAAAGATCTGACACACTATCCCTGAATCCACCTCCCTTGTTACCCCCCCCTTTTTATATTGATTAATACCTGGTTAGGAGATCTGACGTGGAATGGTAGAGGTAAAGGTACATCACTGGTTACTGGACAGAGTTCCTCAGAAAGATCTGACACACTATCCCTGAATCCCCCTCCCTTGTTACCCTCCTCCTTTATATTTATTAATACCTGGTTAGGAGATCTGATGAAGAATGGTAGAGGTAAAACTTCATCACTGGTAACTGGACAGAGTTCCTCAGAAAGATCTGACAGACTATCCCTGTATCCTCCTCACTTGTTACCCTCCCCCTTTTTATATTGGAAAATACCTGGTTAGGAGATCTGATGAAGAATGGTAGAGGTAAAGCTACATCACTGGTTACTGGACAGATTTCCTCAGAAAGATCTGACACACTATCCCTGAATCCACCTCCCTTGTTACCCCCCCCTTTTTATATTTATTAATACCTGGTTAGGAGATCTGATGTGGAATAGTAGAGGTAAAGGTATATCACTGGTTACTGGACAGAGTTCCTCAGAAAGATCTGACACACTATCCCTGAATCCCCCTCCTTTGTTACCCTCCTCCTTTATATTTATTAATACCTGGTTAGGAGATCTGATGAAGAATGGTAGAGGTAAAACTTCATCACTGGTAACTGGACAGAGTTCCTCAGAAAGATCTGACAGACTATCCCTGTATCCTCCTCACTTGTTACCCTCCCCCTTTTTATATTGGAAAATACCTCGTTAGGAGATCTGATGTGGAATGGTAGAGGTAAAGCTACATCACTGGTTACTGGATAGAGTTCCTCAGAAAGATCTGACACACTATCCCTGAATCCCTCTCCCTTGTTACCCCCCCCCCCCCCCTTTTTTATATTGATTAATACCTGGTTAGGAGATCTGATGAAGAATAGTAGAGGTAAAGCTGCACCACTGGTTACTGGACAGAGTTCCTCAGAAAGATCTAACACACTATCCCTGAATCCCCCTCCCTTGTTACCCTCCCCCTTTATATTTATTAATACCTGGTTAGATCTGATGAAGAATGGTAGAGGTAAAGCTGCACCACTGGTTACTGGACAGAGTTCCTCAGAAAGATCTGACACACTATCTTTGAATCCCCCTCCCTTGTTACCCCCTATTTATATTGATTAACATCTGGTTAGGAGATCTGATGAAGAATGGTATAGGGAAAACTGCATCACTGGTTACTGGATAGAGTTCTTCAGAAAGTACTGACAAACTATCTCTGAATCCCCCTCCCTTGGTACCCCCCTTTTTTATATTTATTAATACCTGGTTAGGAGATCTGATGAAGAATGGTAGAGGTAAAGCTGCATCACTGGTTACTGGACAGAGTTCCTCAGAAAGATCAGATAAACTATCCCTAAATCCTCCTCCTGATCAATAACCCCTTCTGACATGAACTACACCCCACCATTGGTCAAAGCGTGATGACCATCTGCAATAGAAATTTTTAGAGTAAACATGACTGCAACATATTGATTTTATTAAAAAAATATGTAATACTGGAGTTTTGCCTTAAAACATAAACCAGAATGTGTCCATAGTACACGGATGCCCCATTTGCACTATCATTTTCTATGTTAAGGGGACCTTAAAAATGGGGTAAAAACCCTAATTTGGCATTAAAATTTAAAAGATCATATCATAGGGAACATGTAAACTAAGTTTCAACTTCAACTTCATCAAAAACTTTAACCTGAAAGGTGACATACGAAAGAACGAATGGAGGGACTAACGGACAAACAAACGAACACACAGACCATAAAACATAGTGCCCATAAATGGGACATAAAAACATAAAACTACTTTTTCCATTTACATAAAAATTGTTATTAGAGACTATTTGAATTCTGAAATAGTTTATTCTGAATGCAAATCATTAAATTTGAGGCTATTCAGCCTACATCTTTTATTCTGTCATATTTAGCTTTAGATAGAAAATCAAAATGAAAATTTAAAGAACAAATGAACAACAGTTGTCATATTCCTGACTTTGATGATGCATTTTGAGAAGAAAATAGTGGGTTAAACATTGTATTAATTTATAGCTAGTTAAACCTCCTACTTTACCATTATTCCTTAATACATTTACATGACATTACAAATTATTTAATAAAGCCATAACCATTGTGAATCATGTCCATACCTATAGTCTAAACATTTACTATTTCTATCTCTTGGTTTTAATCCTTCATAAATCTGGGAGAAAATTGAATTTTTAAAATCTGGATCATTGCCTGGTTCACACCGATGTTCCATGGCAGCTCTTCTATTTATATACAGCTTAGGTGTATCTGATGGTCTTCTAAAAAATATAATTATACATTATTATTATTTGCAATAGAGAAATAGAGGCTCCAAGCCATCAGCTGTTTAGCTCACCTGGTACCTACAACCTACACATTATTTTCTTCAGTAAAAAATAAACTCCAACAAAGAGAGCCCTCACATAACAATCATATCTTGTGAGATATGAAGGTTATGTCAATTATATCTTTACTGACCTTGCAAGGGCTGTACAACCAGTCAAGGTTGTTAAAAAATCCATATATAATCATATCTTTTATCTTATAGTTAAGAAATCATCAGCACTTTTGATCATACATCACATTTATCTCTATCTTTAGAAAAATAGTCATATATAAATTTGAGAATGGAAATGGGGAATGTGTCAAAGAATTAACAACCCGACCATAGAGCAGACAACAGCAGAAAGTCGCCAACAGGTCTTCAATGCAGCGAGAAATTCCCGCACCAGAGGCGTCCTTCAGCTGGCCCCTAAACAAATATATATACTAGTTCAGTGATAATGAACGCCATATATGTTCAATCACTTTTTTCTTACTGAAAATGGAGAAATTATTAATAAAGAAAGGCTCTTTCATGTCACTTAGTCTGAAATAAACAAAAACATAGATAACCCACTCGCACTCTCATTTTCTATGTTTAGTGGACCTTGAAATTGTCAAAAATCTAATGTGGCATTAAAACTAGAAAGATCATATCATAGGGAACATGTGTACTAAGTTTCCAGTTGGTTGGACTTCCAACTTCATCAAAAACTACCTTGACCAAAAACTTTACCTAAAGTTGGACAGACAGACGAACAGACGGACAAACGAATAAAATTGACACACAAACTGAAAAACATAATGCCCATAAATGGGGCATAATAAACCTGATTAGTTTGATTGATAATATATACTTCAATGATCTTCAATGGCCAATGATTATACTTTTACATGGAGTTGTATGATTAACCTAGAAAGTACACTAAGACATTCTTATGCAGACATATAACCTTTTAGTATTATATTGTAGAACTTCAAAAGTAACTGATTTTATGTCCTTGAACATGTAAAATATGCAAAGTATAGGGGAGGGTTGAGATCTAAAAAAATATGTTTAACCCTGCTGTATTTCTGCTCATGTTACAAGTCAGGGAACTCCTTCTTAGTCTTACATATTGTAAAAGTTTTGGTTTATTTGGATGTTTCTGAGTTTAATGTGGTGTTGGGCAAGCTGAAGCATGTCTTAGTGTGTGGGATTTCCTTCCTTCATATAAGACAAATTGGTGGCCTTGGGCTTTTATTTGCCCTTTGGTCAGGATGTTTTCTCTTTGATACATTCCCCTTTTCCATTCTCTATTCTATAAATTCCTGTCATTGACTGCTTGGTGGGTAATTTGTTCTCAACCAGATGTGATGATACAAATACAACTACATACCAAGATTCATTAACTTACTGTATATCTGTGGGGTAAGGTATTTAGAGTATTTAAAGATTAACATATTTTTGTTTTAAATCAGATCAAAAATGTAGACTGAAACATGTGAAAAGACTGACTTTTAAAATAAATTTGAGGCAAAGGAACTTACACTAGTCATAAGAAACCTCAAATTAAAAAAAATAATGCATATGTTTTTTTATAACTCAATGGATAGTTTTTATTATAAAACTTATGTACATATACTTTTTTCTGATAAAAACATTCTTTAATTTGTTCATAAAGTTTACTTTATTTTAATTGCTTCCTTCCAGAAAGCAATTCTCAGACATATTTTCCGTATGGAAAGTGACCTCAGTGTGACCTATCTCGTAAAAATCCTGTGATTGCAATATGCATGGATGTCCGTAAAATAGACTATTATTTGATTGTAAATGTTAAACATGTGCTCAATATCCATGCTTTTTTGTTGATTGTTGACAAACAGGTCACCTGCCATATTTTCACAACAACACTGCCTGATTGAAAAAAAAATTAATGATTTATATGAAATTTATGAGAAAAATATGATAAAATCGTGCACAGAAGACTAAGTTTATAATGTTTGTATGCATTAGTTCAAGAATTGGAATAACATTATTTTTCACTGGTCACTTGTTTCATATGACTTTAAATAAAATGAATAATACAGTAAGGTCCATGTTTGTTTGGTTTTTTTAAGAAATAATTGTGTAACAAAATATAACAGCTGAAATTCAAACACTAAAAACACAATCAATTCAAGGAGAAAAATGACAAAATCCAATTTTCTAAACTAAATGTTCCTGTACTTAAGAAAACAACCACCTAATATCATATCTAAATCCATCATGAAATCATAACAAATAGTTAAAATACATTTCCTACACACAATAAATAAATAAAAGAGAAAAAAAACGTATCCAATTTTTTCCAAACTAAATATTTTGTACCTATTTAACAAATGATAAATATATTTCTCCAAACAAAAGATTTAAACCCCCTAACAAGGGTAAATACCGTCAATATATCATACATTTTATTTATCTGGGTCATGTATGATCATTATCATTTATGTGTTTACTGATATCATGTTTTAACAAGTTCTTATTACCTTCCTGGTTGGTAATTAGATACAGAAAGTAATTTCCACAATCGTACAGAGAGTAGATGTATTTTTCAGGTATATTTTTATAATTTGACTGTAAAATTTAACTTTCTGATAATTTATATTTTTACCTGATAGAGCAGCGTATTTTCTTCTTTCTTTGTTTACTTTTAAATTTGGGCAAAGTCAAATATTTATGATTAAAGTCTGCATTGTTCAATAAAAATCTGAATCCTACTTACAATCATGAATGTGACCAAATAACAATGGACTGATTTACTGCACCATAAGTGTTTGTATTAATTATATTTAAATTTTTTAAGACTTTTTAGATTTTGGAGAGTCATTGAAAATTCATCAATCCGTATAAATAATTGTCTATATCCCCTTGTTATTTTTTCACCTTAATAGTATGACTTAAGATATTCTCATAAAGTATCATGAAACAGTTACGTTAAGGACCGACTACATTGTTTCATAAAAAAACATGAATCTATTATTTTCAACACAGTTTATTTATATGAATAAGAGAAAGTTTCAAGAACACATTATCCTAATGTTCATGAAAGTGCACTCACAATGCACCAGCAGAGGAAATAATCTTTTGTTCAAAAATTCTTTCAAGTGGGACTTGACCTTAAACAAAACAAAACAAACTTAAGATAATTAAGGGGTGTTACTATTGAAGACATCATAATTAAACTTGACCTGTAAATTTTTAATTAAAAATAACATTGTGCTATAATCTTGAAAAGATTTTGTGCTATTAAATTAAATTATCAGCCGGAAACAAAAAAGTGTATTCATCATGCAAAAGATATTGTATATTGTATATGTTCAGGTCATGGCAAGCAGTAAACCTATACCATGTGGACCTTGTCAAGAAGGAAAAGTCAACACTAAAGCTGAGTACTGGTGTTACAACTGTGATGAAGGATTATGTTCAACATGTTCTGGTCATCATAAAAGATCTAAGGCAACACGTGATCATAAAACTATTGATATCAAAAGTTACAAACCCCCCATCAGAGCTATCAAAACAGAATGTGACAAACATGGTCAACAACTTAACTTGTACTGTCCTAGTCATTTAATGCCTTGCTGTGATGAATGTATTTCCACAAATCATTCAAAATGTACTGGAATAAAAAGTTTAGCAGCTGTTGTGGAGAAAACAAAAATTGAAAAATCCAAAGAATCTGTAGAGAAAGAAATCTACTCCATCTTACATGTATTGGATAAAATGGTAAATAATAAATCAATAAACATTCAAACTGGAGAACAACAATGTGAAAACATAAAGAAATCATTCCACAAAATTAGGGAGAAAATGAATAAACATTTAGATCACCTTGAGAAAAAGTTATGTCAAGAAACAGACAACCTCTGGGATCAGGAAACATCAACAGCAAGAGATTTTATAACTGAAATTGAAAAGAAAAAGACAAACGTACAGAAAATGCAAGAGCATTTACTTAGTGTTACAACACAAAGTTCAAAACTACAATCATTTCTAGGTGTACATCAGATCGAACAACAAATACATCAATGTCAACAATATGTCGAAGATCTAGAAAAAGATGACCGGGCTAAAGAATTTTGTATCAAAATGACCCAAAAAAATGAGATAAAAAACATACTACAGCAGTTAGGATCACTGGAATCCATAGGAGAAGTAACAGTTATTAAAACAGAAACAGGCTTGAATAGAGAAACAAGTGTGAGGAGGAAAGCACAAGTAGAATCACGAGAACAATCCAACATAAACAACATGACCATGAATATAGAGACAAAGATAAAGATCAACATAAAGAAGGATACTAGTGACATGATTTGTCTGATGGATGGAAGAGTTATAATAGTGGAAAGTTATGGTGAAGTTAACCTACTTACTTCTGATGGCAAACTACAGAAACAGTTACCTATACCTGGTGGAGCCCAGAGTGTTACACAGATCAATCAGAACACTATAGCCATAACTTATCCTGAGGAGGAAGCCATTAAGATCTTCAATATAGAGAATGAAACAGTTACCAAAGTTATCACATTAGACAAAAGATGCTCTGGTTTATCTTTCTCCAATGGTTCTCTGGCTGTAGGTTTGAGTGATGATGAAATCCGTATTATCATGATTATAGACTTGGAAGGAAATACACTGAAGTCAATACAGGTTGAGAGTGAATCATTGCTGTGTTACCTTGTTTACTGTAATGACAGAGTAATCTATAATGACTATATGGGTAATGCAGTATACTGTTATGATGAATCAGGTAAACAGATCTGGAAATATACACAGGATTTAGAGGGACCAACAGGACTTTGTATAGATACTTATGGTAACATTATTGTAGTAGACTATTACTCTGATAGAATAATAGTAATATCAAAAGATGGACAGGAGAGTAAAGTACTGATTAGTAAAGAGGATGGACTGAAGGATCCTCATTGTATTTGTTTTAAACATAATGAGTCATCAGGTTTTATTTGTGATCTATATGGCACAAAGTTGGCAAAATTCAATTTAGTTGTTAGATAAAATATACACTAAGGAATCGTACAATATTTCTTTTCTCTGAATCTGAACAACCAACTATATCTATACATTTAGTAATACAAATTAAGGAATCAGTGACCCAATAAACTGACAATATATCAGACCGTGTCAACCATCAACACCCTGAAAAAATACTAATATCAAAATAAAGATATAAACAGTAATTTACTAAACATCATACTGTCCAGATAGCCTCAGTTGATAAAGAGTACAAAATGTGTTGGGATTTAATTTAATTAAAGCATCCTCTATGTTGTGATCAAGCCAATTGTATAGCTAGTCTGACATTTTTTCTAACTTTTATTCTTCCAACATCTTTTTTTTGCTCTTATCTTGTCCATAATGTTTCTGTAAAAATGGTATTATATATTGCCCAAAGCTGTAGAATTTGCAATATTGATGCAAATATTTATTTACATGTTTCAATTTTAGACACTGTCAAATTTGTTAACATTTTCTTTAAAACAAATATTTACAATTAAATGATTTTTACAAGAATAATCATGATAATAAGGGAAACCTTCAATCAAGCAGTATAATTATTCTTTATATGCCATTAATATTATTTGGTTTAATAATTTCCATAGAGGCATTTGACGTCTACTTTCTCAATAACAACAGAAATTAAAAAAAGTAACTACTTTTTATCTAAATTGGTGTTCATTCCTCATATAGAAAACAAGAATGTGTCCAAAGTACACGGATGCCCCACTCGCACTATCATTTTCCATGTTCAATGGACCGTGAAATTGGAAAAAAATATAATTAGGCATTAAAATTAGAAAGATAATATCATAGGGAACATGTGTACTAAGTTTCAAGTTGATTGGACTTCAACTTCATCAAAAACTACTTTGACCAAAAACTTTAACCTGAAACATGCACTTTCATTTTCTATGTTCAGTGGACCGTGAAATTGGGGTCAAAAGTTTAATTTGGCTTTAAAATTAGAAAGATCATATCATAAGGAACATGTGTACTAAGTTTCAAGTTGATTGGACTTCAACTTCATCAAAAACTACCTTGACCAAAAACTTTAACCTGAAGCGGGACAGACGGACGAACAGACAGACGGACGAACGGACGCACAGACCAGAAAACATAATGCCCCTCTACTATCGTAGGTGGGGCATAATGACCAAAAACTTTAACCTGAAACATGCACTTTCATTTTCTATGTTCAGTGGACCGTGAAATTGGGGTCAAAAGTTTAATTTGGCTTTAAAATTAGAAAGATCATATCATAAGGAACATGTGTACTAAGTTTCAAGTTGATTGGACTTCAACTTCATCAAAAACTACCTTGACCAAAAACTTTAACCTGAAGCGGGACAGACGGACGAACAGACAGACGGACGAACGGACGAACGGACGCACAGACCAGAAAACATAATGCCCCTCTACTATCGTAGGTGGGGCATAAAAATACATTTCCTGTATTCAAATATAAATGTACAAATACCTATTGCTGATTTATTTCTAATTACTGTTGAATATTACTGATAACTTGTCATTTACTTAGGACTTGATTATTGACCTGAATCAGATGATATCGACACTGATTCAAATTACAAGTGAAATAATATCTGATTGCATATTTTATACATATATATTAAATTGAGAATGGAAATGGGGAATGTGTCAAAGAGACAACAACCCGACCATAGAGAAGACAACAGCAGAAGGTCACCAACAGGTCTTCAATGCAGCGAGAAATTCCCGCACCCTGAGGCGTCCTTCAGCTGGCCCCTAAAAATAATACAAGACTAACAAAGGCCAGAGGCTCCTGACTTGGGACAGGCGCAAAAATGTGACGGGGTTAAACATGTTTATGAGATCTCAACCCTCCCCCTATACCTCTAGCCAATGCAGAAAAGTAAACGCATAACAATACACACATTAAAATTCAGTTCAAGAGAAATCCAAGTCTGGATATGTTTTTCATTTTTGTCTCTTTTTAAAAAAAAAAACAATTTGATTAATCATTCAGCTTTCACAAAAAATTAACAGAATATTTAATGTAGTGTAGATTAATACATTTGTAGGTTTACTATTAAGGTCAAGAATTTGTGTATTCAGTTAGGTTTGTAATAAATTGTGTCTATTAAATCATGTAACAGGTCGTGAGATATTAACTGTGGTGAATTAAGACTGAAGTTGATTCCAATTAATACTTATACCTTTGGGTTTAATTGTTTGAGAATCATGACAGATGATAACCATACTGACTCTTAGAGAAAAGTATTGTAGTAATACCATTTCAAACAAGAATGTGTCAACAGTACAAGGATGACCCACCTGCACAATTGTTTTCTATGTTTAGTGGACCATGAAATGGAGGTCAAACCCCTTTTTTGGAATTAAAACTAGTAAGATCACATCATATGGAACATGTGTAGTTCTTGTTTTATTTTGTAATTGTGTGTACATATTTAATGAGTTTTAAAGCATGTAATGCATGACTATGCCTTTTTATAAAAAAACATTTTCCTTCAGTATAACTGTTATAGCTTTTATTTGTATATACAGTGTCTCGTCAGTGTCTTTATAGGCTTGGTATTGATTCTTTTTTTTTTATGATATTGTTATGTAATTTTATTGTAGATCAATATGTGACACTTTAATAATAAACTATTATTTATCATTATCGTTTTGTACTAAATATTTAAAGGAAATTATATAATCTAGCTGTACAGTGATATTTATTATTATTAATTTTTCAATATATATACATATATGTATATTTTAATCCCGTCTCTCATAATTCTTTTTAGAATGGCATTAATATTTTATATTATTGTATGTGTTTGTGTATTATGTTATGTATTGTAATATTAATAGTGAGACGTACATTAACTATTTGTATTTGTATTTGTATTCAAGTTGATTTTACTTCACCATTAGCAAAAACTACCTTGACCAAAAACTTTCACGTGAAGGGGGACAGACAGATGGACTGACAGACGCATGGATGCACAGACCAAAAAACATTATGCCCATAAAAAAGTTGGGAATCAACTAGGATACATCAATACACATCTTGACCTAAATTTTATTCAATGCATAAGATACTAATAAAATACTTTCAAAATTATTATCTACTAAATACACTGCACAGACCATGTCAACAGTCAGTATATAAGGATGATTTGAGGTGTGTTAGACTAATGTAACACTTGTTACAAGAAAGTTATGACTAGGTTAGTTTGGTATACTATTCCCCACCCTCCCACCTCTTACCCATATAATATGGGACTTAATCATTTCTTATTGACTTGTGTTAATTAATTTATGTATGGCTGACTGCACAACTATATACTGTGTTTGTTTTTTTCTACAATATCTATTTTAAGAAAGAAAAACAATTTCGGACGAGTGAAACGAGGGAGTAAATAATTAGATTGATGTATGTTATGTTTTCACAATAATTCATTAAAAGTAACTTATTGCAAATTTTGATTTACAAAGGAACTATCTAAGTGTATATCTAAATTCTAATGTAAAAGAGTTGTTTATCTAATCTTTTCTTGATTTCAGGACAAACAACATATTTAATGTTGGCATTTGATGATTAAAATGGAACAAAAAATTTCTGCAAGTCATGAAAAACAAAATTATTTTCATGACATGTCTTCAACTTAGAATTTTGCTCCAAAACGATCATATAGGTCCAGCATGGCTGAACCAAAGTGGGTTGATGAATCAATGGCAAACAAAACAATTTTAATTTTGAAATTATCAATTTCCCCCACCTTTGTAACAATATACCAACTTCACCTGCATATGGGATATATATTTCTCAACTTGTTCAGAATTGAAGAGCTTGTAGCTGCTATACAGACTTTTGTAAAAATGCATGATGGCCTTGAAGTATAGATTCTGGATACTTATGTTGTTTATTGTCTTATACATTGTTTCATTGTGTTATGGTAAATTATTAGGTCTTTCCACTTTTCCGTGGAAAGACCTATAGGTTTTGTTCTGATTATTATTATTTTTCTTCTTCCGCCTAAATTTTTTTCTTGCGTAGTTTTGTTGTTTCAAAAGATGTCGCTTAGATATTTGGAATATGATATCGTATAGTTTATACGCTTTAAAAAATGACAATTGCGTAACAAAATACTTAACCTTGTAAGAGTTATCTCCCCAAACACTGTTTTTCTTGTGGCCACTACTCCTTCGCAACCGTAAAAGATTACTACAAATTTATTTGACCAAATTGCTCGTTACATCTTAAGGATTAGGATATTCATTTGGACCGAAGCTTTACGGAGACTCCATATGAGAGTTATTCCCCATTTTCATTTGAATTAAGTGATATGCATTTCTAAATGGTAAACCATACATGATAGAGACCAAGGGTCTTTAGATTTGAGGTCCTTGGTCCAAAAAAATGAAAATGAGGTCAAGGTCGAAGGTCAAGGTCATTCTAAATTTTGATTTTGGCTAATTTTCCCTTATTTTCAAAAACCTTAAAAGATATCGACAAATTATTTTTACTAAATTGTTAGTTGCAACATGTTGTAACTGATAAATTTCGGTTGGAAGGGTGCGTAAACAATAAATGAGAGTTTTCGCCCATCTTATATTTAAAATCATGCCTAAAGTGATATAACTCATTAACAATACATATTACAGACCTAGGGTCTTTTTATTTGAGGTCCTTGGTTGGTGACCTTGAAATTGAGGTCAAGGTCAAAGGTTAATAGGACTTTCTAGAGTTTGACCTTTGCTTTAAATTCATATTTATACATTATAAAGTCATAGGAACTGACATTTTTGATTGATTTTTAATATTTTGATAATAAAATAGATCTTTACTTGTGGAAAGACCTTCAATTGTTCTTTGAACAATTGGTTTTTAATTGTATTCATGTCTTTCATTTTTGATAATGTGCTTTGTTAGTATGACTTTTTGTTTTTATTTGTTACACATATTTGTTTGTTTTTAAAGTGATTAAGATTATAACACAATGTCGATTGATGTACCACTATTTTGTATATTTTTACCTATGATGTACCTTTGTTTTATTCACACATCATCTTCAATAAAATGGAATATTCAGTATGCACCACATTTTTATGTTATGTCTTCATAGACAGAAATCGAAGAGCTGAAGAGCTCTGAGGGGAAAGATGGCCATTGTTTTAAATTTTTTTTGTGCCGGGGGAGGGGGGTATCTTTTGATAGTCAACATACAAAGAATAAACAAAAGAACAGGTAAAACATGTAGAAAGTTTGACAATATTGCAATTAGTTGTTGTTTAATGTAATTTCATTTCCTTAGTTAAGAATACATCATGAGGTCAATTTTGACCAATGGAAGAGATCTGCACCTTCTCAATACAAACATTGATTAAAGTTGAAAGTTTATAGTTATCTAAAATTCAACTGAATTCTATCATTTAACAACAACTACAATATTTTTTGAAATTTTAGTTGTGTACCACTGAACTGTAGGCTAGGGCCATTCTCCATTTTGTGTGACAGTACTCTAAGATTTTTAATTTTCTCTCAAGAAAGTGAGGACTGAAAAATCTATTCTGAAGTTTTAAATTTTCATTGATAAAGTTCTCAGTTACAACTCTCATCACAGGGACACATGTACTTATAAAAACCAATATGATTGATATAAGCTGTGTGAAGCTTGTTTCCAGATCCTACATTTTGATATATTTGTAAATTTCATTAATAAATAGTTTTAAACTACAAAATGCAACGATTTTATTTGATATATTTTTTTTTACCATTACAATGATTATGTTGGTACACACCATTTTGTTTAAATGGAAAACTACTTATCATATACTAAATGTCACATTTCAAGTGTTCAGATACATTGACTTTTATTTTAGTGGATAATTACTCATCAATTGAGGTGCTCCTGTATTGGAGAAAGATTCTCAACAGACTTTTACACAAAGAATGAAAACTGTTGTTTCTCTCGCCAATCTCATGTATCCCCATTTGCATTGTTTACCGCGAAATTTGCAAGTTGCATGACCTACAAATTAAAGCTCTGCATGTTTGAATCATCTGCAGCAAACATGATTATGTTTAAATTAAACAAATACCAATTTTTAATTAGTACACAAATTTTGAGAATGATTTTAATAATCAGTAAAGGATATCCTTGCTTCTACGTAGTGTGGCATTCCAACTATGACATCACTGCAATGTAGGTTGGATATATTTAGAATATTTCGTAATACTTGTTTTTCCAGATTGTAAAAGAAACGTAAACAGTGTAAGGGAGAGCTAAAGAAACAATAATTTCATGAGAAACAGAAGGGAAATGCGTTAAAAAGTGTTTTGAGTCAATCTATTCATATGTGTGTCTCCTTCTCATCAATCTCAGTAAGATTTTGTGTGGGGGGTTTCCAAACTATAAAAACAAAATGATGTGAGGGCTTGGCACTCTGGCCAACCACACAGGGAATTGACGGCTTAAAGCAGTCTTTCCCCAAAAACAGTCATTCCTAAGCATGCTAAGTAGACCAGCAGGACTCAATCATGCTAAATTTATGTCAAAACAAAATACAAGTTATCATTATCAAATGACAACCACTATAGAGAGTTCACTATTTTTTTTACAGTAGAATCTGATCGACAGTTAGCTAATTAAAAGTTTTATTTTTAAAATACAGAAGATCTCAATATTGATCCACCATACCAAAATGACATACTTAATGTATATATATTCATAGAGAATTTCATGTTTTTTATTCAATATCACATCAGTATATACTAATCTGACACACCAATATAATCCCAAGGAGTTCTGCTCAAGGATTATATTGGTTGAGGGTTGATACAGTGTATGATATTGAAAAAGCCATATCATATACTCATTATTATATATATATATATACCTCAAGTAGATGTTTTTTATGTGACATGATGTCATACATAGAAGGAAGTCTAAAATGTCATCATACAGACTATACTATATATAGGCTTGACATGAGGTCATACAGATAAGAAGTTTGATAAAAGCCTTTGCAACCGTGACTGCAATCGATGACATGACCTCATACAGATAAAAGGTGTGATAAAGTCTTTGCAACCATGCTGATATAGATATAATTATAATGGGTGGCTGATACAAAATATAACAAATATCAAGTCAATATTTTCAAGCATGACATATAGTGTGGAAAATTGATTATTTCCATGAATTTCTAAGGAACATAACTGTGCACAAAATTATCAGACCTGAACAAAATTGGAACTTGATTTGTAACTTGCCATGATAAAATAATGTACCAATTTTTTAATCAGAATCTTTTATCATGACAAAAAAAATATTTGTAAAACTGAATATTTGACACATTTGAGTGATCTTTTTAAATCCAAGGGCCATAACTAGTCACAAAATTATCAGAGCTAAACAAAATTAGAACTTGGTTTGCCGGACTGATGGATGGAGACAGAGAGCAAACCTAAAGTTCTCTTCAACCTCGTCGACTGGGGACTATTAATAGATATCAATGAACTACCCGAGTAGCAGTTATAAACATCTAACATCTTATTACTTACTCTGTAGCTGATTCTTTGACAAAAGTTTCTATTAAATGCATTCTTTTCTTTGATAAAGGCAAAAGCTGGCGTATAAACTGAAAAAATTATATTAATTGAAATTATTTTTCGAGATAGTAAAAACATAATGAAGAATAAACAAGCTTTCTTTCTAGGTTATAAAACATAATAAGAATAAGCAAGATTTTATTTAGGTAGTTAAAACATCATATGTATACTATAATCAGGCTATCACGACCTTATGGGGTGTGATATCTCTTAAAATATTAACTTGTACATTGTACTTACAATTCAACTTATAACTCAATTTATCATTTTTTAACTTGTACATGAATGAACTAAAGCTAGGTCAAGATCTGGATAAAGCTAATTATCCATTCTACCTATTGTGTTACAATCCATATTACTCCACTATTTAAGTTAATCTATGCCATATGTCCACAATGGGCACTCTAACCCATTCAACTGCCTATATTTATATATTACTGTGAGTGCTCTTAGACTTGTGTTTCCATTGTTTTTATGTTAGTTGTTTTTGTGCACTGTATAAATCTATTGAGTATATTCATTTGCAATTGATTTTTAGTTTGTTCTCATGTTGTGCTACAACACCACCGTCCCATATGAAAGTGAAGGGTTGAGCCCTCACACACATATCTTTAACCCTATTCTTAATGTGCTAGTGTTAGGTCATGAGCATGTAATTCAGTGGTTCATGTCTGTCATATTTTTTTTATTTTTTCTATAAATTGTATTGTTTACTGTAAATTAAGAAATTATTGCGTGCATTTATTAATGCGATTTTATCATTTTAGACTATAATATGATTTCAAATTTTGCGACATGAAAAAAAATGCTGTTTTATTCATATAAAATATTCCAAAATGCGAGTTTAAATTATTGGGATTATAACCCTGTCACATTTTACGCAACAATAAAAACATTGCAATAATTTCTGAATTTACAGTATATAAATTAGGCCATTACTTTTCTCTGTAGAATCGTTGCACATTTTTTCATGTTGGGAGTCTTTTAAAGCAGATTTGATATGGGTTTTGTTTATTTTTCAAGGTCTTACTGTGACCTAAGATTGTTTATTGTTCAAGGTCTTACTGTGACCTAAGTTTGCGTATATCAATGTCCTTTAGACTCTGTTGGAAAGTTGTCTCATTATCTTCTATTTTGTAAATAGTTAAAAAAAGATTGTTTTGCAAAGTGGTATAATGTGATGTGTTTAGTCCTCAGTTGTTTAACTTGTACATGAACGGATTAGGTCAAGATCTAGTAGGCTAATAACTAATCAAAGAGCAGATTGCTTAGAAGGATACGATTACCATTGTTTTCATTGATACACATATTTATCATTTTCAAAAATAATTCAACTGCACGTGTAAAATGCTCGTAAAATGTAATTTACGTAACCTGAATAACTTTAAAAATAGCCAATTCTTGATACAAGTGTGTGAACAATGTACTTATTGTGTTTTAGTTTTGTACTATCAATTCCAGCAGTCACTGAGAGTGAGAGAATGTATTTCACTTCGTACCTTATCACCTATTTTCCTACGTGAAACCCCATTCCTAACTCTTTAAATATCTACTATCGTAATTTCCTTTGGGTCAGTGGGCATGACTCCTTTCCGTACACGTTCCTCTGTTTAAATTGCGATCCGTTTCAATATAATATGCATCTATCGATAGAACAAGTTATTTTTTCTGGACGTATCGTCGTTTGACGGAAGTTACTTACGGAAGGGAGACAACAGAAGGGAGACAACTCGAAACGATAATATGGAAGACTCCATTTTGGCTGAAGGGGTGTTCTAGTTACACCTTTACTTTGTGGACTACATTTATTCTAATTTCAATGATACATATGGTTTAAAATTATGCAACAACAATAACCCTCAATAGCTGACAGACATAGAAAGGATCTCGTGAGTTTTAAATTAATCAATGGAGTTGGGAATCTAGAGCAACCATTCAATCTGATACCCCTTGAAGTCAAGAAAAATATACGCATTCGCATTATTACCTAAACAAACCCTAGACTTGTGATTTGTAGCAAGGACTTATATTAAATGTTAATTAAACGACCTCCATTTCTTTATGGAAGTAAAATATCAAATATCAGTTTCATGACGGTGACATATAAGAAAACTCCACTTCAGTTCTTATATATATGACAGAAAAAGATTTGTTGATTGGAATTCAGAGAACTCTTGCATGTTATCGAAACTGGGGAATTCCCTCTGACGTGTTTCTAAATTTATAAAAACACTAAATATAAATACTGCTTAATTCTGATTTTCTGTGATGTTAAAAACAAGCATACAAGTCCAGGGAAATATCGAAACATGAAAATTATGAGAAGAACATTATAGGACAGTCGTTTAAATTCAATCCTTTTGTTTTTTATACCATTTAAAGCAAGACAATTTCAAGAATCTGAGATTTTTCTTGATGTTTAGAATAAAACGGTTGACTTCAGGGCATGGCCCTGAGTCAATGGTATAAGTCTACAGATTGCTTAAAAGCAATCGTATCCCAAAAACTGCTTATTGTGTTATTTGCTTTTTTATTTCATAATTAGACTTAATTATTACCTCTAGTGAGCTGTACGAACCAACTGAGTATTTCCAGGACGGAACTAGATATTTAAGTACATTATCCAATATAGATATAAATCTGTAAATAGATTAAAAAAAAGGAATTAAATATTTAACATGTTTAAGTACATTATCCAATATAGATATAAATCTGTAAATAGATAAACAAAAATAATTTGAAACATTTAGCTGTATATCAGAGGGAAACCTTGTTTTATATCTGCCAAAATCCTCTTTATTATCTTCTTTATGAAGAAAAACAAGTCAAGCAGATGATTGATACAATTATTGGCAATTGTGATGTATCAGTCAATGTTGAACAGGCTATTATGAAACGACTTTTCAATATCACACATGGCGGAGCCACATCATGAAAGGATTCTGGGAGTATGCTAATTTACGGAAAAGTAAATCTCATTTCGTACCCTGAAAATTTAACCACATATGTGAAAATATCTCAGCTTCAAAACAAGCCATTATACATTTCCAAGTTTACGTTATGGACTAAACTACAGGAAAAAGACATACCATTACCGCCTATGGAAATTAATTAAGGATATTGACCCATATAACATATTTTACATATATAAAACTTATAACAGCAGAGGACAGTGGTTTTCTCTGGGCACTATGGCTTCCTCCACCAATAAAAACTGACCGTCACAAAATAGCCTAAATGTGTTGCTTAAAAGAAAAAAAAATATAACAAAGATACAATATAATAAAAGAAATCAAAATATAACAGTGCAAGACCCTCATGGGTAGTCAAGGTTGTTAAGTAAAAACTTGCAGAGATAACGCATATAACTAATACGTAAAATAGCATACAGAATTTGTACCTTTGAATTAAAATAGATCTCCTATATAACTGTTCTGAGGTGTATGATTCTAACTTGGGAAATCTGACTAAGTTATCCTTTTTGAATACGTCCATATCAAATCCCATGTATCTTCCTTCTGATGCTGTAATCTTTATTTCTCTAATACGGGTATCTATACCTCCAGCTAGAAAACAGTATTTATAACATTAAAACACTTCTATATCTATTTTCTTATACATATTCAAAATGATTTTCCTTATTCTTTAAATCTATATTGATATATAGATTGTATCATGCAGCCCTTTTGACTACAATATTAATTCAGTAGGTAAGTCAAACTTTAAAATATGATGTAAACAGATATTGACAGAGCATTTTCAAAATTTGAATACAATTACCCATCTTGAGTGAGTAAAGGATGTAGCAAGGGTCCGGAAACGGTCATATTTGCCAGTCATGTCCTAAACTGAAACTATAATGTCCTAAACTTTTAATTTGGATTTAGGTCAAATTTTATTTTTCAACCGAAATAATTTCGGTCATTTTGTTGAGATCTACTTTCAAAATCGCCATTTTGAACATATTTTTGTTTGGTTATCTATTTCCTGTAATTAAACTGCCACTTCAATAAAGTGTTATAAACCTGAGGGCCCTCCTAATAGCTATATTAATGCCTCAGGGAGCTATTGGCTAATGATTGCTAATCTCTTTACCTGTGTTTTTAATTCACACCGGGCAATTAATCACAAGCTCCAAACTATTAATATAAAGAAATAAAAAGTCCAAACCAACTGGCTTCATTATTTAATTATTCAACAGGTCAGACAATTGTCAATTATGATTTAAATTAAATTAAAACTTGGTTTAATTTACGTAGAAAAAAATATTTTTTTACTTCTAACACACGTGCTTTGTTTACTATGTAATTCCACAGATTTAGACAATTAATTGTAAATTTAAAATAATTTCATCCTGAATAAAGCTAGTACAACTATTTTAATTAATATTCTTACACTATTAAAGGTAAAATATTAAAAAGCCGATGATTTCCTGTGATTTGGATAAACAAAACTAATCCCGGAAATGAGTCCGGAATTGTTCGTTTTACTATTGTCGCAGTACATCCGGGTTTGAATTTTGACTTCAGAATCAAAGGAAACGTAAACGATAACTGAGAATATTATCGTTTTGAGTCATTAAAATCATTTTATTTTTAAACTGTTGCCTTCCCTTGATTGCTCTTAAACGATTTTTGGAAAATGGTAGGACAAATCATGAAGTAAATGCGATGCAACAGTGAAACAAGTTGGTTGATGCTACGAACATGACAATCGAGTATGAGCATACTCATAATGAGTCTCATGCAGTAATGTGATTTTGACAATCATTTCTTGAAAAGGGGCATCAACTTTTAAGTTGTATGAAAATGACCGGAATTAGGTGAAAAAATTTCCGGATCCTTGGGATGTAGGGTAAAAAAAAAAAAGTATGTGTGTTTACTGTACCCCTACCTACCCTAATTTGTATCCCCTACCCTAGAGTTTTTTGGCCATTTTTGATTGAGCACTGTTAAAGTCACAATGTTGCTCCCATAGACTCAATGTAAAAACAAATCCCTACCTATAGCTACCTACCCTGTTTTTTTCAGCATGTGACAGTAAACACACATACTCTTTTTGTTTGGCCTAGTCAATTTGCTAATGTGGTACAATCTGTTCCTTATTAAAGTAATGGACAATGTTTAGCTCAATGTTGAGTTCACAATAGATATTGAAGGAATTCACACCAGAGCAATGTAATCACCTGAGAGAAGTTTATAATCAAATAATCCAATTGTTTATCACCAGTGTTAATGAAAACAAAGTTATAAAAATGACAAGATGTTTTAATATATTTTGTTTACTGTGCAAATTTTACAGTCACTTATATATAATTATATAAAAATATCATACTACTAAACACAAAGTAAAACTGCTTCCATCATAATCGAGGAATCCAATATATTAATATAAGAAATTTGTGTAGAACTTATAACCCCTTTGTTTGAAGATTTACTTACAAGTATACTCACATTTGCATTCTTTGATTCTGATCATGATATAAGGATAATGTTCGGTGGAGTTTTCTAACAATGGTATGTCCTCCACATCTGAAATTTCCCTACAAAAGTAATTAAACATCTCATTTTAATTATATTGCAAAAAACAATAAAAAATAAGCCAAAAAAGTAACCTACCCATCTTTTCTTGAGAAAATTTAATAATCTATAGTGAGCAAGTGCACATAACAAAGCATCACTTGAAGTTGAGACAAAAGCTAATACTTTATTATATATTCACTGATCCATTAAAATGGTTTCAAGGGCAACACATAAAATCAGAGCATAAGCTAAGGAATCTCACAAAATATTAATATCTAAAACTTCTATTTTAAATTGAACTTTATATGAATATGTATGCCATGTCTGCTATGTAAACTTATTCATTGTTATTTTGAGTTTTTTTCCTTTCACATATTTTTCATGCTACTTGCTTGAATTAGAAATTATCCTTAGGAACAAAGAACACACATGACACATGTGCTGTAGTCAATGTTAATATCAACAATGCCATAGGCAATAATCAAATTATCAATGTTCTGTCATTCAAACAAGAGGATGTTTTTCTGCCACATCTGATCTCAGGCATTTTAAACCTACCTGGCATTTTTTTCTTAAAATGTCCTGTACCAAGTCAGGAATATGGCTGCCGCCCGCAGTTGTTATCTTATAGTTCGTTTCTATGTGCGTGACATTGTCTTTTGGTTTTTTGTTGCACTTCATTAAATATAAGTGTTTCTGTTGTTTCGTTGTTTTCCTCTTATTGTTGATGTGTTTCCCTCAGTTTTAGTTTGTAACCCAGATTTGTTTTCTCTCAATTGATTTATGACTTTAGAACAGCGGTATACTACTATTGCCTTTATTTTGCCTATTGATGAGATTGTAGCAAAGAATCATCTTGTTTGAAAAACCCTTGATAATCTATGAATGAAAATAAAAAGGATGTGGCTTGACTCCCAATCAGACAACGATCCACTGGAGTCCAAATGACATAGAGGTAAGAACTATAGATCACTGTATGGCCTTCAACAATGAAGAACTATAGATCACTGTATGGCCTTCAACAATGAGCAAAACATATACTGTATAGTCACCTGTAAAAGGCCTCGACATGTCATAATATAAGAAAATCAATGGTCTGATGAATTTATCTTCATCTCACAGTATTCAACAGAGGGAATGTAATAACTAGTACTGAAAACCTGTACATACCAAGTAATATTAACATTCTTCAACAGAGGGAATGTAATAACTAGTACTGAAAACCTGTACATACCAAGTAATATTAACATTCTTCAACAGAGGGAATGTAATAACTAGTACTGAAAACCTGTACATACCAAGTAATATTAACATTCTTCAACAGAGGGAATGTAATAACTAGTACTGAAAACCTGTACATACCGAGTAATATTAACATTCTTCAACAGAGGGAATGTAATAACTAGTACTGAAAACCTGTACATACCAAGTAATATTAACATTCTTCAACAGTGGGAATGTAATAACTAGTACTGAAAACCTGTACATACCAAGTAATATTAACATTCTTCAACAGAGGGAATGTAATAACTAGTACTGAAAACCTGTACATACCAAGTAATATTAACATTCTTCAACAGAGGAAATGTAATAACTAGTACTGAAAACCTGTACATACCTAGTAATATTAACATTCTTCAACAGAGGGAATGTAATAACTAGTACTGAAAACCTGTACATACCGAGTAATATTAACATTCTTCAACAGAGCAAATGTAATAACTAGTACTGAAAACCTGTACATACCAAGTAATATTAACATTCTTCAACAGAGGGAATGTAATAACTAGTACTGAAAACCTGTACATACCGAGTAATATTAACATTCTTCAACAGAGGGAATGTAATAACTAGTACTGAAAACCTGTACATACCAAGTAATATTAACATTCTTCAACAGAGGGAATGTAATAACTAGTACTGAAAACCTGTACATACCAAGTAATATTAACATTCTTCAACAGAGGGAATGTAATAACTAGTACTGAAAACCTGTACATACCAAGTAATATTAACATTCTTCAACAGAGCGAATGTAATAACTAGTACTGAAAACCTGTACATACCAAGTAATATTAACAGTCTTCAACAGAGGGAATGTAATTAACTAGTACTGAAAACCTGTACATACCAAGTAATATTAACAGTCTTCAACAGAGGGAATGTAATAACTAGTACTGAAAACCTGTACATACCAAGTAATATTAACAGTCTTCAACAGAGGGAATGTAATAACTAGTACTGAAAACCTGTACATACCAAGTAATATTAACAGTCTTCAACAGAGGGAATGTAATAACTAGTACTGAAAACCTGTACATACCAAGTAATATTAACAGTCTTCAACAGAGGGAATGTAATAACTAGTACTGAAAACCTGTACATACCAAGTAATATTAACAGTCTTCAACAGAGGGAATGTAATAACTAGTACTGAAAACCTGTACATACCAAGTAATATTAACATCTTCAACAGAGGGAATGTAATAACTAGTACTGAAAACCTGTACATACCAAGTAATATTAAAAATTCTTCAACAGAGGGAATGTAATAACTAGTACTGAAAACCTGTACATACCAAGTAATATTAACATTCTTCAACAGAGGGAATGTAATAACTAGTACTGAAAACCTGTACATACCAAGTAATATTAACATTCTTCAACAGAGGGAATGTAATAACTAGTACTGAAAACCTGTACATACCAAGTAATATTAACATTCTTCAACAGAGGGAATGTAATAACTAGTACTGAAAACCTGTACATACCAAGTAATATTAACAGTCTTCAACAGAGGGAATGTAATAACTAGTACTGAAAACCTGTACATACCAAGTAATATTAACAGTCTTCAACAGAGGGAATGTAATAACTAGTACTGAAAACCTGTACATACCAAGTAATATTAACAGTCTTCAACAGAGGGAATGTAATAACTAGTACTGAAAACATGTACATACCAAGTAATATTAACATTCTTCAACAGAGGGAATGTAATAACTAGTACTGAAAACCTGTACATACCAAGTAATATTAACATTCTTCAACAGAGGGAATGTAATAACTAGTACTGAAAACCTGTACATACCAAGTAATATTAACATTCTTCAACAGAGGGAATGTAATAACTAGTACTGAAAACCTGTACATACCAAGTAATATTAACAGTATTCAACAGAGGGAATGTAATAACTAGTACTGAAAACCTGTACATACCAAGTAATATTAAGTCTTCAACAGAGGGAATGTAATAACTAGTACTGAAAACCTGTACATACCAAGTAATATTAACAGTATTCAACAGAGGGAATGTAATAACTAGTACTGAAAACCTGTACATACCAAGTAATATTAACATTCTTCAACAGAGGGAATGTAATAACTAGTACCTGTACATACCAAGTAATATTAACATTCTTCAACAGAGGGAATGTAATAACTAGTACTGAAAACCTGTACATACCAAGTAATATTAACATTCTTCAACAGATGGAATGTAATAACTAGTACTGAAAACCTGTACATACCAAGTAATATTAACAGTCTTCAACAGAGGGAATGTAATAACTAGTACTGAAAACCTGTACATACCAAGTAATATTAACAGTCTTCAACAGAGGGAATGTAATAACTAGTACTGAAAACCTGTACATACCAAGTAATATTAACAGTCTTCAACAGAGGGAATGTAATAACTAGTACTGAAAACCTGTACATACCAAGTAATATTAACAGTCTTCAACAGAGGGAATGTAATAACTAGTACTGAAAACCTGTACATACCAAGTAATATTAACAGTCTTCAACAGAGGGAATGTAATAACTAGTACTGAAAACCTGTACATACCAAGTAATATTAACAGTCTTCAACAGAGGGAATGTAATAACTAGTACTGAAAACCTGTACATACCAAGTAATATTAACAGTCTTCAACAGAGGGAATGTAATAACTAGTACTGAAAACCTGTACATACCAAGTAACATTAACATTCTTCAACAGAGGGAATGTAATAACTAGTACTGAAAACCTGTACATACCAAGTAACATTAACATTCTTCAACAGAGGGAATGTAATAACTAGTACTGAAAACCTGTACATACCAAGTAATATTAACATTCTTCAACAGAGGGAATGTAATAACTAGTACTGAAAACCTGTACATACCAAGTAATATTAACATTCTTCAACAGAGGGAATGTAATAACTAGTACTGAAAACCTGTACATACCAAGTAATATTAACATTCTTCAACAGAGGGAATGTAATAACTAGTACTGAAAACCTGCACATACCAAGTAATATTAACATTCTTCAACAGAGGGAATGTAATAACTAGTACTGAAAACCTGTACATACCAAGTAATATTAACATTCTTCAACAGAGGGAATGTAATAACTAGTACTGAAAACCTGTACATACCAAGTAATATTAACATTCTTCAACAGAGGGAATGTAATAACTAGTACTGAAAACCTGTACATACCAAGTAATATTAACATTCTTCAACAGAGGGAATAACTAGTACTGAAAACCTGTACATACCAAGTAATATTAACAGTATTCAACACAGTAAAATTATTAGGTTCTCCTCCCTCCACTACAAGTTTCCGTGGGAGATAGTTGTCATCAGAACCATCTAAGGTCACCTTCAATTCTCTGTAATACAACATAATATAATATAACTTTTGGCAATTAAATATAATATTGATAATGTTATTAATTTATTCCTTTTATGACATATACTGTAAACCAACTTATTTTCGCGGATACTTTATTTCGCGTTTATACCCAGCTAGCCAACTTCGCGGCGATTTAATTTTGCGATTTTCTTATTTACCTAATGTAGTTTGATAGGGAAAGATACAAGTTATTCCGTTTTTGCGACGATTTAATTTCGCGTTATTTTTCTACTCGCGAAAGTCGCGAAAATAAATCGCTCGCGAAATTTAGTTGGTTTACAGTATATCCCATTTTAGTATTTGAGGAAGCCATAGATGTTCGATGGTTATAGTTCTAAATTTTTGTTGGTATTTGGATATCAAATTGAGAATGGAAATGAGAAATATGTCAAAACGTCAACGTTACCCAACTAGTGAGCAGATAACAGCCGAACAGGTCTATTACATATATCACAGTTACATATAATATGACAACCTGCATTTACTATTTCAAATGTTATCTGACATCATTCTACAAGTTATATTTGTTCTTTGTCAGGATGCCAGAGGTACTTAAGACTTTTACCAGTTATTCTTAAAATTTAATATCTGGTGACATAGATTTTATCAACTACAATATCATCATGATCATATCACTTGTAAAATTTCTTCACTAAAGTGTTTAATTCTATCATCCTATTTGTTTAACAAAAGAATCATCATAATTCCTTGATTTTTATATAATCTCTAAAACTTTAATTTCAAATCAAAATCTTATAAATCAATATTTTGGAGGTAGTACACCCTCTGAATTACATTCCTTTGATCCTTGCATTAACAATATGATATCTTTGTTCTCCATTCTACGTCTGTTACTTAAGATATAACAGTCGTATAAGTCTTAATTTTTTAATTTTATGTTTAATTTTTTGTTTAATGTTTAAAATACTTCTGATATCTTAGTGCTGACCTTTCTTTATTTTATGTTAAGTACTTACAATATCACATAACCCTAATAAATCACTTGCTATATTCTGCTGATCTATAATTTCTCCATTAACGCCTCGATGCTTGACAGTGTAAAATCGTCAATCAATCATTCGGAATTAGCTCCAGATTTACCTATTCGGATAAAATTGAGCTGATTCCTGTTGGTCACATCTTCAACAGGGCACCAATCAAAATACAGGATTCTTGAAGAGCTTTTATTGTGTTTTGAAATCGGGCCCTCCCAATTAGGAGAGATCAATTATGGGTAGGGACTGAATTATTCAGGTTAGATATCAAAGTGCTGACCTTCCTTTATTTAAAATCTATTACTTACGATATCACAGCACCTTTCTTCATTTTGAGTTCTATCCAGTGTCTGCCTGCACTACCATCACTTTCCCAGTATGTGTCAGGATCCCCATCAGTCAGGGGAGAGGAACCAGTAGATTCATCCTGTAATATTTTCTTAATAAAATATCATTCATGGTAGATCAATTAAACAATGCATATCTATAAATCTGAAAAGTGATCTTCTTTATTTCCCCAAGCTTTGATAAATATAATTAAGGTGTAATACCACCAAGTCATGGTACGTCACAACATCCGGTTGTATACGAAAATAGGTTGAAAAAAAATATTCCCTTGATTTGACAGTTGTAGGTATAAATTAATCCTACATTTTATTGCAGTAAAATATTTCTGTGTCATAAACGTATGTCTTAGGTATTTCAAAGCACCATTATTTTTTTATTTGGGATTTCTATAGAATATTTTGTAATCTTGAGGTTACATGGTGACTAAACCTTGTACACAGATAAAATAGTGGGAGAAATTTGATTAGTTAACTCAGTGATGGTTATTTTCTTATATGCAATGAAATGCTATGTGAAGTTTTTTCTATAGTACTGGACAGGATAAAGCTTTACTCATGCCAAGTATTTCTTTATTTGAAACAAAGATAAATTCTACACATGTTTTCGAAAAGTGCAAATTTAACAAAGACTAATAGGGGAAAATCAATGGTGGTATTTCACCTTAAAACTTACATTTCATAGGATATCAAAAGGTACATCTATTTACTGATTTTATCCTTTTTTCAATCAAAGTGATCATTTTGATTGGTTGACAAGGCAATGGTTACCTTTTTAAAAATACACAAACTCAGGATGATTTTTTTAAAAGTAAAAACATTAGAGGACAAAATCTTCAAAAAAAAAAAACTGGTTCTAAATGACAATAGCATGCACTGACCATTAGTGTTTAGTTGGGAGGAAATTTTTGGGAGGATTTTACTCACACAGCAGGAAGAGACATCGACAGCCTCTACATAGTTTTTAATGCTTCCTAGATGATCATTTTCTGGAGGTATATGTTGTGACATTAAACGAACTAAGGCTTCTTCACATTCTATAGACCAGTTAGCAGGTACTTGTCTTAATTTATCTACAGCTTCTTCATCAGCGGCCATGATGTCTAATTTCTTTTTAGGTAGCTGAATGGCAAAGTGTTGTTCTACAACTTCTTCCCAACTGCAATTCATGAAAACATTCTTAAAATAACAAAAAAGAATCTAATTCTTTACTTACATACACAATATAAATTATAAAGTATTTGTCAGCTTCTGTTTTGTTTCCATTCAAAACGGTAAAACAACTAATCAAAGAGCAGATTGCTCTGAGGGATACGATTGCCATTGTTTCATTGACACATGTATGCATGTAGCTGGATAATATTATTTTCAAAACTAATTCAAATGACAAACAGACATGTAAAAAATAGTTACAAAATAGCCAAACCCGGATAAAAGTGTATGAACAATGTAATGAGTAGAGGCGGATTTAGGGGGGGGCGCCCCCCCCCTTTTTGGAAAATATTTGGTTGCTTATATAGGGAATAATTGAAGCGTGACTGGAGCGAGCCCCCTCTTAGGTCAGTCAGTGGGCCCGATCTGCCACTGATTAGGTCTATTGTGTTTTATTTTTGTACTATCAATACATTTTACCAAGTTCACTTTCCACAGCAGTCACTGACTGAAGAGTGAGAGATGTCAGAGAAGGTATTTTATTTCAATCATTGGTTATTATATTTTATTAAGTGTCTGTTATCGATGCGCCGACGTATAGTCATCAATGTGCTGATGGATCGTCGTATGATGTAGATTTCAATTCGTATCTTATCACCTTTTTTCCTACGTTAATTCTAGGAGGAACCCCAATCCTAACTCTTTAAATATTTAATTTCCTTTGGGTCAGTCATCATGGCTCCTTTCCGTACACATTTATCGGTTTAAGTTGCATTCGTTTTTAATATAATACGACGTTTATTGACAGAACGAGCTAATACTTGAAGTCTTGTTTATATTCAGAATTCACGGAAGTTACTGCCGGAAGGGAGACAACTCGAAACGATAATATGGAAGACTCCATTTCGTCTGAAGGGGTGTTCTACGATGTGGAATATATTTATTTTAATCTAAATGATGCATATGATTTAAAATTATGCAACAACAATAACCCTCAATAGCAGACATACATAGAAAAGATCCCATGAGTTATAAATTGATTAATTGAGTGGGGAATCCATAGCAACCATACAATCTAAAACCCCTTAAAGTCAAGAAAACTATACGCATGCGCATAATTTCCAAATCAAACCCTGAGGCAAGATATATAAAATGCTTATTAAACGACCTAGATGGTTCTCAATTTCTTGATGGAAGTACAATCTCAAATATCAGTTTCATAACGGTAACATATTAGAAAAACTCCACTTCAGTTCTTATATGTCAGAAATAGATTTATCGGTATTCAGAGAACTCTCGCATTTTATCAAAACTGGGAATTCCCTCTGACGTGTTTCTAAATTTATAACTACACTAAATATAAATACTGCTTAATTCTGATTTTCCGTGTTGTTAAAAACACGGATCGAAGTCAAGGGAATTATCAAACATGAAGATTATGAAAAGAACATTATAGAAAAGTTGATTAAGTTCAATCCCTTTGTTTGTTTTTACCTTTTAAAGCAAGACAATCATAAGAATCTGAGATGTTCCTTAATGTTTAGAATAAAACGATTGACGTGAGGGAAATTGCTCTGAGCCACCGGTATAAGTCTACAGATTGCTTGAAAGCAATCGTATCCCAAAAACTCTGCAGTCAGTTAATAGTACAACTTATATAAGTGTATTTTGTCAGAATCAAATTCTCTATTCAACATTAATAGCATGTTAAATATTTGAATAATTTTTCTCATGATTCTACAAAAATGTATCGGGTACTCATAGAAGCATTTTATTTACATGCCTCAGATATTTTATTCCAGTTACTTACTGGCCCACCCTCTGTTAATTTATGCCTACAACTCACTGCCTCTAAAAAGGTAATTTTTAACTAAAATCAGTTTCCATACCATATACCATGTATACATCATGAACCAGTAAGCCAAATTTAAATTATTTAATGATATAGTTACTTGGAGATTGGATTTGTCCTTTTTAATGCTTTGTCTACTGGAACTAAAACAGGTGCTTCATCATTGGAACTTTTGCTGCTGAACTGTTGTATCCAAGCTTCATTATCAAATTTTTCTTCCTCATTTGATGTTACTCTAAACTGTAACGATAAATAAACATGATTCATTGTAAGATACATGTAAACAAGTTTTTTTCCTGACAAAAATTTGAAAAAAATCACTTCCAATAAATATACAGCTTACTAATCAATCAATTACAACATAGCTGCCAACTTTTGAAAATCCCCATAGCCATAGGGTTATTAGTGCATGGCAAGATTTTCAAAAGATACAATTTTTGCAGCTTTTTTGTGTGCACTGTTTAAAAGAAATAGTTTCTTATCTGGTTTTTTTAATGTTAAATGTCATGAATGTATACTGATCACAAGTAAATAAATGTCAGCACTATACATGTACTTCTTTATTTTTGTATCATTCTTGTGTTTATATATTTTTCACAAAAAAGGTAGTACATGTACATGAAGCTAGAATACATATTTTTCTACGTGTAATTCCATGGTTGTTTGCATTTGCAATGTACCTGTTTCCTGATGCCCTTATTGGGAATAAAATTGTTATAAAGACAAGTTAAGGATGTACAAAACACTTCATTTAACTGTCTTATCACAAATATATCACACTTTGTTTGGTTTCAGAAGAGTTGCAACTCAATAAAATCAGTCCCTCCCTTAAGCAGTATAGATATAAACTTTTGGTTTTAAATCAGATGTAAGCACTATTTCTGAAGTAGTGGTGTATTGTATGCTAGAGTCCCAACCAATAATCGTAGTGGACTTTGAGCTGGCGTTTATTCTACTTAACTTATTGATTCATTCAGGAACTCTTTGAACAAAAATGAAGAGTCAGGACTCATGAGGTCGATATTAAGCACATGTATAACATTTATAAATGTGCATTTGATTTTAATAGTTCTACCCAATACCCATATCATTTTACATCCTGTGTCTAGTTCTTTGATTTCTGTGCACAAAGAAACATGTACATGTATGTGATATATGTTCAACAAACAATACTGAACACAGGCAACCTTCATTCTGGTTTTCTGACTGTCAAAACATGAATAAGATGCAAGCAATCACCTGTAAATTTGTATCTGAATACTAACACTAACATGTATAACAAATATGCAAAATACAATTATTCAAAACATCTTGCATCATATTTTTGTATAGCCAGAGAACCCTATGTTTTGAAATAGGAAACATTCCGTAGCTCTTGGTATGCATGTACTTTTAGATTCCTCCGATATCCAAAACCCCTCGAGAGCTGCGAGAGAATTCATGTACACTCCCTATCGGAATTAATGGAGATGTGTCACTAGCGTATTTCAAATGCTTAATATTTACAAGGTCAATCCCCACCCTATCAACAAGGAGTGTTAGGACACCGGGCAGAGTCTGTTATTATGGTGGAGGAAGCCGAAGTACTCAGAGAAAACCACCAGGCTGCTCATCAGGAACAGACAAACAGAAGAGATATTGATCAGCAGATTGATCTCCAGGTCAAAGTCTGGAGCAACTTTGAGTTGAAACTCCGGTCTGGGTACCAGAGATGTGTGTGAGAGGGTGAAAATCACCCCTCTGATGTACTGACATTTTTAGCATCCGAAGTGAGGAACGAACTTAGTACCTTCAGCACTGTAGCCATCGGTCTTAACCACTTGACCACGAACTCACACAATTCATGATTTTTATAGTGTAATGTAAATGAAATTATTTGAACAATGTATATTTTGAGCAATTCAATGCTCTATGCCTAGTATGGTCCGCAAATACTTGAAATAGTAAAAAATTACATAAGGACCTCAGAGTCACGAATTTTTGTCTTGAAAGGCAATTTTAAAAATTCTATGTCTTTTTTTTATTTAACACAAAGATTACCCTTTTTATCCTTAGCCATTTCCCTTGAGAATTGCAATATTCTTCTCCACTTGCTACCACTCGGGATTCTGTTGTACAATGCAAGTCTTTTATTTTTCTACTGTTTTTTAGGGGTTCAGGATAGACCCTTAGGGTTGTTTTACTTTGGCATTTATATTCAATTTCAGAAGGAACAAAACAAATGCATGCTGGAAACTTTTTTCGCTCTTTTAAGCATTGGATACATTCCAGAATACAACGGATTCTGGCTAATCTGCGTCTTGAACCTGATAAATTATCAACACTAGAACCTTGGGCTCCATTTTGTTTATGGTCCTTAGAATGCATTAATTGTCTGTTTGTTAATGTATTAAAATATCAAATAAACTTTAACAGCCCAAATTGTTGTTGAATCATTTCTTCGAAAAATTCCCCGGAAGTCCAAGAAGAGAATGTAATTTCAAAGTCGAAGCAGAAAAAAAATCCGGAAATTATAATTGTAGGCTTGGACTATATCTAATATTTGCAGTGATATCATCGTATTGAAAATAAATTCACTCAGTTTAATAATTATTGATAATTCTTTACAAAAAAATCATGATTTTTATAGTGCAATGAAATTATTTGAACAATGTATCTTTTGAGCAATTCAATGTGCCCTTCGACAGATCTGAGACTACTATACTATTGACTCATTATAGCTAGTCTCAAGACCGTGACTAGATACTGCCTGAGAAAAAAATCAAAAATATCAATTATCACTGAAAGAACAAGAAAGAACACCCAAGTATTCCTTTGAATTTCGAAGATCAATCAAGCCCATTGAAAAGATGCCTTAATAGCTGCATAGTTCTGAAAAGAAAAAAAAATGATCAGTGGCAATTGACGATTTTAAATATATTAAAAGAATTTTTTTCTGAGACAAGTGCCTGTGTAGTAAATAGATTATAGTGACCCGCCTGTTTATAATATGATCTCTTAAATGTAAAAGATTGATCATATTTTTTCATATATAGTCAAGTACACTATAAACGACAATCACTGGATTACATCAAGGACGTATATTAGATGTTATATATATGTTAGTTATACGTCCTTGATTACATGCTCCTTACTTGTATGTATATTATTTATATTCGGTAAAAAGTCCTCAAGAGCTTATTTTGGTAAAATTATATGTGGCCCGATGATCAATAAAATGTTTTTTGTCGTGTACGTTTTACTAATGAAGGGAATATAAATTACTAAAAAAATCAGGAGATGTCGGCCCCGGGTGTGCTTGCCTATGTCACAAATATCCTTTTAAAACGCAAATATGAAAGAATACAGCCTTCAACAATAAGCAAAATAAATGCTGTATACTAAGCAAAGAAAGAAGAGGAACAATTTGTAAACCAGCAATGTCAAAGCCATCAAAATCGAACTTGACACGTTTATATCGTGATTCAAGACTTTGACACACCTAATGAAACGGGCATTTAAAAGTCAGAATGCGAATATACATGTTCAAACTCTTTCAGGTCATTTTTTTTTTTTGTAAAAACAAACAAAAGACATATGCATGTCTATTAAATCTGCTTTGATACGATAGCTGCCCCTTGATTTAAATGGAAAACATTTTGTTCGCTACGTAGATTCCGTATATCGTCAAGTTATCGGAATTTCAATGGGAACTAGTTGTGCACTACTTAATGCGGACCTTTTTCTGTATTGTTGTGGCTAAAATTAGCAAAGACCCACCAAAAACAACATAATTATTAATAACCCTTTTAGATATTTGGATGATATATTTGCTCTTAATAATGACGACTGCAGTATGTACACTAAATATTAATCCTGCTGAACTGATTTTAAATAAAGCTACACTGCCCTCTGCCCTTTCGTCGATCTTGATATCTATATCTTTAACGGGAAGCGTAATAACAAAAATTATGATTAAAAAAATAGTATTATTCATTTCCTAATTGTTAAGTTATTTATTTTTAGATGTTGATGTTCCCTTGTCACAATCTTATATGGCTTTTATATATCTCAACTTGTTTGACACCCTCGTGTACATATATCAACGTATTTGACTCAGTAAACGAAAGAAATCTCTGTACTACTGAAAAAAGTTATTACACTAGAGTTTTCGATATCACAAACTAGTCAAAAAATTTACTAGAGTTTATTTTCAGTTCAAGGACATAATTCGTAAATATAAATCAACATGCATACATCTTATACGTTCAGGTATTTCACATCTAATCTTGTATAGTAATACATAATAAACAGCTAGGCCATGAGCGTATGATACGCCCGTCACTTTTTCAAAGAATATGGTTCAATAACTTCTCAATGTCATATAAGAAATTCACGAAAAACTAAAGGGAGATTATCTTAATATATATAAACCAGTCACTTAAGTATCATGATAGATGCTCAAAGCATTGTCCGAAAACAGGAAAATTACCCTTTTTCTCAAAATAAAATCACATACGTTGGAAAAGTAAAATCTTAAATTTATAAAAATTTAAAGAGAGCTTACGTCAATAGATATAAACAATTCACCAAAGTTTCGTTAAAACTGCTGAAAGCATTTTTTAGTATAATTGTTTGAAAACTGGAAAAAAAACACCTTTTTAATGAATGAAATACATAACTCGGAAACTTAAAATCTAAACTATATTAAAAACGAAAGAGAGCTCACGTCAATAAATATAAACATTTCACCAAAGTTTCATCCGAATTCGTAAAAGGTTTTTTTTTATTATTGTCCTGAAAATGGAAAGAGGGGATGTGCCAAAGAGACAACAACATAAGCAAAGAGCAGAAAACAGCCCAAGTCCACCAATGGTGTTATATAATTTTTATCTCAATAAAACAAACAAATACGTCAACAAAGAAATACAAAAATGCATACAGACAAAGGACATTTTAGAAAAGAACGAAAGACAAGAGTACCTGTTGATACTGTTTATAATGCTTTTTTGTTATTTTATATTAATATGGATCTTGTCTATATACCAGCTTTGGTTTTTTTTTTGAATATCTTCTAATTTTCACTCCTTCGTACTACATTTGTATAAACTTCAAGATTTACCTGTATTATCATGATTATTAAAACCGTTTTTTTTCAAATGTGATTATTTTCGAAGGATTGAATATTTCGCAGTGGTGTCTTGCCATGGCTTTGTTTGGAATTGTTGGTTTGCTTTTTGTCCTTGAATGTGTGTCCTTAATATTTTATTAACTGTGCAGATGTTGAAATCATTTGATTTTGAAAGATATTGTAAAATAAATGAAAATTTTCTTGATAGTTTTAGTATATCTCAGTTAGAAGAGAAAATGTTTGATAAATATAAAAAAGACTGGTGTACAAGAATTTTTTCATATAGTACTGGTTGTAAATTGAGAACATATAAACTTTTTAAACATACTTATAACACTGAGCAATATTTGCTACAGAAAATGCCACAGCGCCATCGTAGTGCTTTTTCAAAGTTTAGATGTGGTGTAGCACCATTAAAAATTGAAACTGGTCGATATGAAAGAAAAAATCTAGACGAAAGAGTCTGTTTTAACTGTAATATTTTAGAGGATGAAAAACATGTACTTTTAAATTGTCCCTTGTATGAAGATCTAAGACATGCACTTTTTATTGATATATTGTGTCATAATGATATGTTTTTAAACTTGTCTGATGAAGAAAAATTTATATATATGTTTAAAAATACCAATATTTGTAATATTGTTGCCAAAACCTGCAATAACATTTTAACAAGGAGAAACAGTATTTTATATCATTAACTACTGTATTTGTAGTATTTTATAAAATGAATAAGTATTATTTGTATTTTAATAGTCTCTCATAATTCTTTTAAGAATGGCACATACATATATTTAATTGTTTTAACTATGTTTACTGTATAATTAATTTTATCATTGTATCTTGTTTTAATCATGTTGTATGTGGTAAGACTTTAATAAACTATTGAATCTGAATCTGAATCTGCATTCAGATATCGCAGATCACATTTATTCGTTCATATAGTGTGTTAATTTACGTTTTTTTTGATTGAGTTAAGCCTGCCAATTGATATTTTATCGTGTGTTTTCTATGTTGTGATGTTATGCTATTGTTTCAGAAAAAGGGAGAAGGTTTGGTACCATTAAAACGTTTAATCCCGCTGCAAATGTTTGCACCTGTCCTAAGTCAGGAATCTGATGTACAGTAGTTGTCGTTTGTTTATGTAATTTATATATACGTGTTTCTCGTTTTTTTTTATATAGATTAGACCGTTGGTTTTCCCGTTTGAATGGTTTTACACTAGTAATTTTGGGGCACTTTATAGCTTGTTTTTCGGTGTGAGCCAAAGCTCCGTGTTGAAGGCCGTACATTGACCTATAATGATTTACTTTTATGAATTGTTATTTGGATGGAGAGTTGTGTCATTGGCACTCACACTACATCTTCCTATATCTAAACACTATCATAGCTCCATAGCTCAATGACCGGATATATAAGTACCGAGCGACGTCAAACGAATATAACAAAAAATAGACTAAACAGTAAAGCATAAATGTACAAAGACAAACGAAAGAACACTATAACACGATGGTGAACAACGTCAGTACTTAGAATATAACAAAAAATAGACTAAACAGTAATGTATATAGAGAAGACGTTACTAAGTTGAAAAACTTGTGTCTAATCCATTTGTCTTTTTTTGGAACAATAAAATATGTTTAGTACTTAGAATCATTATCAATACCCCCATCATGTATTATTATTTGTGAAGTTTATATGGAATATTTATCAACAAAGTCTTGGTATCTAGACAAAAGGCCTCTGGACGTTCTTTGACATAACCCTGGTTCATTAACTTTTTGCTCTGACCCTGGTGACGTTTTACAAAGTCTGAGGAGTAGCAGCTGCAAGCTCTTGAATACCGAATGAGTTGGAAAATATATATTTATATGCAGGTGAAGTTGGTATAATGGTGCTAAGGTGGTGGATATTTTCAAAATTAAAATCGTCACGTTTTGACATAGATTCTGATACTTAGACGATCGCGTATGTCAAATTCGAGGTATAACTCTAAATATGAGACAGAGAAAGCTTTGTCTGTGGTTTCTTTAATTTCTAGTTCTGGAGGATATATTTATGGAACTCAATCAGAAAACTTTGAATTGTTAATGGAAAATACAACATCAATATATCTTAACGAAATTATCTGGCTTCTTTAATTTTCTTATTTTGACAAGTGTCTGAAGAAATTCTGACTCATACGAAAATAAGAGGAGGTCGGCACAGTTCGTTCCTATAGGAATGCCGACAATATTTTTGAAAAGGTCTACTTCCAAATTCAACATATCCTAATATTACAATTCACTAAACATATAAATTAATATATAAATTGATAAATGGTAGTCAAAAGTAAAGTCACAAATTTACTGAAATCCGTGGAAAATTCAAAACAGAAAGTCACTTATTAAATTGCAAATTTAAATCAAACACATCAAACACATCAAACGAATGGATAACAACTGTCATATTTCTGACTTTGTACAGTCATTTTCTGATTAAATCTGGTTGTATAGCTAGCTAAACCTTTCACTTGTATGACAGTCGCATACAATTCGATTAAGGAGGCTCGCGGGTACAAAATTTTCAGCAAAAAATTAAACATTTGTTTTTTCATTACAAATTTTATTTATTACACAATTAGTTATTACTTAATGATATTGAACAAAAATCAACCAATTAAATCGATTCTGTTTGCCCCCAGATAACTTGTAAAATGTTTATAGCATTGAAAAAGCTCCAAATTGTCTCCCTTTAGTCATTTTTTGGCATTAAAATTGAAATATCATTTTTTACAAATCGGTGACATGTATTTTTATTATTGTTTTCAAATAAGCTGTACATAAACTAAATAATTGTGAAATTTAAGCGATTTCTGTAATTAGGTGATTTTTTTTATTTCGATATTACCTCTAGGTATATTGATGGGTCTTCCAAGTGCTCCACGGAACCTCTTTCTAAATTATTAACATCTATTTTATCAGCAATCAAAGACGGGCTTCAAAGTGAAACTGCCTATTCTAGAGGTGGCGTGAATCAGATGTGGATACTTAAAAATTCCAAAGATCTTTTAGAGTACATACAATCTAACTCTCTTTCATCTTGTAACAGTATTAAAACATTTGACTTTTTTACTCTTTACACCTTGAAGTATTACATTCCAAACTAAAAGACAAATTGAAAGAGTTGGTATTGCTTTGCTTCATAAAAAAGAATGGCCAACGTAGATACAAGTATCTTGTCTTAGGGAGAGATAAATCTTACTTTGTAAAGGATCACTCTGATTCAAACAAAAAAATCTCTGAAACTGATATTATCAAGATGCTTGATTTCTTGATTGACAACATATTTGTTACGTTGGGAGGACGCGTTTTTCAACAGACTGTCGGCATTCCAATGGGAACAAATTGTGCCTGCCCCTCTACTTGCCGACTTGTTTCTTAATTATTATGATGCTAACTTCATGCAGGAACTTCTTAGGAAGAAAGATAAGAAGTTAGCAATATCCTTTATCTCTAGTTTCCGCTATATAGATGATGTTCTTTCACTAAATAATTCAAAATTTGGTGACTATGTGAAACGCATCTATCCCATCGAACCAGAGATAAAGGATAAGTACATATAAAGTTAAGTCGGCCTCATATCTTAACTTACATCTAGAAATTGACAATGAGGGTCGGCTGAAAACAAAACTTTACGACAAAGGAGATGATTTCAGCTTTCCAATTGGGAACTTTCCATTTCTAAGTAGCAACATTCCAGCAGCACCTGCATACGGGGTATATATCTCCGAATTGATACGATATTCCCGTGCTTGCATTTCCTATCATGATTTCCTTGATATTGGGTTGCTGCTCACAAGGAAGCTATTAAACCAAGAGTTCCAAATGGTGAAGTTGAAATCATCCCTTCGATCGTAAATTTTATGGACGCCATCACGAGTTGGTTGACCGTTATGGAATAACCGTTTCACAAATGATATCGGATAGTTTCCTTACGTTGTAACTACAATCCCCTTCCCTTTCATGCATGTGACCTACCGAATTAGACTATTTACCGGATTTGTTTTCACATAAGCAACACGACGGGTGCCACATGTGGAGCAGGATCTGCTTACCCTTCCGGAGCACCTGAGATCACCCCTAGTTTTTGGTGGGGTTCGTGTTGTTTATTCTTTAGTTTTCTATGTTGTGTCATGTTTACTATTGTTTGTCTGATTGTCTTTTTCATTTTTAGCCATGGCGTTGTCAGATAATTTTAGATTTATGAGTTTGACTGTCCCTTTGGTATCTTTCGTCCCTCTTTTTTTTCTCCTATTAGTTTAACAGAAAAAAGTACCTTCACAAAAATGTATGCTTCTTTCGAAGGCAGATTGTGTGCGTAAATAAACGGTGACCACATTTTTTTTATTTTCTTTTTCTTTTAAGCATAAGATAAAGTTCATTGATAGAAAAATATAGCGAAATCCTATATTAGAAAAAAAAATTGATTTAGACCCGCGAGCCCCCTTAAATCAAGTTGACAACGACGTGAAACAAAACAAACAGACACAATAGGTACAAATGTCAAAAATAGGGGTACAGCAGTCAACATTGTGTTAAATTGTTTATCACTACAAATAAAGAAATATGTAATAAAGAAACACAAAAAGGCATTCAGACAAAGCACATTAGCAAAAATGAAAGACAAGAATACACAAATTTACAATAACACAATGGCGGGGCGTGTAAATTTTTTCAGAGCCACGTCATATGCAACAAAGACTACAAAAAAGGCATTTAGACATAGCACATTAGCAAAAAATGAAAGACAAGAATAGATAAATGTACCATAGCACAATAACATGATGACGGGATGTAGATATATAAGTATAAAGCCATGCACATATCACAGCAAATTTATATTTTTCACTATGTTTTGACAATGAACAACTTAAGAATAAGTGTGTTCAATGCGCTGCACGACGACTGAAGGAAAATATAACATGTGAGATAACAATCGGGAAAATATTGCTCTTTTAAACATGTTAAAAGCATACATGATGATGACATTTGTTTTTTATAAATATATACAAATGTTATAAGTTTTATTTTGCAAACAATATTCCCAATTATATCGTTGTTCTGCAAGTCTTTAAAATGACATTGTTTATGTGTGATATATGGCCTCCTGGGGACCTCATTTGGTAAATAAGAATATTTTATTTATTTTGTTCTATTCTTTTTCTCTTGTCATATTGATACACTGTTTGTTCTTGTTCTATTGTTTCTATAGACCACCGGCGTAGTGATCGGATGTGTATTATGGCTTCTGCTGCTGTCATGTTATGTTTCTCTACAAAATAGCATGCTACAACTGTCCCTGTTCGACCTATACCATGCTGACAATGTATACCCACTGCCTGAAAATTATCGACACATAAAATGCATAAAATTACATATACAATGTAAAACAAATTCAGCAACGTCGAGACTTGAAAATAGTTATTATGTTAACCCCCTTTTGATCCGCCACTGATGGTCGACTGGCGGCGACCTCGTTCTAAAGGTTTTGAAAAAGAATGCTTTATTGTTTGTAATTGTTTGCACCTGTCCTAAGTCAGGAAGCTGATAGTCAGTGGTTGTCGTTTGTTCATTTTCTTCATATGTGTATCTTGTTTCTCGTTTCTTTTTATATAGATTAGACCGTTGGTTTTCATTTTAAATGGTTTTACGCTAGTAATTTTTGGGGCCACTAATAGCTTGCTGTTCGGTGTGAGACTAGGCTCTGTGTTCAAAACCGTACCTTGACCTATAATGGTTTACTTTTATAAATTGTTACTTGGATGGAGAGTTGTCTCATTGGCACTCATACCACATCTTCCTATATCTATTTAAAATGTTATCTTCTTTATCAATTCCTGTAAAAAAAACTGTAACTATACCTTTCCATGTTCGTATGCCGTGTTGATAAAATCTATAGATTCTTTGATTTGATCTAAAGATGGTGGTTCAAATTCTTCAACTTTGCAATGAAGATGATTCATATCTGAAATAGAAACATGTGAAAAAAAATTGATTGGAAAATGGTAAGATCTGGTAAGCTTACACAATACAAAAAAAAGTAGATTAATATCAACATTTCAGAAAGAGAACTACTGTCTATATACCTTTAAGTTCGTCAATTGTAAAATCAGTTATATAGTTATATACACAATCAAACAGTTACATGTATTTTTCACGGGACTTTTGTTTCACAAACAATCACATAAACCAGTAAAGTTTATGATTTGATACACTACCCTAATATAATAAATGGTTATATTCACATCAGTAAAACTTAACTATAGTAATTATGTGAACACTATTGTAAGAAGGGTGTTTTCAATATTCATACAGATAAAATATATGCATTACATTCCTTTTTATGGATTTAAAAGTGGACAAAAAAGCTTTCAACACTTTTAGTTACCAGTGAAGTTTACCCTTTAAGCTGTGATTTAACGGTGCTTTCTTTTAAGTTTTGATTGCTTTAAGTATTTCTTATAGCTGTGAGTTACTGAAGTTGTCCCTTAAAGTGATTTAACGGTGCTTTCTTTTAAGTTTATTTCTTTTAGCTGTGAGTTACTGATGTCTTCCATTCAAGATGTGAGTTTGTTAATACGTTTCGCATTATTCATTCTTTGAAAACTGTAAAATCCTATCGCCGTACAATTCTAAAAACAAAATCTAAAAACTTAAGAGTAACCTTTAAAATCAGTCACGGGAGGTTGTATTTGGTATGTTAGAGTTACCTTTGAAATCAGTTACGGGAGGTTGTATTTGGTATGTCAGAGTAACCTTTGAATTCAGTTACGGGAGGTTGTCTCAAGTATGTAAGAGTTTCTTTTGAAATCAGTGGCCCGAGGTTGTCTGTAGTATGTTAGAGATACCTTTGAAATCAGTACCCAGGGGTTGTCTGTAGTATGTAAATAAACTCATCATAGATACCAGGACTAAATATTGTATATACGCCAGACGCGCGTTTCGTCTACAAAAGACTCATCAGTGACGCTCGAATCCAAAAAAGTTTAAAAGGCCAAATAAAGTACGAAGTTGAAGAGCATTAAGAACCAAAATACCTAAAAGTTATGTCAAATACAGCTAAGGTAATCTATGTCTGAGGTAGAAAAGCCTTATTTTTCAAAATTCAAAATTTTGTAAACAGTTAATTTATAAATATAACCATATCAATGATAATTCATGTCAGCACAAAAATAAATCTCCACCAGCAGTGGCATCGACCCAGTGGTTGTAAATAAACTCATCATAGATACCAGGACTAAATTTTGTATATATGCCAGGCGCGTGTTTCGTCTAAAAAAGACTCATCAGTGACGCTCGAATCCAAAAAAGTTAAAAAGGCCAAATAAAGTTACCTTTGGAACCAGTGACCGGAGATTGGCTGTAGTATGTAAGAGTTACCTTTGAAATCAGCGACCGTAGGTGCTCTGTAGTATGTTAGAGTTACCTTTGAAATCAGTTACCAGAGGTTGACTGTAGTATGTTAGAGTTACCTTTGAAATCAGTAACTGGAGGTTGTATGTAGTATTTTAAAGTTACCTTTGAAATCAGAGACCGCGTAGGTTGACTGTTGTATGTTAGAGATACCTTTGAAACCAGTGATCGGAGATTGTCTGTAGTATGTTAGAGTTACCTTTGAAATCAGTAACTGGAGGTTGTATGTAGTATATCAGAGTTACCTTTGAAATCAGTAACTGGAGGTTGTATGTAGTATATCAGAGTTACCTTTGAAATCAGAGACCGTAGGTTGACTGTAGTATGTTAGAGTTACCTTTGAAATCAGTTACCGGAGGTTGACTGTAGTATGTTAGAGATATAAGGTAGGTGACATTGTTGTCCAGTAAGTACTGAATGTGTTCCTTTGATCTTGGAAGACCCATGGCACACAGTTTACCATCAACAACCCATGAAAAATTCGGTGGTTCTTGTAAATAATCCATTTCACCCTGAAAAAAAACCATCAAACGATTTTATATTCTGTTCTCTATTCATTTGCCAGCACACATCTTGTGACATGAACTTAAGCTTAAATAGCTTATTCTAAAAACTTGCTGTTGTCTAAAAGTTATGCGTCTTTCTTGTCACAATTGGTAATATCTATCTTAAAATCTTATAAACCCTTTAAATATAAACAAACGTCACTTTACATATTCGATACTGAGATCGTGCCGTAATATGACACAATAGAGCAATAATGAAAGCTATAATTTTTACTGGAATTTACATGCTTCAAGCAAATAAAGCAAAATTCCACATAGAAAAGGCTCACTCAATTTGTCCCATTTGTAGGATTGAAGAAGAAAACCTTATCCACTTCATTACAAGATGTCCTGTCCTTGGAAGTATCCGCAGAAAACACTATGGAACCATCAAGCAAGAGATAGTGAACAAAATTAGAAGCATTCAGTGGAATAGCAAGTTCCGTGATAGATACATTATATGCCGGTTGAAAACAGACTGCAGGAAACTCACTGGAGAATATCTTCCTTATCATACAGAGCTTATGAATGGCAATATAGAGTCAACATCTCGTAGAATGTGCTATGAAATGTACATAGATTAATAAAAGTGAATGTGTGTGTACCCAGTATTAATCATAGTGACTAATCAATAGCTATCGTTTATATATCATCTTTGTGCTTGGACTTTAGCATTGAATGGCTTAATCTGTGTGGCTTGGCTTGCCTGCTAGAATAACAGTAGCAAATATTAGTGGCCTGGTCTTGCTATGTTGTGCTGATTACAAAACCGTTTATATGAAAACTTTTTAGCTTTTAAAGATTTCAGTCTGAAATTTTTAGTCTGTATAATTATATAGTGACGAAAAAGTTTAAGTATGGAGACTTAAACTAAAGTGTGTATTCTTGTGTTTGTGGTTTGTTGTTTGGTGTCTACGTTTCACACGTCCACGGACGACAAATGCCAAGTATACTCTTTAATAGGGTTACCCTAAAAAATCTCTGGTAGCGTGATTAAGGGAATCCTGGTCACATAAATAAATAAATGGATCCTGGTGTAGTCTGAATATGAACGAAGTCTTGCAAGATAACATAAACACAAAGTCGATTAAAAGTTCAATACTGTATTATTCAAAATCCAAAGTACATGTAACAGTAAATACAAGTTTACAGTGGTATAATCGTTAATCTCCTACGTACGCACCTCTAGTACCAAAATCGTCTCTCGTATATCGTATTACTATCTATTTCTCTCTTTTATACTACTCTAGTAACCTGATTATAATATGGTTAAATGACTCTGAACAAAGAAATATTCCACAGGAGCTATATTGCAGGAGCCCGGAGCCTGGAGCCCGGAGCTAAGGTCAACTGAAGCTGAGGTCAACCGAGGCACCTGTATAAACAAAGCAACGGGGCACCAGCTGATTAACATGATTGATTTGACATTTAACAAGTTCACTCTGATGAAAGGCGATAAAAATAGATTGTAAGGAATTACTTTATAACAGTTAATGCGGCTAAGTAATCTAATTATATCATGATCATAAAACCCAGTGATACATGTAATGAACGAAAAACGTTACACAGCCCCCCTCTTAGCCCTGAACTTCCACTGTTCAGTTTATGCATCTTATAAAAAAAAAAAAAAATATATAAAAATTACTCATCTCATAGTTATATCCGAACTATTCCTGGAACACCAAAAAAACCTGGCCTCTGGTGTACGTAAATCTGTCTCTCGAGAATCTCTACGGTCCCCTTCTCGGTTCCGGAAATTCTGGTGGACGATTTTTAAAAATCAGGGATCTGCCTCTTCCACGCCATCTATCACGGTTATAAAGTCGCACTCGGAACTCTATGTACCGTTATTCCGTGGGTAATTATCAGGAACATTATTCCTGTCGACATTTTCTCTTCGTGTTCCTTCTGCTTCTGTAGTTACATCTTCATCACTATCCCAGTCTTCAACTTCAAATATCGGCCGCTGAACTGGTTTGAAATGCTGGCTAACGAAATCCTTCACTCCAATTCTTAATCATTCTTCCTGCATTGAATTATTTACCGCCTCCTGCAGGGTATTATGTCTGGTTCGCTTGACAGCAGGGCGGCGAAAAACCTCTGATTGTCCGCACTTGTCAAGGAACGCGTTAATAGACTTCTGCTCTACAATTTCAGGATTGCCCGGATACGCTCAACGGTACAAATCCTCTATGGCTTGACCGATGTCTCTCAAAGATTCTTCCGGTTTTCTTTTTCTCAGTGTTGCCTCTGTCACATACCTTTCTTTCATCGCCGTATGTCCAAATCTTTCTTCCATCTTCCGTTTCAGATGTTCAAAATCTCTTTGAATAATTAATAGCATCCCGTATGCAAAGGTCTCAGCTTGTCCTCTTAAAGTACTTAGTAGTACCCTACGTGCCTTTTCGTTATTCCAAACATTTAGCTCGGATACATTCTCAAAGTATTGTACAAATTCATTCCAAACGTCATCGCTAACTCCGGAAAACGTTCTATTCAGGGTATTCGTTTGCTGGTCGAACATTTCTCACACGAAAACATTTGGTTTTCGGCATATCTGTAGTAAATTCATTTGCCCGATTATGAAAATCTGGCGATTGAATTTATTTTGTCGATGTGCCCATGTTTTCCGATTCGTGCCCGGATAACTCCATTTCCGTGTTCCTTTGCCTGTTAAAAACAGGGCTATTAGGACTAGGACAGCAGTAAGAGGGCATTCCATCTGAATCGTAGGGCGTATCGCTTTCATCCATTATGGTGCGAGCCTCCTCAGTTCTTCGTCTCTTCTCGGACCATGTTTGTGGAGCTTTGTCTATTTTCTGACCATTTAGAACGGAATTCCAAATTAATTTTAAAACAATTGTACAAATTAATAGTCCTATTATCATTAAAAGCCCAATCATAACGTATTCCTGAGATTTCTGTACAACCCGGTTGTTAGGAAAATAAATCCATGCTGATGCGACGAGGCCGCTATTGAGTGTAAGCAAAATAACCCATATTTGCCAAAATTTCTTCCAACCATTTCCTCCGTCTTTTTCATTATTGCTCATCTCCTGGATAACTCTATAATGATTTTTTCTTGGGTAACAGTGCCCGATGTTCCGGCGATACCGGACCTCTGGCATAGTCTCCGTATGAATATCACTAAGAGTACGTCCCGAGTGGCAGCACCTCTAGTACCAAAATCGTCTCTCGTATATCGTATATCGTATCACCATCTATGTCTCTCTTTTTTACTACTCTAGTAACCTGATTATAATATGGTTAAATGACTCTGAACAAGAAATATTCTACAGGAGCTAAATTACAGGAGCCCGGAAACCGGGAGCCCGTGTAACATAAGCCTCACATTTTATATTGATATTTGTGCCCGTGTATTAGTAATATAAGCCAACTATTTCTTACAATCCGTTTGGATGTGCTCCTCATTAGCAGGAGGAAGATACAGTAAAGAAAAAGATGCAATCCGAGATTACGACTTAGCTTTACCGTCATTGGTATAGTTTTTAGTTTGCTTCACATCAAACGCGGAGAAGATTGTGAATTTTGTTTTGTTTACAAATGGAAGGAAAATGTGAAATCAGTTCAAAAAGGATTTTTAATGCTAATTTCTAGAGAACTATGATATCTTTTTGGAACTTGGAATAATCAACAACAAGGTTTTTTACTATTGCAAATTTTTTCAAAGATTTGTGACGTGTTGCTGTCATTTTGCTTTCGTTGATTTGAATCTCGTGCTTTGCTCAGACATGTTTTTGTTTACCTTTAACTGTTTAAAACTAGTACTAGTATAACATTTCCAAGAAAGTTAACATTCTAACAGTACTGACCCTCATCTAATATTAGGCTTAGAGTTAAATTTAAATAAAGAGTAATCATTAAAATGAAACAAATGATACCTGTTGAGCTCCAGAAGGTTTCAACAGGTCAGGAATAACCACCAATTGGTGGATTATACCTCAATTGACGTATAATCCACCAATTGACGTATAATGGTATAGACCAATTGGTGAATAATTCTTTGTTTTTCAAAAGAAATTATTCTATCAAAATGGAGCATTGTTTTCTTAAAAGAATATTATGGTATGAAAACTTGTCAAACATTCCTAGTTTAGTATAGTAACATAACATATTGCATTTGCAGTTTCTTCTATTGCTATCTTGTCAATTCTTGATTGGCAAATTTACCTGTAATCATCTGTCAATGGACATCATTACTGTTTGCAGTCATGCAATCATGAGTACAACTCCACAGGTGAATGGAGCTCTTTGTTAATACTTGACTTTCATTATTAAAAGTCAATCATGGTCAATAGTACAAATGTTTCAACAAAAGAATTGCTGCACACATGCATTCTCAAGAGATGCAGCAGGCTTTGACAAAACTGAAACTTTCAGAGGACTCAATAAGGGTCATAAGATAGGTTGCAAGTTGCAAAATCATGCTCCTATCGCACAACAGCATTTTATTAGTAATAAATTATTACAAAAAAATTGCATTATACGTCAATTGGTCTATACCAATATACCTCAATTGGTGGATTATATGTCAATTGAGGTATAATCCACCAATTGGTGGTTATTCCTGACCTGTTCAAGTGATCAGGGATCATCCTGATCATGTGATCAATCATTATTCAAGGTTCAAAGTTTTATTTAGAGTCGATAGTCAATAAACTACATAAACACAAGCTCTAGTGAGCTTTTCAAATCGACTTAATAACAAAATACAATACACACACACAATACAATACACACATACAAAAGTCATGAAAACAACACAATTTTAAACATATAATGCATAGTGTGAGTTTGTGGTCTAGTGGTTAAGACCGATGGCTACAGTGCTGAAGGTCCCGAGTTCGATTCTCACTCGGGGTGCTAAAATTATCAACACATCAGAAGGGTAATTTTCACCCTCTCACACACATCTCTGGTACCCAGACCGGAGTTTAAACTAGAATGGGTACTTTGGGGGCCTCGGTTGGTCAAAGTTGCCCCTTACTTTGACCTGGAGATCAATCTTCTGATATCTCTCTGGTTTGTCTGTTTCCACCGAGTGGCCCGATGGTTTTCCCTGAGTACTTCGGCTTCCTCCACCACAATAACAGACTGCCCGGTGTCCTAGCACTCCCTTTGTGTTGGGTGGGGATTGATTGTCCTTGTAAAAATAATTGTCCTATAAATATACGTTAGTGACACATCTCCATTAATCCCGTTAGGGAGTGTACATGGATGCCACTGTACCCTTGCAGCTTTCGAGGGGTTCTTCGGATATCGGAGGCATTTACCAGTACATACATACATACATACATAGTAAGATACCATAAATGACATATATAAGTTTAAAGCATATAGTACACTTAAAACATAGCACAAGTTAATAATCCAATTGCACAAATCATATAGTCACACAAAAAATAAAAGTAATATAAAACAGGCATAAACACTACATGCATGCACTGCACTGGCATGAGCTGTTACTTGCATCCCATGTTTGTACCAATTTTTATACGCCCGTCAAAATTTTGACAGGACGTATTATGGTATACAAATATCCAGTGTCCGTCTGTCTGTCTTTCCGTCTGTCCGTCGTTAACATGTCACACTGTAACTTGAGAACGACTTATCCAAATTTCATGAAACTTAATTTAGTTGTTTCTTATGATGGTCAAATGATCTGTATACTTTTTGGTGAAAATAAAATTAAAACTTTTTGAGTTACGGCACTTATTAACTAAAACAGGGGTTGTTTTTTTTCACATGTCACACTGTATCTCAAAAACGATTTTTGATTATTGTTTAAAGCTTTACACACTTCTTAGTTATATTAATCTTAAGATCTGTATACTTTTTGGTGATGATTCAAAATTTCATTTTTGAGTTATTGAGTATTTTGTAAAAAAGAGGGAGTTTTTTTTTTACATGTATTGCACCGTATCTCCAAAATGACTTATGGTTATTGCTTTAAACTTTACACACTTCTTTGTTATATCAATCTTAAGATCTGTATACTTTTTGGTGATGATCCAAAATTTTATTTTAGAATTATTGAGTATTTTGTAAAAAAGGGGTAGGTTTTTTTTTACATGTCGCGTAGTACCTCAAAAACAATTTATGTTTATTGCTTTAAACTTTACACACTTCTTTGTTATATTAATCTAATTAAGATCTATATACTTTTGGTTTTGATTCAAAATTTTATTTTAGTGATATTTAGTTTTTTGTAAAAAAAAAGAGGGAAGGGGGGGGTTTCACATGTCCCGCCATATCTGAAAAATAATATATGGTTATTGCTAAAAACTTTCTCGGAAACTATTTATGATTATTGCATTAAAGGCATACGATACAGTTACAGGGGAAGTAATGACGTTGCTAACGTAAAATATTATTTTCGCTGCGTCAAACTATGACATACATGTATCAGGAAAAGATTCATTTTTCAACTGATTTTTATCATTCAAACTGATTTAATTTGAAAATGAGTACATGGACCCCTATTTTTTAAAAACAATATTTTGTTTCATTTTGCAGGGAGATTATGTGGACCAAATTTTATAAAACTGTAAATAGTGCAATTTTTTAAAATTTTTATAAATACATGTATACAGCAAAAAATAGGATACTTAAAAAATACAGGAATTACAAATTATTTAACAAAAAACAATTTGTGTTTATCTTTTAAAACAAAAAAGTTATGGCTTTCTTTCGAAAGGGAAAATACGGCCACAAATCCGAATTTTGAGGAAATATACAAAATTTCAATCTCATTTAACTCAAAAAGTAGCACATGAAGGTATATTTTTTATTACATATATTTGATTTAATCAGGCGAAAAATAGCCTATATGGAAATTTTCATTAAACTGTAAATACGGGATCAAAACTGTATCGTATGCCCTTAAACTTCCACACCAGACATCGGGCATATCATGCGCTCATGGCGCAGCTGTTTGTTTGAATTGGTCAAAAGATGTTTCCATTCGACAATGGTTCGGTAGCTCATTCCAGATTTGTCCAGCATTATAGTGAAACGATCTTAAGCCATACTTAGTAGTTCAAACTCTTGGGAGTACTGCTGTTTCCTGTGATCTTAAATCATACTTGTTAATTTTATATCAATCAAATCATGAAGGTAGCTTGGACTTTTTTTGTGAATTATTTTAAATGTTTCTATTGCGATTGTTTTTATTCTTCTTATTTTTAAAGATGGTAATTTAGATTTTTCTAGCAGTTTTTTGTAAGGATTAATATATATCATAATTTTCATTGATTTTCATAAATGAATCTGAGAGCTCTTTCTTGAATTTTTTCCATTTTAAAAGAATTTTTTTCACTTCAGTAGTGCCAAATTACTGGACAATAGTTAAAATTTGAAAGAATGAATGAGAAGTATGCTGTTAACCTGCCTAGCCTGTTTAAATATTTACCCATACGTTTTAGAATATTTAATTGTCTTGATGCCTTTATACATATTTCAGATATATGATTGTTAAAATTTAAGTCCAAATCTATAGTTATTCTAAGAAGTTTAACATTTCTGATATGTTTGTTTAACTTATTATCACACTTTAAGGAAATCTAATATAAAGGTAATGCCTGTCTCATATTATATATAATTAAAGGATCTTCTTTTAAAGTACAAATGTAATGAGAGTTGATTTCAAGGGATAACCAATTTTCACAAGTTGACTTCATATGTGATTAAAATGGCTGGATCGGCCCTTACTATGTTGTACTACATATACATGTACATTATGATAGATGACGCCCAGGTGGTCATGTGGTCTAGCGGGACGGCTACAGTGCAGGCGATTTGGTGTCACGATATCTCAGTAGCATGGGTTCGAATCCCGGCGAGGGAAGAACAAAAAATTTGCGAAAGCCAATTTACAGATCTAACATTGTTTGGTTGATGTTTAGACGAGTTGTATATACAATTTATGATACATGTACATAAAAAACTTAAAGATTTAAGTTTTAGAAATTTTTCAAAGGCTAAATTATAATTAATTTTTTTTAACTATAACACATATTTTATCTTTACTTAAGAATAACCTTATAAAGTCCTTTTACTTAAACATGCTTAGTACATGTATTTTCTTCATACTTTCATGACTTTGATTTTGTGTAATAAACTCATTGAAAATAATGTCTGATTTTTTTACTTTAAAAAAAAACCACACAAATTCTGACAGATGTTTTGTTTTGGTATTAAAAGTAGACTAAGAAAATACTAAAACATAATTAACTATAAACTTGATGTTGTATTTACCTGACTGTTACTTAAAGTTGTGCTGCCAAAATATTTTTTTCCCACTTTATATAAAAATGATGAGACGTGGTATTATTGCCAATTAGCTAGACAACTATCCACCAGAGACAAAATTTAAATGACGTGGATATATAAGCATGATAAATATAACATGATGACAATTCTTAAAAAGTCCAATTTATTTACAATATACATTTAAAAGGTTTCTTTAGAAGTGCGCCTATGCATATAATTTTTAATAATAAAAGATTGCCAAGATTTAGAAAAGTTCTATTTATTAAGTTATAAACAATAAAGAATTGTTTGATTAACATACATTCCTATTTTCTGAAAATTCTAAATATTCTATTAATAAACCCAGACTTAAAGTATGTACATTTGTACTAAAGGACAATCTCTTCTAAAGTAATAAGATCTATGATCAAATTCCATGTTGAACAAAGGTTTAAATGGCTAGCTGTAAACTTTGTTAGGATATATGCCCTTAGTAATGTAATTAAGATTGACACCAAAATAGACATTTTTGGAAAGTCATGCATAAATCTACAGAGACAATTATCCCAACATTTTGAATTTGATATATGTAAAATATTGGAAATTCATTTTGGAGTTCCCAGATTTATTGTGTATACAATGCGATAATTTTTTAACAACGCTTGAATAATCATTCCCAATTAACAAAGGTAGATGTAAATGCATGCCACATACCTCACATACTGTTTAACTTGTGGATTTTTTTTAATTCAAAACGAAACTTGTCATGCTTGTGGAATTTTATATCCAAAAAGAAACTTGTGGAAAGTTTTATTTAAAACAAAACATGTGGAATTATTTTCATCTCTAAGTTAAAACTTGTTTTAACATTTATTGTTTCAAGCACTTTTATTCCATTCCCACCATTTGTACACAATATATGTATATATAATCCATCTTGTGATGCTGTTGAATTGATGCTGAATTTAAAGTTGATAGTTCAATTTAATTATTTCCTTTTGTATAATGAATTGTATTTTTTAGTGGTGTTGAAGTATAAAATTGTAAAATTTTGACATCTTTCAAGAAATTTTCCCAGACATCATTTTGTATAGGTTATACATCATTTATTTATCATGTTTATTATTTTGTAGTTTGAAGATGAAAAGATCTGGGAGCTCTACCAATGCATTGTTGGACAAAGTTTCCTCACAGTTGAAAGGGGAACGTGTAAAGAAAGTGGATGATGAGGATGAAGCTCTCAATGTAAGATTTTATCACAGTCAAATAAAAACAGGAAATTATATTAGATTTAATAAAGAAGAAGTCCCTTTTCACTTGTTAATGATGAATTGTTTGTCTAAAGCATTATATAATGAGTAAATTATAGTTAAACAATATAAAATAACATAATAATGTTTACTTTTAATTGGATGTGTATAAATTCTTTTAAAAGTGAGCACAGTTTGGCCTACTTTAAAGTTTTGCATATAAATATATGATAAAAAGCCTAGGGAGGAAAGCAGATGAAATTATGAAAACGAAAAAAAAACAGGCTTTTAGATTTCAACTTGGAATTATTTTAATTATAGAATTTGCAAAATTTCTTGTGAATGCAATTTTTAATAAATTCCATGTTTATTCTGTATTTTATTCTGAAGCATTAATGTTCTGTGTGGTGCACAACACTTTCTATTACAGAGAAGAATGCACATTTTCAATAGAATGTACTGTGCGACACACAACACTATCTATACAAAATACATTGTATGGAAATTAAAGTGTTATGCAACGCTAAAAAATATTATAATGCAGAATAAACATGGAATTCATTAAAAATTTCAAGCACAAAAAATTATGCAAATTCCATAATCAAAAATATTTCCAAGTTGAAATAAAAGCCTGTTAAATGAAAATTTGACAACCCTATATCGATGTACCATTGGTATCAACTTATTAAAAGAGATATACTACCACTGAGGAGGCAATCGGTTTCAGCTACTTGTAGTCTTTAAAAACAAAAATATTTTTTACTGTGTCTTTATACCTCTTTCCTTTAGATTTGCCCTTGATAAAATAATGCAATTTACAAAATTGCAATACTGCATTGAAATAATAGTGAAGAAAAATCATACAATATACATGTATATGAAACAATACATGCAATTGCAATTTGTGTTAACTGTGATACTAATTTTGATATTTAAAATAGAAAAATAAAAAAATATTATCCAGGAAATTATTAGAAAGTACATTGTACTAGAGTACATCTGAAATCTATGATATATTGTTTGTTTCGAAATGAATATTCAACAGCTTGGTTGATATAAAACGTTTTTGTTTCCTGCATTGCATGTTCATTTAATATTTCAAATATATATGTTTTACATTGTTTTTGTTGAGCTTTGAAATTAACCTTTCAACTTCGAACACTAAATGGTCTTCTTGAAATAATATACCTTATATTATGAGCATGCCTATCTGAATTAAACATAGATATATAACAAGATTTCTATTCCTTGTAGGCATATATTAAGTCTCTTTCACAGAAAACTGCTCAGCAGAGGGGGAAATCTGTTGATTTTGAGGAGATGGGTGATATTTCTATATCTAGTGAACTAGACACTCACGATACTTCATCTTCAATGAAACGGAGAGCAATAACTACATCTGGAAGCAAATTCTTAAAGAAGAAAATAACCGGAGATACAGCCTCTCAACCAATGTCTAAATTCTTGAGGAAGCCCCAGGTTTCATCAGCTAGTCCGGTACCAACAGTTTCAGAACAAATTAGAGGTCATATTGATCAAAAGTTTGTCCAGAAACCAGGTCAAAGGTCTGTCCAGAAATCAGGTCAAATGTCTGTTCAGGTCAGAGATCAGCAGCTTTAGAAAAAGCATCAGTTTTAGCCAAAAAAATTACGCAGAGATCAAATGAAAATAGAAAAGTGTTTACTTTAGAAACAGACAGTGACTCAATGGAGACTCCTCGTCAAATTACAGAATCTGATAGTTTTAAGATTGGAAAGAATTCAGGGAAATTTCTGAAGAAGAAACCACAGTCAGCAGAGCCCGTTGTTATTAGTAACAGACCCTCTAGTCCTAAACCCCAACAGCAGGCACAGAAAACTAAAGGTACTAAAAACTCACACACATGGTAAAAAACCAACAGCAGGCACAGAAAACTAAAGGTACTAAAACTCACACACATGGTAAAAAACACCTACAGCAGGCACAGAAAACTAAATACTAAAAACTCACACACATGGTAAAAAACCCAACAGCAGGCACAGAAAACTAAAGGTACTAAAACTCACACACATGGTAAAAAACACCTACAGCAGGCACAGAAAACTAAAGGTACTAAAAACTCACACACATGGTAAAAAACCAACAGCAGGCACAAAAAAACTAAAGGTACTAAAACTCACACACATGCAGTGTTCTCCTTTTTTCACTAAGGTAAGGTGGGTGTTTTGAAAAAAACACTTGCAACCGGGTGATTTTTTTTAACATTTTCAACCGGGTTTATTTTTTTCCGTTTTACTGTGGGTTGGGGTCACAAATAGAAGGATAAGTATTGTATTCACATTTAATGGAATTGAACCATTATTCTGCTATCACTGCTAGCCTTTCATTAAATGATTTGACAAATTAGTTTTGTGCATCTCGGATAGCAGATCATAATGGCTTTTGCAGGACTCCCTCCTCCTATGAAGTCTGCTAATGCATGGACTACCAAACCAAGTTTCTGTCCTGTTCCTCGCTTTAGTGCTGTATTTTTGGCACAGAGAACAGTAATATGTACTTCTGTGACGATTATCCATTTAAAGTCCTGTTCATATTTATCGCCACCCCTCAAATGAGGGGTAAGTTCTCAATGTAATGACTATCCCTTTTTTGAGGGGTACATTTAAAGAGAAACAAATGAGGACATATTTGTTTCTGGCCTTTTTATTATTATGGACACTCTTTTAGAAAAGTTGTACCAAATAAAACGATTTCCCCCCTTTTAAGCTAATAAATCTAAGTTTTTCTTTTTTTTCTTCAACAGTAATATAACATCTTGCCTGATGGACAGTCCCTCATTTAAGGGATATCCCTCATTTTGGGATTGTTCCCAACCTGTTTATCTTCGCAATGGCCTGTGTACCTTTTCTGTTGTTTTGATACTTTTTTTTCAATTTCAACAATTTCAATTCAACTATCCGTTTTAGTTGACTTATATGGCTTAGAATTTTCCTTATCACCATCGTCATCTGCCTTTCCATTCCCCCGATTAATAAGAGATTAATAATCAAGAAAACATTTAAATTTGACGATCCACCATTTTTGTCAATGAAAACAAACTGCGAGGCGTGATTAGTATCTAAATTTTTACGGTGCGGAACCGAAAAAAATCCGGAATTTGAAAAAAAAGCCGACCACCTCCTATAATGGAAAGGTGGTCCGCTTTGAAAAGAAGGTGGTCGGCACACCAGGCTTAAATGCCGAATGGAAAACACTGACATGGTAAAAAAACCCAACAGCAGGCACAGAAAACTAAAGGTACTAAAAACTCACACACTAGGTAAAAAACACCAACAGCAGACACAGAAAACTAAAGGTACTAAAAACTCACACACTAGGTATAAAAAACCAACAGCAGGCACAGAAAACTAAAGGTACTAAAAACTCACACACATGGTAAAAAAACCCCGACAGCAGGCACAGAAAACTAAAGGTACTAAAACTCACACACTAGGTAAAAAACACCAACAGCAAGCACAGAAAACTAAAGGTACTAAAAACTCACACACATGGTAAAAAACCCCAACAGCAGGCACAGAAAACTAAAGGTACTAAAAACTCACACACATGGTAAAAAACACCAACAGCAGACACAGAAAACTAAAGGTACTAAAAACTCACACACTAGGTAAAAAACACCAACAGCAGGCACAGAAAACTAAAGGTACTAAAATCTCACACACTAGATAAAAAACACCAACAGCAGGCACAGAAAACTAAAGGTACTAAAACTCACACACATGGTAAAAAACACCAACAGCAGGCACAGAAAACTAAAGGTACTAAAACTCACACACATGGTAAAAAACACCAACAGCAGACACAGAAAACTAAAGGTACTAAAACTCACACACATGTTAAAAAACACCAACAGCAGGCACAGAAAACTAAAGGTACTAAAACTCACACACATGTTAAAAAACACCAACAGCAGGCACAGAAAACTAAAGGTACTAAAACTCACACACATGGTAAAAAACACCAACAGCAGGCACAGAAAACTAAAGGTACTAAAACTCACACACAAGGTAAAAAACACCAACAGCAGGCACAGAAAACTAAAGGTACTAAAACTCACACACATGGTAAAAAACACCAACAGCAGGCACAGAAAACTAAAGGTACTAAAACTCACACACATGGTAAAAAACCCCAACAGCAGGCACAGAAAACTAAAGGTACTAAAAACTCACACACATGGTAAAAAACACCAACAGCAGGCACAGAAAACTAAAGGTACTAAAAACTCACACACATGGTAAAAAACACTTATAGCAGGCACAGAAAACTAAAGGTACTAAAAACTCACACACATGGTAAAAAACACCAACAGCAGGCACAGAAAACTAAAGGTACTAAAAACTCACACACATGGTAAAAAACACTTATAGCAGGCACAGAAAACTAAAGGTACTAAAAACTCACACACATGGTAAAAAACACCAACAGCAGGCACAGAAAACTAAAGGTACTAAAAACTCACACACATGGTAAAAAACACCAACAGCAGGCACAGAAAACTAAAGGTTCTAAAAACTCACACACATGGTAAAAAACACCAATAGCAGGCACAGAAAACTAAAGGTACTAAAAACTCACACACTAGGTAAAAAAAACCAACAGCAGACACAGAAAACTAAAGGTACTAAAACACACACACTAGGTATAAAAAACCAACAGCAGGCACAGAAAACTAAAGGTACTAAAAACTCACACACATGGTAAAAAACACCTACAGCAGGCACAGAAAACTAAAGGTACTAAAAACTCACACACATGGTAAAAAAACCCAACGGCACAGAAAACTTAAGGTACTAAAAACTCACACACTAGGTAAAAAAAAAAAACAGCAGGCACCGAAGGCTCAAGGTTCTAAAAAAGGTTGATAAAATAATCAGGCGCGGATCCAGAGGGGGGGTTCTGGGGGTTGGAACCCCCCCTTTTTTTGGATGATCAATGCATTTGAATGGGGACATGTAATTGGAACCCCCCCTTTGTCCTGGGTTAGGAACCCCCCTTTTTAAAATGGCTGGATCCGCCCCTGATAATCATCAGTGCACATTGGTGGTCTTTAGCCTTTCTTTTCCATGGTCGGGTTGTTGTCATTTTGACATAGTTCCCATTACCATTCTCAATTTTTATATGACATATCATATAAAAGCAGAGCATTTGTGAAGTTATAGTTTCCCTGAATATCAATTCAGCTTATATTATAAGCTTATACATAGAAGGAGATTTGGGTTAAATGTATTTAGACAGCAACATAGAAATACAAACAAATCAAACAACATCTAGAGGAGGAGTTAAATCTTTATGAAGTCTACAACAATAGATGAAAAATGTCTTTACTATGTAAAGCTCTTTATATTTCAGAAGCTAAACAAGTTGTGAATGAATCAAATAGAGACTATATTTCCAGAGATCTGAATCAGCAGTGAGAACCACTGACACAATTCCTGATTTGACACAGGCACATGCGTATGAGCATGTACATATTAAATTCATTTGATTCTTTTTTTTTCTACACCATTTCCATTTTCAGCCTAACTACTGGGTTTCTCTGCTTTTAAACAAGATATTGTTAAAATAATAATTTTATCTTGCAGCCAATAAATGTAGAAACATGTTATTTCAGGTTCTCCTTTTAAGTTAAAAAGTTCCACGAAATATTCGACAGATGTAGTGTTGTCATCAGGAGAGGAGAGTTTACAAGAATTTATCTTCGCTGATGGTAGTGACGACAGTGGCAGGATGGTTGTCAAGGGAGGAACCATTGTAAGATATTTATGTTGTAATTCTCTTAAACATTTTTGAAGCAATAAGATTTGATATACAGAATTTGAATGGTGCAAACTTCAAAATAAAACGTGTATGGTTTATAGTGTATAGTGTATTAAACTAAAGGAATTTTGTATGGTTTTTAAATTCAAGTTCATTTATAATAAATGTCCTGAGATTTACAATTCCCTTGAACAAATTACACTATGGGTAATCCTGGTACAAATTTTGTAGCAATTGAGAAAGGAAAATAGAATGGTAAATGATGTAATAGTGCACGGTGAAATGGTGTGAGTGGGAAGTTTTTACCATTTAAGGAGATGTGGGGTAATATATCATTGGGCCCAACAGATCATACCCTGGAGTTCAATTATCACTCGAACTTTTTACGTCATATAATAATCAGTTTTCCTTTGTCAAACTTATAAAGATAATTACAGACAAATAGCTATAAGGTTTTATGCTAGGCAATAGCTCAAATCTCAGTTTGGCTCTACTTTAAGTTGTTATTTACTAACGTTGAAATCATTAAAATATCCTATAGTAACTAATTCATCCGTGGTTATAAAATATGAATATATGGCCTAGGCTGTTCAGATTGTACTTCCACGTCATATATATGCTTTTTATGAATAAGCTTACCAACGTCATAGAACTATGACGTAAGAATATAAGCATTTTATGTGAAAATGCACGCTTGTGAAATCGAAAATCATCACAAAAACTAAACGTAAACAAATGCTCTGTTCTTTTACGCCAATTTAATAGTGCGTTTATTTATGGGAACAGCAATTTTTTGCCTACACCTTAGAGCTCTTCGATTGAAAAGAATTGCCGTATTTATCCTATTAGAAATGAAAAATTTATGGGGGCTTGAATATATCTAGATTTTACCACGGGTTGTCCCTTAATGCCTATATTTTACCCCTAGCTATCACTCAGGGTAAAATATTTGTCATAAAAGGCAAATTAACCTGTGGTAAAATCACAATATATTCAAGCCCCCATGAACTATTTCCTAATTATTTCATCACCATTCAAAATACACGAAAAATTTGCCTCTGAACATTCATCAAATTATAATCAATGTGATATGTTTAAATGGGTCTTTTAAAGAGCCATACTGATCTGATGGTATGTGTAATAATGTGTATATATATATGTTGCTGAGAGTTACAGTTAAAATTACACCAACAGTGCTTGCTTTAATATTTTTAAATTAAATTAACTGCACATATGCAACCTTAGAACATATAGTCTCAGTCAAAAAGGATGACTTTATCTGTAAAACATTTTACATTTGCTTACCATTTTACTAATATAGATTAACATACAATACTGCTTTGTTAATTTAGTACATCTTTATCCTAATCATAATCATTGATGACTGTTTTGTATCATGTTGACAGAGGAACATATTGAGTAGTAAGGTGAGAACATTACATGTACACGTATCTTCTATCACGTTCACTTTCAATAATTCGTTTTTAATCTAAACGTTTAGTTTCATTTCCTATCCCACACTTGTCTCTTTACCGTACTCTGTACTATTCAAGATTATACCATATATCATAAATCTTTCTCAAAGGTGTCAAGTCTCTGTTTTCATTGCAATTATAATTATATAATTATCCCCCCCCCCCCTTTTTTTTTTTTTTAATAATACACATGTTTGAGATTAAAAATGTAATTTCTAAATTCTATCTTATTGGTTATTATGCTTTGGTTTGGTGTTAAGAAAATTTCACGGATAGAAGTTGTAAAAAATACATACATGTATGATACTGATTTATAATGTGTATTTCACATTTTTATTTATGATTTAAACACTCATCAAAAATCATAATTTTAGGTTTTTGAGTATTAGTAGCATTTACTGTCATTTAAAATCTGTTCACTTTTCTAACTCAAATGCTGTTTAAAAAATTTCTCTGAAAACTTGCTATAACTTGACACCTTGTTTCTCATTGTTTCTGTATCCTTTTTATAGCAGCACATTTCAATCTGTTAACATTTCAGTTCATTTTACAAATTTCAGATAAAAATGAAAGAACTTACTTTGTTTTGACATCAACCTATTGTAATGATCACATATTGAAAGCTCCCTGAAGAAATAAACCCAGTGATGTTTTTCCTGATTTGTCTCAGTTATCTGTAGACCCACTTGCATTCCTTTTATATATATCTATTATATATTTAAAAGTTTCTTAAATTTGCTTACACTTGTGATTAACATGAAGTAATAATGAATTTCTTAATTGAATATGTTGTATATATATATATATATAGATTCTACCACTGCATGGAGTGTGATACAATATTTATCCACTCGAGACAGTTAAATTTTTAAATATTTAAAATTTAACTGTCGAGAGTGGATAAATATTGTATTACACGAGATTTGGTGGTAGAATCTATTTCTCTAATGATTCTCAAACAATATGCAGGCAAACTTATTGCTTCTTTGCGACTGATCTGTAAAAAGATGTGTTCTTTCTATGTGGCGTCATCAGACATGGTCGCCTTTTTTCATGCCGTCACAATCGGAAATTCAGAGGAAAACAAGAAAATTCAACGTCATAATCGGATTTTAACCAATGAAGAACTGAGATCAAAAGAACCACACGTTGATTAAATTTTTTTTATACAATGGGTGCAGAAAGGGATAAATTGACAAAGAATTAGAGAAATATTTATATACAACATATTCAATTAAGAAATTCATTATTACTTCATGTTAATCACAAGTGTAAGCAAATTTAAGAAACTTTTAAAGATGAAGTGTATTTCTACAAATTGAGACATACAATTTATTTTGTAATTTACCATTTAGTTTTTTGCATTTTTCTTTTTTATGCTATTACATATTACTTGTATTAAGGTATATATCACTATGACAACTGGTAAGTTTTAGCATAGAACAGATAACCATTTATATGAATAATAACAACATTTTTTTTTAAATGTTATGTATGCACTTTGTAGGTAAACAAAATGAGAATTACCAGTACTACTTTAAACATAAAAACAAACTTAATTTTTCATTTTGATAGATAATTTCATAGTTTTTTCTTAGTTTATTGTTCATTATTTTGTACATTAATTAGGCTGTTAGTTTTTTTATTTGAACTATTTTACATTAGTCATTTCAGAGCCTTTTACAGCTTGCTCTGAGGTATGGGGTTTGCTAATTGTTGAAGGCCGTGCAGTGACCAACAGTTATTACTTTCTGTGTCAATTTTCTGTTATGGAGAGTTGTTTCATTGGCAATCAAACATAAATATCAAATCAGTTGTTAATCTTCATGCTTTTAAATTGTGATAAAGTTGACCTCAATAATATGGCTATGCACCAATATTAATTCATGTTCATTATCATGGGTAAGGTTGATTTTAAATTGAAACTAGATGTACTGTAATTTTTGGAATATTTTTGCAGACGAGACAAGAATTCAGAAAGAGATCGCAGTCACCACACAGATCTATGTCACCAGATTCTAAACCACCAACACCATCAAGGACACCACGAAGGTCACCTTCACCTAAAGTAGGGAGAAGGTCACCATCTCCTGGTCTTAGAAGGTCAAGGTCACTGTCAGAAGATACTGTGGCCAGTGATATAATAGAAGAAGTAAATGAGAGTGACCCACATAGCGCCAGTTCAGAAGATGTATTCAGAGGTAAAAGATAGATATGAGATAGAAGATGTGGTATGAGTGCCAATGAGACAACTCTCCATCCAAGTTGAAATGTGTATAAAATAAACAATAAACGGTCAAAATAAGGCCTTCAACACAGAGCCCTGGCTCAATATATATAGGAACAGCAAGCTATATAGAGCCCAAAATGATTAGTGTATAATTCAAACAGAAAAAAACAATAGTCTAATTTATATGAAAAAAAATGAGAAAAGAGAAAGACTTATCAACCACATCAATAATTAACAACAACTGAACAATAGGCTCCTGACTTAGGACAGGGCAAACATGTATGAGTCAGTAAACGGAGGCCTGGATTTGGTCCTTTATTGTGAACTATTCCTTATCCAACACTAAATCGATATTTACTATCCAATACAAGTTAAACAAAAGAAAAAGATTTTGTTTTCTGCAAGCTGTATATTTAAGGCAGTGGTTATTACTTTTATAGAATCATAACATGTAAGGTTTTAATCAGTTTGTTGTTTAAATGCATTTAAATGTCTATCTTCTTTGTTGATATATTAATAATAAAACATTAATTTATGTGATTTCAGTGAATTTAATGGATGCTGATACCCTGGAACCTGTCATTATTGCTAAACCAAATATCTCAGAAAGGAAGTCCAGAAATGTCTCAAAGAAAAAAGTAGTCAATAAAATTAAAAAAGAAGAAAAAAAGAAGAAAAAGGATAAAAAGAATGATGACATATTTAGTGCACTAGGTTTACACACTGTTGAAGAATTACTAGGTGATATTCAGGACTTGGATGAACCTCGAAGTGAAGTATCAGAGATAAAGACTCAATCAGAATCAGAGGAAATTAAAACAGAGAGATCAGATCAAATGTTAGGAGGCCAGAAATTAAAGGATTCACGATCAGAAATGATAGTATCAGAAATAAAGACCCGGTCTAGTACACCTAAATATAGCTCATACTCAGAAGACTTTGACAGTAGTATATCAGAACGTATTGGTGAAAGTGAGAAAAAACCTAAAATGAAATCCTTTTCTGAAATAAAGACTCAGTACAGTGATGAGGAGGATGAAACAGAGGATATAAGTGAGAGGTTGAGTAGTGACTCAGAGTCATTGATGACAGAATCGAGGGCTACACCAACCTCAGACAGAACCATTACGGATTCTTATACTTACAGGTACATTCAAGCTTTAGTACATATAGCAGATCTCATTTCATGCTAATATTTCCCCTGGTTTCCTATTTCATGGTCTTCTGACCATTACATGTTTAACATAGGTAAACTTGGTTAACTTTAAGAGTATAGATAGAATGATGAAAACTACAGTAGATAAGCATACACTTTATATTCAATGAAGATTTAATTTATCAGTTGTAGTTTGACAATGTAATAAATCTCTTTTATTATTGAAAATCTCAAGAATAATGTCATTTTCAATATTATTATTTGTACATGTTGGTAAATGAACCACAAAAATAAGATTATTGATAAAGAAGAAGAAATAGTTTAAATGAAAATAATATTAAAATGATTTGAACAACTTAAGAATATGTATAATGATTGGATATTTACTGTTGCATTTGTTGTTGACATAGTGACACACCAGCACCAAGACGTGGCAGAGTAAAGACCCACACAGTGGAGGTCCAAACATCAGAACCGGGACTACAGTATCAATGGGACTCTAAGTATTCTGGTTTTGCTGTACCTGGATTTCTAACAGGACTAGGAATGGTGGACCCCACACCTATAGCAACACATGTGGTCAGTCCAGACGCTTTAGAAGGTATAATATATATGTTATATATATCCAAATTATCCAAAAAAACCCAGCATAATTGAAAAAAAACCAATAATTCTGAATTGAAGATATTTTCTCATGAAAACCTTTTTTTTCATTTTGATGTGATGTGATTGGTATTCTTCTGCCATTGATGCCTACATGAATTTGAGAATGGAAATGGGGAATGTGTCAAAGTAAACAACAACCTGACTAAAGAGCTGAAAACAGGCTGAAGGCCACCAATGGGTCATGTACATGTACATTTAGCACATATGCTGAACTGAAACAAGTCAAATTGCCTTTTCTTCTTTGTGAAAGCCTGTAGCACTTTTTATGTCTTCTTGGTATTTGGTCATAAGATATGTTGTTAGTGCAGTAACAATCAATATATTTAGACTACTTGTATTTCAGCTATGACAGCGTACAGTCCAGCCATGTTAGCACTCCATGATATGTTAAAACAACAGTTAGATCTGACTAAACAGTTTATACATTCTCAGAAATATCTGTACAAGTCATTTACAGATTCTATGGAGACAACACATAAATATACAACACTAGAGGATACGAGACAGGTATATGAACTACTATTATTTTGCTTCATGTCAATATGCCAGATTTTGATTGGAGAAAAAAGGGAGATAATTTACTCTATCTGATGGCTCAGTGTGATAAAAAAGGGAGATAATTTACTCTATCTGATGGCTCAGTGTGATAAAAAAGGGAGATAATTTACTCTATCTGATGGCTCAGTGTGATAAAAAAGGGAGATCATTTACTCTATCTGATGGCTCAGTGTGAGACAATTTTTTTAATGCTACCCTCTTGTACAGACCTATCAAAAATCTATAATTTAAAGGACCGTGTTTAGAATTTACATCAATAAATTAAAGACAATGATCATGGTCTTCGTTTTTGCCTTAGAACTTTTTTGTAGAGTGTGAGAATGAAAACAATTGTCTTGCTTTCATCCGATTGTTTATTTAATAACTGTTACATTGTTATGAGTGTGATGTCTATAACTGACACATATTTAGTCATTTAGTTTTTAATTTAACCAATAAATCCACACTAACCAAGTAGAAAGGGAGATAACTCTAGATTTCATAATGTACATTAAACCATTTTAAGAATGGATGTGTAAAATATGGTGCATGATATCTTTGAAAATGGATATATCACAATTGAATTCATTCTTGAAATAAAAAAAACCTTAGTGAACCAGTTTGTGAACCTATGTTATTCATTTTTTTGTGAAAGGAGTTGAGTCTCTTTGGAGTATAAATACTCTGCTAAACATTCTAAGGTTACAATGTTTTTAAACCAGAGTTGAAAATAAACTTAGTTGTACAGTGAGTAAGTTGGTCATATAGGAATGTGGCACACAGTACAAAAAAAGGTAATCTTCATCATAGTTCTTGTCAGTTAAGTAGTTATGTCCAATAAACGGAAATTTTGTTGGTAAATATAAATTGTTTTTAATATATTTCAATCTGGACATTTAAATGGACATATTTCTAAAACCAGTCCAGGTAAATTCTACCAGAAAAGAACAAAGGAAAACACAACTTAACCATAAATAACTAGCAACCAATCAAAACAAGAGTTCAATTTCAATCTCCATTAATTTGTATGAGTAAAATTACTAAATAAGTGCATTAAATACTAAATAAATCATAGGGATTAACTATTCGTAAAATACTTAGCAATAGTAAACTAAGTTTCAATAGGAATTTGATAAACAGATTTTCATTATGAATTAATGAAAAAAAGATATTAAATGATGGCTCCATAATATTCTGATACCTCAAAAAAAGATAGGATACACCATGTGCCTCACACATAATATTTTCTTCCCAATTTCTGACGTTGGTAATTTTGTAAAATGCTATTCCCTAAAACATGGTATGCAAAAAGATTCTTTATCACAATCCCCATTTTTAATACTTTGACGTAATTGTTTGTATGAATATATCATATTAAGGTCAATTATAGGTCATGTTTGATTTTGTCTACTTTCAGTATATAAAGAAACACAGACCAAAGACATTGACTTTTAAACAAGCTATGAAAATGGTGAAATCAGAAATGAGACAGTAACATATTATAGACTCTAAGACAGAAAAAATGCAAGATGGAGTTTACTATTGAAGGAAGCAAAAAGTGAATTCACATTGGGACAAGTATATGAATGTTTTAAATATTGAACATCTACATTACCCTAGATTCAAAAAATTTATGATTGACTGAATGTTAAGTTACATGGCTGCAGTGTTTCAAAATATTTAAATTGATGGTAGACTCGTCATTAGTCTCAAATAAATAAGTATGATTGTGCCAAGCAATGTTTTAGAAAAAGACTTTTATTGAGAGATATTGGAATGTACATTATTTGTTTCTATGTAGAATGAAATGTTATGTATAAAATATGACCAGTACATGTATAAGAAACACATGTGTAGGGCTGGAAGATATATATGACATGTAGACAACACACATGTTACTTTATCTGTTCTAAATATAAAGATAGATATTAAAATGTGCATCATATGTAGGTTGTATGATCTAACATCAAAAAGTGGAATCTAGCAGGTGAAGATTGATAGCTTTTTTTCACCTTTCATAGTTTTAAAGAAAATTCAAACTTAAAAAACATGAGTACATGTTACTAAGATCAGTTTTAACGAACCTATTTGTTGATGAAATAAGAAAAGGTTTTGTTAAACTTTAACTCATGATATGACTGTGATATTCTAAATTGTTGTAGAAATAAATTTATATGTTATAATTCAGTATTCCATAGTTTTATTTTCAGTATGAGCATTTAATTCCATAACATAATAGGCCATATACTGTATCATTATATGTTGTTTGTCCTTGTCCTAAAAAATGATTCATGATGTATAAAAGAAAAGAAGATGTGATATGATTACAAAAGAAATTACTATCACCTATAACATCAATGAATAAAAAATGTCAATATAAAAAAGAAGATGTGGTATGATTGCCAATGAAACAAATCTCCACAAGAGATCAAAATGACACAGAAATTAACAACTATATAGGTCACTTTACAGCCTTGGTTTTAACCAGCTGTAGCATTCAAAGAATGTATTGATTTTTAACCAGCTGTAGCATTCTAAGAATGTATTGATTTTAAACCAGCTGTAGCATTCTAAGAATGGATTGGTATTATCCAGTTGTAGCATTCTAAAAATAGATTGATATTATCCAGCTGTAGCATTCTAAAAATAGATTGGTTTTAATCAGCTGTAGCATTCTTAGAATAGATTGGTTTTAATCAGCTGTAGCATTCTTAGAATAGATTGGTTTTAATCAGCTGAAGTATTTTCAAGATTATTTATAGAATAACTAATAGAATTCAAATAGAGAAAAATATTCAATGAGTGACTGAACAACACATTAATCAAAAATATAACCGTTGCATTATTTCATGCATCAATTGTAAATAAAAAATATCAGGTGAGCCACACAGGCTCCTTGCAGCCTCTAGTTTTGAAAACTTGATTTTGTAATCAAAAGTTTCAGATAACATGTAAACACTTGCTACTTTATTGACTTTTTTATGCAGGTATGCAGGTTTGGAAAAAACATTTCATTTTTTTCAAAACTTGGTTTCAAGAGATTTTTTTTTGTAAATGACAGCTTTCTATGAAATAAATACACCGTTTTGAGTTTTGTTACCGTTAACTTCTTTGATCATATTCTATAATTGGACAATTCTAAAGCTATGGCAGCTGGTTTTTTCATTGTCAGTCCTCAAGTAACACACTAGACCGGTTTAGTAATAGTCTAATGAGTAGTTTTATATTCTTTTTAGATTACATTTCTGTAAATATAAGCAATGCAATTTCCCATAGGAACCCCCTTTTGTGGCTAAAACCAGGGATCTCCTTGAGCTGTTTTATGAATGGCGGCCCGCCATCATTAAAGAATATCTTCCTCCACCATGAAAAGATCAGCACCATTGTTTAATATCTTGTGCCATCATCAAATGATGCCTGCTATTGTCAAAATTTGTTTTCGTTTTTGGAAAGATTAGAACTTGTTCTAAATCTTTACTTAGGCACCAGCCTCCCTAACAACAGGACAGGTTAGCTACTGTTACTAAACGTATTCACACTAAAATATAGTTCCCTATGGTTCTCATGTATGTGCACATAATACACATATAAACTGAAAAAAACTGGGTATATTATTGGAGCAGTTCATTCAAGAATGTATGTCATTAAGGTGTGTTGATGTGCAGGCTTTTTAAAAAAACATTTTGATTAGGTAACTGGGTATTGATTCAACTAGTATGATTGACAACTGTCATTATCACCAAACAATCAAAGACAAGGTGGACCTTTAATTACAATGCCCAACCTCCTAAACTGCCAATCAAATTGACCACATTACCTATCAACCTCAGTCTTACATAATTATTCAGACCACTCAATATACATATAATTCTTAATACACAAGTATTTGACCTCATAATTGAATACACAAATGTGTATATTAGATTTTTGATATTTATAAGGATGATAGATTTATTTATTGCCAATTACTTTTGATCTACATTACATAAAGTGATTCTGTAAATTATATCTGAAAGATAAATGATTAATGGATTAACAAGATCTTAAAAAAAATGAAATATGAATAAATAAAAGGTATTCAAGTAAGGCCTATAATTTACTAGATAAATTTCCAATAATCATCTGTAATTAATCAACAATTAGATTAATTTTAGAACACTTTTTTTTTATCAGGAATTGGCTTGAATCAGTTTAAAAAATTTAAAACTTTTAATTATAACAAGCCATTTTTTTATTAGTTTATTTCCCATCAATCATTATGTCTATTTTAGTCATTTGAATTTTTATTAGAAGTGAATATATATTTTTGCAATCAAGAAAGAATCCACATTTTCATAAGATAAGTTTTTTAATTGGTTTACGTTGAAAAAGTACATTTTCAATGCCCTGTGTTGAAAAATACTTTAAAAATTGATCAAAAGGCACTCTAAAACTTTTAATCTTCAATGCCATATAACATCTGTTTCAACTTACAAAATGCCCCAAAACAACATTTTTCAATTTTTTTTGTTGACACTTTAAAGTTTTAAGCTGTTGGTCCAGATTTATGTCTTACAAGGATAGTTGGTAACATTTACTAGAGGAATTTTTGCATTTTTTTGTCTTTTTGAAACATGTTCAGAACTGGCAACATTATTTTGATAAGATATAAACTGCAGTTTAAATAAAATTGTGCAAATTAAGAGACCCATATTATTTAATTTGAGCTCATTTTATCCTCATACTGGAAAAGCAAGTTTCCTTCTAAAGACCTGCTGTAAATGCAATTTTCAGCAATAGTGCTTTATAAATGTTAATTTTTCCCCACCATACCTTAATATGAAATAATTCAAACTACTCTTCTAATCTTTCCATGAGTGATTTCCATCACTTTGATTATAGACGTCACCATTTTTAAAAACTGACACTTTTAAGTTTTGTAAAAAATTAAATCCTAGAACATTAAGTCGATATGTACCACTATTGTGTTCAAAGGTCAAAAAATAGGAATTTGCGGCATATTTTCAACATTTATCTGCCCTGAACTTGTTAGAGTTTAAAGTTCTACTAAAATTGTATACTACCCCAACCTTTATTTTTTGCCTACTTCAGAAATCATTTTCACCGCAATATTACGTTTTTGTCGAGCCTGCAACTTTTGTTGCAGAAAGCTCGACATAGGGATAGTGATCCGGCGGCGGCTACGGAGGCGGCGGCGGCGGCGGTGTTAGCTAACTTCTTAAAAGCTTTATATTTTAGAAGGTGGAAGACCTGGATGCTTCATACTTTGTATATAGATGCCTCATGTTACGAAGTTTCCGTCAGTCACATGTCCAATGTCCTTGACCTCATTTTCATGGTTCAGTGACCACTTGAAAAAAAAGTTCAGATTTTTTGTAATGTTGAATTCTCTCTTATTATAAGTAATAGGATAACTATATTTGATATGTGCGTACCTTGAAAGGTCCTCATGTCTGTCAGACAGTTTTCACTTGACCTCGACCTCATTTCATGGATCAGTGAACAAGGTTAAGTTTTGGTGGTCAAGTCCATATCTCTGATACTACAAGCAATAGGGCTAGTATATTCGGTGTATGGAAGGACTGTAAGGTGTACATGTCCAACTGGCAGGTGTCATCTGACCTTGACCTCATTTTCATGGTTCAGTGGTTATAGTTAAATTTTTGTGTTTTGGTCTGTTTTTCTCATACTATATGCAATAGGTCTACTATATTTGTTGTATGGAATGATTGTGAGGTGTACCTATCTAGCGGGCAGATGTCATGTGACCTTGACCTCATTTTCATGGTTCAGTGGTCAAAGTTAAGTTTTTGAGTTTTGGTCTTTTTATCTAATACTATATGCCAATGGTCATCTATATTTGGTGTATGGAAATATTTTATGATCTTTATGTCAGTCGCGCAAGTTTTATTTGACCGTGACCTCATTTTCACGGTTTATTGCAAAGTGTTAAGTTTTTGTGTTTTGGTCTATTTTTCTTAAACTATAAGTAATAAGTCAACTATATATGTTGTATAGAAGCATTGTTAGCTGTACATGTCTGCCTGGCATGGTTCATCTGACTTTGACCTCATTTTCAAGGTTCATTGGTCTTTGTTTAGTTATCTTGGTTAATGTTAAGTTTATGTGACAGTTGTATTAAAGCTTAGCTTTATACTTAGGACTATCAACATAATATCAATGATTAGTATAGAAGGCGAGACATTTCAGTGTGTGCACTCTTGTTATACTGGCAACAATGCCAAGTTCTGTCTCTATGAGATGAAACATGCAGATCATATCTGGGAACCAGTATGTCCGCAAATCAAATTATCTATAAATATTATATATCTCCCCAAAAGAGGCGTGGTTTGAGATCAGCTGAATTTAAAAAATGCAACCTTTGAAGCATTAATATATTTGACGAGTTTTTGGCCTAAATGTTGTCCATATATAGGTCTGAGGAACTCCATCCCATTGACTAAAAAAGGAGTTTTCTTGTATAAGGATTTTAAAAAAAACTCTGAAAGGAAAAGAACATATTAATCAGGCTAAATGTTTATTTTTTCCTACATAATTCTTAGACCCCATCCACCTTTGTTTTGTTCATACATCGTTGTCAATACAATGAAATTAATTTACTGCGACTTTCATGCAAGTGAGAGGTTAAGCTATATATTAAACCAGGTTTAATTCACCTTTTTCTACATAATAAAATGCCTGCACCAAATCAGGAATATGACAGTTGTCATCCATTAATTTCACGTGACTGAGCCTTTGCTTTTGCTATTTCATGAAAGACTTCCGTTTTGAATTTTCTTTGGAGTTCAGTATTTTTGTTATTTTACTTTTTATGTAGGAGAAAATGATGTAGGTCTTTGATAAAAGAAAAATAATTTTAAGTAACTGAAGTGTTAGTTTTGTCTATCAGATAAGGCAGTTAGTATTCTCAGCATCGCAATTGGAAAGTCTGCCATACTCTGATAGCTGTGTAGTGATAAGAATACAATAAATATTGAAGGTAAATAGAATCCAAGGCTTTGTTTCTATTCCATTGTTTATAAAGTATTGGTACTAATCTGATATTTAATGTCGTTTTTTCATTAACCGAAAACATTTAATTATAATTGCCAAACACTACATACTCCTAGAACATCGACTATGACATTGTCTTTCATCGATGGGTAGAAAAAATAATTTAAAAAAATAATAGACGAAAATATTCCATCAAAAATATTGAAACTAAAACAAAATACTCAGTGCAACAAAGGCTGAGAAAATCATACTGGAACTATATAGAAAGTTTTATAATTGAAGAGAGTTAACTTGGGGATAGCAAACCCAGCAAGAAATTTTGGTCATTCATACAGGTGTATGAGCACTATAAAGGTAAATAGTTTATAATAAACGAACCCTCAAGATCAGACTAAAGCACTTGACAATCCTTTTCACTCAGCGTTTACCACACCTAAACCTTTATAATAATAACACATTTCTGAACCGAAATGATAGAAATAAACAGCACACACATTTTAAATGAAGCAATTCAATATCACTCGAGAAAAAAATTACTAAAACAAACTTTAAAAAAGGCAACAATAGTATACCGCTGTTCGAAATTCATAAATCGATTGAGAAAAAAATATGGGTTACAAACTGAAGCTGAGGGATACGCATCAAATATTAGAGAACTACGACACAGCAGAAACACAACATTTAAATGTAACACACACAGAAACGAACTTAAATATAACAATGGTAATTTCTCTGACTTGTTACAGGACATTTTAAGAAAAAAAATGGTGGCATCTAAAGCAATTGGTGCACATAATATAGCACCTCATTTTGTAAATGAAACACACCATGAAATCTCAGTGCATCAAAATTCAACATCCATTGGTATTCATCTCAAGCAAACAGTACTTAATACCGCCAAAGAACATACATGTGTACATCCGTTCCCTCCCACAAATAAACATTTATAATCATTATATTCCTAGAACTAAAAGGTTGTGAAACTACTTACCATACCAAGTAACCTGTAGCCCGTACTTATATGCATTTAAGATGGGTTCAAAATAGCATATATATTGCTGGATCAGGGCAGAATAGAGGCATCTTCAAATCGAACCCAATAGACACTGTACTGTAGACTGTAGCTTATGATATTTTTTTTTAAATTTTGAAAAAAAAAATGTTACCATAAACATATTGCATAGACAAAGACATTTGAAAATTAATATTTTTGGTTTATTGTAGTTTGAAAATAAAAGCTATTTTTTTTTAAATTTTAAATGACTGAACAATTGTCTCTATAGATATATAATTATGTATATATATGGTGATTTCTAGATATATAGGGTTTGGATTTATATATGAGTGCACGAGTCCGTGTCTCAATGTGTTCATATAGATATTTATTGAGATAAAATAAGTGTCCGTAATTAAATTTCGCAATGTTGTAAATGAAATTTGCAGACAGACAATTCTACCGTGGCTTAGAATTAGGTCAACTATTAGTTACTGTGCAGTCTTTTACTCTCATGAAAAAAGAGTGATCTATCAGAAACACACGTTGAGCTAAATGATTATAAGAACCTTTGGGATCAATATAGAGCGGAAATTACAAAACATGCTCTAGACAATTGTATTGTCTGATATTCCGATAAAATAAAGACTATAAAATCTGAAAGAAATATTCTATATGTTCATGCATTCTCACTGCATGCTTCATCTTGTATTTTGAAAAGAACCTCAATCACCAAGGGGATTCTGTTTTCATTTATTATGACAAATGTCATTTTCCTACTCACTCTGTTTGTGAAGCTTTGTAGACGTATGGTTCCAGAGGAAATATAATTAATTGACCTAAAGTCCTAATTTAATGATACTAAAAATATTACCAAATTGATATCTCGAAAAGTAAACCAAACACGTAAGAAATAAAATAATAGAACACATCATTTTCTATTCATGATATCATTAAAATCATTGCTATATCATAAAATGTGGTATGATTGCCAATGATGCAAAAACCCACTTGAGTCTGACAAAGGTGTATATTAGCACCTTTATGTCAGCTTATTGCCTTTTCTACAAACTTTCAGTAGCGTTAACAAGCTACGTATTAAGCTCGTTAAATCATAAATGCATGCATAAAAGGACGCCCGATATAGTACCGAGTTCCGAGCCGTATGGAGTGTTTCTTAAAACTACTTGCTGTTAGCGCTCAGAACTAAAGGTGGCACGGTAGTATTTGCATTCCAGAATTTAGGTTGCTCTTTTGTGTACCCTACTTAGGTAAATGTATCTAAACAGTGTGATTGGACAAAAAATACAGTATCAACTGAAATACTTTCCCAAAATGAGGGATGCATCAGGTGTAGAAAAATATGAAATAATTTCAAATACAGATGAAAATGAATTTTTGAGAATTTTTTTAAATTTTGTATTCACTGCACCGTAAAAGACCTAAAAGTACTAGTGGCCTTAGATTTTTAAAAATAGCAGAAAAAGTAAACGGTCATGATACATATTCAAATTCATTTCTGAATAGTAAAATGAAAGTACTTCAGTTAACTGTGAATGTAGAATTTTTAGCAGTGTTAGAAAGTGGTGAAAATTATAAAAAGGCTATCATTATCCCTTATAAGCCAGGAAATACGACCGTGCCACCTTAAGGGGGATACATATTTTTACACTAAATCAATAAAGGAACTTTTTATACCTATGCAAGTTGTAGGTTTATCAATAAAAAGTTGATTAAGGGCAACTATGAAAAAAACAAGCCTTAAATTTCAACTCTGAGAGAATTTTGCCTGATCTGTAGGTAATAATGTAAAGATTTACCTAGTAAGTAGAACTTCATTATTTGCATGTTACTTGCAATACATTTTTAATTATAAATGCTCGCTTTAACTTTTCGCAGTGTCTGACACATGTGCAACCACTGAAATTTGAGACACGACATTCTTCGGTTGTATGTACATCTTATTTTTTTCACCGAAATAAATAAATTGCATAATTTCTTATTTTTTTCAACACAACTACAGCTATACTAGTTTTCTTGAGGTTTTATTTGTTGTTATGATATAACATGACATCAGTAGGAGCTTTTGGGGAACCAGTTAGTGGTTAAGGAGTCCTTACTTATCCATTTAGCTCTCATATTGGTCTGAAATAGAGATAGAAACAGGGGTTTCTATACATTGACTAGACATTATTTTTGACAAAGAATGTATTTATGATGTTATATCAGCAAGATTAAATGGTTTATTCATTTTCCATGCAAATATCATTAGTTGTTAAGATTTTCTGACAGTGAAAAGCACAATTAAGGCAATTTGATTATGTAAGGGGACATAATTTAACTTAATGCATACATGAGAAATAGACTAACAGTCAACTTAGAGATGTATTCTAGTACATGTATTGTCAAACAGATTTTGGAATAATAGTTAACTGCAATCTAAAGACTCTTGTTGTATTGCTCTCATAATCTGGAAATGCTTAAAGTAATATAAGGCATGCTGTATAATGTGGAATGGACTTTAATATCAGTTTTCATGATTTGGTGCTTAAACTGTTTCTTTCAGTCATTAACCATAAACAGAGTTGGCAATCCAACAATTCACCATGTTTAACTTCTATGTTGATTTGAAACATAATATATTTGGGTTTTGTTCACTCCTTAAGTAAATATGGTAAGATGAAAAAAAAGTGAAAATCTGCCAGATGGTGTAGGGATGTAATGTTTCATTTTTTTTGGTAACAAATGAGTGTAGACTAGTATTCTTTATTGTAATATGTTCCAAAGTAAGAAGTTTGTGCATCATAGGTGTCATGGCTGGTTTCAAGTTTGTTATGTCTTGGTTAAAGTCATATTTCGTTTAAAAGCATATAAAAATAAACTTCATAAAATAACACGAAATACTATAGAAACTTCACAACTAGCAAAACAAGTAATAAGAAAGCGATTAGAAATAAAAGGAAAATAGAGTTTGAAAAACTACTTAATGATGAGATATCCTATTGGTAAACGTTCCACCGTAGGAGTAAGAATCGTGTTTAGAATTGTATGTTAATTCGCCGTTTCAGATTTAAAAAGACGAACAAATATCAAACACCAAATAAAATTTAGTAAAGGAAAATGGATAAAAGCAATGCAGGATCATTTAAAGACAATGAATCTACAGAAAATTATCATATCAATGAGAATTCATGCTGTCAGACGAATGCTGGATACTACATTTGTGATACTTTTGGAGACAAAATTTACACCGTCAGTTGAACTGACCCTGTAGTTGTAAAATAAAAAGTCATAAACAACAACAGGCTTCTCTGACATAGTATAAGAGGCGTACGTTTCGTTGACATAAGACATTAGTTTCGCTCAAATTAAAAAGTTGAAAGCAAAATCATATACGAAATTGAAGCACAAAAAAAATTTGTACCAAATATGGCGAAAGACATCTAGTCTGTGTGTACAACAACTTATAAGTATTTTGGTGACGTAACAATTTATAAACATTTCAAAATTTAATTACAGATAACCGGCTTATGATTTTGTACGTTGGATTCGCGTCTACAAACCGAATGTGGAAAATATCAATGAATTAAAAAAAAGTATTGTAATCAAACATAAGTCTGTTAGAAAAAGTGTATTTACAATAAGATGTTTAAAAAAAACAAGTTAGTTAAGACGTTAAAACAAGTTAGCTAAGTTTTTAGCTAAGCCGTGATAACAAGTAAGCTTATTCGTTGTAACGACTTAAAAAATAAAACTCCAATCAAATAAAAACCAAAAACTGCTAATTTTCCTTAAGATTACCAATTTAGGGGCAGCAACCAAAATACTTGTTATCTGATGTGTCGGGAAAATTTTCAACAGATAGGAATTGACCTGATGAACATTTTTACTTCTTGACAGATTGGCTCTGAATGCTTTGGTTTCAGAGATATAAGCCAAAATTTCCATTTTACCCAAAGTTATATTTTTAGACATGGCGGCCATCTTGATTATTGGGCGGGGTCATCGGATACTTTTTTGAAAAAAAGATCTCATAAAGATGATTTTGGCCATATTTGCTTTTATTGTGCCAGTAGTTTCAGAGGAAAATATTTTTGTAAAATTTAACGAAGACGACGGATGCCTAGTGATGAGAAAAGCTCACTTAGCCCTCTGGACCAGGTGAGCTAAAAAAGTAAAACGGCCGAAAAGCAACGTAAAAAAAGTAAAAGTGTCGGACAAAATGCAAAATTATCGGACAAAAAGCGAAACGGACAAAAAGCAACGGACAAAAAGCAAAAATGTCGGACAAAAAGCAAAATTATCGGACAAAACGCAAAACGGACGAAAAGCAACGGACAAAATTTCATGAAAAGCAAAAGTGTCGGACAAAAAGCAAAAGCGGACAAAAAGAAAATTGCGGACAAAAAGCACCGTATCACTCGCCTATATTTGACTCGGTAATGTTTGTTGCATTGGCCATTGGCTAGATATAGTGTAATGAGTACATTTGTAGTTTCATATTTTTTTTTAAGCATTACTATATTTGACAAGTTTTTGGTCTAAATGCCGTCCATACTTAGGTCTGAGGAACTCCATCCCATTGACTCAAAAAGAAGTTCCCTTGTATTAGGGTCTTAAAAAAACTCTAAAATGAAAATAACATTATTATCAGGCTAAATGTTTATTTTTTCTAACAGAATTCCCAGACCCCATCCACCTTAGCTGTTTATTTTGTTCATACGTCGTTGTCAACATAATGAAATTTACTGTGACTGTCAAACAAGTGGGAGGTTAAGCTTTATATTAAATTAGGAATATTACAATTGTCGTCCATTAGTTTCATGTGTTTGAGCTTTTGATTTTTCTATCTATGAGAGACTTCCGTTTTGAATTTTCATAAGAGTTCGGCATTTTTGTTATTTTACTTTTTATTTGCTATAAGAAGGGAAAAACGATGTAGGTCTTGAATAAAAGAAAAATAATTTTAAGTTACTGGAGTGTTATTATTGTCTATAAGATACAACCGTTAGTATTCTCAACAGCGCCATTGAAAAGTCTGTCCTATTCTGATTGGTGTGTAGTGAAAAGAATACAATAAACCTTGAAGGAAAACATAATCCAAGGCTTTATTTCTATTCCATTGCTTATAATGTTATTACAACTAATCTGATATTAATGCAGATTTTTTTTTATTAACTCCAAAACATTGCAAATGATTGATAAACACTACCTAGTCTTGGAACATCCACCATGCCATTGTCAGTCATGCAATGAGCATAAAAATGGGTATAAAAATAAAGACAACAAGAAAAATAAATTAATACAAAAAACAGACTGGCAACCCACGCATCTAAGTGAACACATCTAAGATACAGATAGCAAACCAAGCATGAAATGTCAAAAAATTGAAAACATAAGAGTAAGGTAAATTGTATAACAAAAACCAACCCTCAAGATCCGGCTGAAACACTTAGCTATCTTCGCATTAACCACATCTTAACTTTCAAAAGTATCACACATTTGTGATTGGAAATCATTAAAATCAACAACACACAATTTAAAATAAAAGAAATTAATATCACTCCAGAAGGAACATCTAAATTACAAAAAAAAAACATCTAAAGCAATTGGTGTAGATAAAATTGATGAAATCTCAGTGCATCAAAATTCAACATCCATTAGTAATCCATCTCCTTACCATACCAAGTAACCAGTAGCCCGTACTTATAAGCATTTAAGTTTGGTGCAAAATAACATATATATGTAGGACTCTAAAGTGCGATAGTACTCTGAAGTGCGATGGTCACGCTAAAGTGCGATGATCTACGCTAACGTACGATGGTGTCTCACGCTAAAGCGCGATGGTTGTTTGTTTGCTGAAGTACGATGGTATATCACGCTAAAGTGCGATGGACCAATATGATAAGGTTCGAAACATTAAAATACATGGATTTAAAAAAAATAGTCTTTTCGAAAAGCTAATATGCTAAGGTATAACATATGTGGTAGACTTTATGATTTATCGGTAAGCTTAAGTAATAGTTTCTAAATTTAGAAGACCAACCACATTGTCGGAATAAGTAACATTTATTTGTACAAGGCATTTAGCTTTAATCTTGATTTAGCTTTAATCTTTAATGCTAGAAAAGGGCATTATTCGTCGATCTTTCTCTTTTCCTTAAAAAAGACATGTTATATTTTCCTACACTGTACAAACAATGTTTCAGCCGACAATCTATAATTTACTGTGAAAAACATGAAGTTCAACCGTTATTTTACTAACCATACATTCCAATAAAATCGAGAATAATTTAACGGGTACCGCAATGTTAACTGCAACGTAAACAATAATTTCAGTGCATCCGTTTGCTACCAATAGAAGCAGTATATACGATAGCTATGCGTATACTATTTTGGATCCATGAAATAAAATGGTCGACTGCAGGATACAAGTCCTTCTTCCAGCATCCAAAATAAATCAACACAGTTGCTTCAGCCAGCGAAGCACGGTTAGGTCTGAAATTAAGTCATGAACATTTGGTTTAAAAGTTGTCAATCAAATATTCTTAACTTATCTTCCGGCATATTCATTTTTGGTTTGTATAAACAACTGTTAACGTCATAATCCAAGTACAATTCGTACGTCTATACTTTCGCGGACCATCGGACTTTAGCGAATGGAAGCATCACACTTTAGCGTAGACCATCGCACTTTAGCGTGACCATCGTACTTTAGCGTCCCCATCGCACTATAGAGTCCTACATATATATATTGCTGGATCAGGGCAGAATAGAGGTATCTTCAAATCGAACTAAATAGACACTGTACTGTAGCTAATAATACATTTTTTTTTAATTTTGAAAAAGACTGTTACCATTAATATATTGCACAGACAGAGACATTTGAAAATTAATATTTTTGGTTTACTGTAGGTTGAAAACAAACTCATCATAGATACCAGAACTAAATTTTGTACATACGTCAGACGCGCGTTTCGTCTACAAAAGACTCATCAGTGACGCTCGAATCCAAAGAAGTTAAAAAGGCCAAATAAAGTACGAAGTTGAAGAGCATTGAGGACCAAAATTCCTAAAAGTTTTGCCAAATCCAGCTAAGGTATTCTATGACTGAGGTAGAAAAGCCTTCGTGTTTCAAAAATTCTAAATTTTGTAAACAGTTAATTTATAAATATAACCATATCAATGATAATTCATGTCAGCACAAAAAGTGCTGACTACTGGGCTGGTGATACCCTCCGGGAAATAAATCTCCACCAGCAGTGGCATCGACCCAGTGGTTGTAAATAAAAGCTAGTTTATTCAAATTTTACATGACTGAACAATTGTCTATATAGATATATAGATATGTATATATATATGGTGATTGCTAGATTTATAGGGTATATCCGTTGAAAATAAAAGCTAGTTTGTTTAAATTTTACATGACTGAAAAATTGTCTCTATAGATATATATTTATGTATATATATATGGTGATTTCTAGATTTAAAGGGTTTGGATTTATATCTTAGTGCACGAGTCCGTGTCTTAAAGTGTTCATATAGATATTTATGGAGATAAAATGGGTGTCAGTAATAAAATTTTGCCATATTGTAGATGAACATTTGCAGACAGACAATTCTACCGTGGCTTAGATTTAGTACAACAATTAGTTACTGTGCAGTCTTTTACTCTCATGGACAGAGAGTGATCTATCAGAAACATATGTTAAGCTAAATGATTATAAGAACCTTTGCGATCAATATAGAGCGGAAACTACAAAACATGCTCTAGACAATTGTATTGTCTGATATTCCGATATAATAAAGACTATAAAATCTGAAAGAAATATTCTATATGTTCATGCATTCTCACTGCATGCTTCGTCTTGTATTTTGAAAAGAACCTCAATCACCAAGGGGATTCTGTTTTCATTTATTATGACAAACGTCATTATTCTACTTACTCTGAAGCTATGTAGGCGTATGGTTAGATTGATTGAATGATTATTGGTTGCTTAACGTCCAGTGTCAAATATTTCATGCATATTCAGGACGAGAACAAGTTAACAATAAATACAATAGGTAGGTCTTGTCATAATAGAGGTCATTGGGGATGATAGTCAGGGAAATTTGGACTGCCATTGGAAAATGAGGGTATATTGTATAGAGACAGGAATTTTGCCTTGCAACAGGCCGCCTTCAGACGCCTCAAAGAGTTGTTGCAAGGGTTCTTAACGTGCAAAGAGCGTGGCACTCTCTTTAAACGAGGCATCGGATTTAACGTCCCCAATCTGACCGGACGTTAATGCGAATTTGATACATCCCGCACAGCCAAACGGACGCCCCACTTCGGCAAACGTTTTACTCCCGGTAGGAAGAAGACCAAGTGACCATATTTCTATTCCCCAGTCACCCTTGGGGGGGGGGGGGGGGGGGGGGGGGGGGGGGGGGCGTGTGATTAGAATCATACACTTCAGAGGAAATATAATTAATTGACCTAAAGTTCTAATTTAATGATACTAAACATATAACCGAATTGAATTCTCGAAATGTAAACCAAAAACGTAAGAAACGAAATAATGAAAATAAATCATCATGTATTTATGGTATGATTGCCAATAATGCAACCAACTGAAGTCCGAATGAAGTGTATTTTAGAACCTTTATGTCACCTTGCTGCCTTTTCTACAGACTACTATAGTAACGTTAACAAGCTAAATATTAACTTCGTTATATACAACCATGATATGACGAACGATATTTTTCACATTTAGAACAGAGTTTTGAAAAGTAAAACGTTTAACGTACCGCAGTAGGTTTAATAGGAGAAATGTTTAGAATTTTATAATGATTATGATCATGTGGGACGGAGATAAATTTATATATAAAAAAAGAAGATGCGGTATGATTGCCAATGAGACAACTCTCCACAAGAGACCAAATGACACAGAACAACTATGAATGGTAACAGCCAATGAAACACGTCCCATTAAGTGGAAATGACAAAGTAGAAAATTCAAAATGAAAACACAATTAAACGTGGTAAAAACATTTATATGTGATGTTTGTTTTATACATTTTAATGTTGTTTGTTTATACATTTATATGTGTGTTTGTGTATACATTTATATGTGTGTTTGTGTATACATTTATATGTGTGTTTGTAATACATTTAATGTGTGTTTGTGTATACATTTATATGTGTGTTTGTGTATACATTTATATGTATGTTTGTTTATACATTTATATGTTGTTGTTTTTATACATTTATTGTTTTTTGTGTATACATTTATATGTTGTTTGTGTATACATTTATATGTATGTTTGTGTATACATTTATATGTATGTTTGTGTATACATTTATATGTATGTTTGTGTATACATTTATATGTATGTTTGTGTATACATTTATATGTATGTTTGTGTATACATTTGTATGTATGTTTGTGTATACATTTATATGTTGTTTGTGTATACATTTATATGTGTGTTTGTGTATACATTTATATGTGTGTTTGTTATACATTTATATGTTGTTTGTGTATACATTTATATGTATGTTTGTGTATACATTTATATGTATGTTTGTGTATACATTTATATGTATGTTTTGTTATACATTTATATGTATGTTTGTTTATACATTTATATGTGATGTTTGTGTATACATTTATATTGTGTTGTGTATACATTTATATATGTGTTTGTTATACATTTATATGTATGTTTGTGTATACATTTATATGTATGTTTGTGTATACATTTGTATGTATGTTTGTTTATACATTTGTATGTGTGTTTGTGTGTAGATTTTATGTGTGTTTGTGTATACATTTATATGTATGTTTGTATATACATTTATATTGTGTTTGTGTATACATTTATATGTGTGTTCGTGTATACATTTATATGTGTGTTTGTGTATACATTTATATGTATGTTTGTTTATACATTTATATGTGTGTTTGTTTATACACTTGTATGTGTTTTTGTGTATACATTTATATGTGTGTTTGTTTATACATTTGTATGTGTGTTTGTGTCTACTTTTATATGTGTGTTTGTATATACATTTATATGTGTGTTTGTGTATAGATTTATATGTGTGTTTGTTTATACATTTATATGTATGTTTGTGTATACATTTATATGTGTGTTTGTATATACATTTGTATGTATGTTTGTGTATACATTTATATGTGTGTTTGTATATACATCTATATGTATGTTTGTGTATACATTTATATGTGTGTTTGTGTATACATTTATATGTATGTTTGTTTAAACATTACGTATGAATGTTTGTTTATACATTTATATGTGTGTTTGTGTATACATTTACATGTATGTTTGTGTATACATTTATATGTATGTTTATGTATGCATTTGTATGTATGTTATTTTATACATTTATATGTATGTTTGTATATACATTTATATTTGTGTTTGTGTATACATTTATATGTGTGTTTGTGTATAAATTTGTATGTGTGTTTGTGTATATATTTATATGTGTGTTTGTGTATACATTTGTATGTGTGTTTGTGTATACATTTATATGTGTGTTTGTTTATACATTTATATGTATGTTTGTGTATACATTTGTATGTGTGTTTGTGTATACATTTGTATTGTGTTTGTTTATACATTTATATGTATGTTTGTGTATACATTTGTATGTGTGTTTGTGTATACATTTGTATGTGTGTTTGTGTATACATTTGTATGTGTGTTTGTGTATACATTTATATGTATGTTTGTTTATACATTTATATATAATAAATAAGAAGCAAAACACAAAGTAGCTTTATATTCAAGAGAAAAAACTCCAATCATGCGTCGGGATGATTGAATCTGTTCTTCTAATGACACTTGTGTTGTGTTGCTCGACAAAATCTAATAAAAGAAATGGTATGGTGTATTATTTTATAATACAAATCTCTACACCTATTTAATAAATCAAAAGCAATGGAAGGGCACTATTTATTGTGCCTCTTTTTACGCGAAGTATTGCACTGATCTAAAGAAAACCTTAAAATACAAATTTTCAGTTAGAATAAATGCAACAAAGACGAACAAATATCGAACCCCTCCCCCCCCCCCCCCCAAAAAAAATAGAATATAAAGGACATTAAATACGAGCAATGCATGATCATGTATAGACAATTAATAAGAAACGATCCTTTGATATTCTAGGGGGGGGGGGGCAGGAGGATTTATTTTTGATAACTAATATGACAGATTATTTATTTTCTGCACTGTTGAAGCACTATTTTTCATTTTCAATTAAACAAGAGTCTGATTATTTATTTTCACAACTATATTTATAATATTTGAAATCACATTTTTTTTTAATTACATGTATCTTTTTATTATAAATAATACAAGTATAGTTAAGTAATTTTAAAACATGATTATGTACCATTTAATCAGAATTAATCCTCCTCCTCCGTTAAAATGAATCTTCTGAATTCGCATACATGTAATCGGCTGTAACTATAGACTCTTTTGTGAAACATTTTCCGCCGAGCGGAGTGATGCCAAATTTATTTTGAAGGGTTTTGGAGCCGCTGAAGTCGCAAGAAGCTATAAAACAAAATAGATGCAAAATCTTGCTTTCTGGGTATTTCCAAGACCCTTTCTTAATCTGAAATGCAAGTTTTGTTTTAATCATTTTTTGACAATATTTTTGTCTGAAAGCAAAATGTATAGATTCAGTGTAAGACTAAAGTTTCGAAGGACAACATCAAAAGACCAATATGTAATGTAATTCACATAGTTAAGTATGGGGTTGCTGGTTTTTTTTAAACTCATGATTTTTTCGATTTTTTGTGGAAAAAAATAAATTTATGAAGAATCTGGTGCCATCTCATACTTTCGAATAGACATGCCGAGTTATTTATTTTCAATACATTGTAAGTCAGGTTATTTATTTTCTAACTACCACAGAACAAACCATTTATTTTTGTTATTATCAAGGCTGAGTTATTTATTTACAAAATCCTACTGCCCCCCCCCCCCCCCCCCAACCCCCAACCCAAATATCAAATGGTCGTCCCATTAACAGACAATTATTATATCAATGATTGTTCATGCTAGCAGACGAATGCTAGATACTACGCTGGTTATACATATGGACACACAACATACACCCGCAGTGGTACCGACTCTGTGGGTGTAAAACACAAAAGTCATCAACAATAACAGGCTTCTTTTACAAAGAGGCGTACGTTTTGTAAATAAAAGACTTTAGTTGCGCTCGAATTAAAAATCCTGAAATCAAAATCATCAACGAAATTAAGGCTCAATAAACATCAAACGTTTAAAAGAGTTGTAACAAGTATGACAAAAGACATCTTGTCCATCATGTCCGTGGGTAAGACAACTTAAATGTTTGATTATGTAAATATTTATGAATATTACAAAGCAGATACCAGTCTTATGATTTTGTACGTTAGATTAGCGTTTTGTCTTCCAATCAAGGACACAGTAGTATACCGCTGTTAAACAGTTATAAATCAATTTAGAGATAACAAATCCGTGTAACAAGATAAAGCCGAGGGAAACACATAAACTATTAGAGGAAAACAACATAAACAACAGAACACTAAAGTGAAACAAAAACAAACGACAATGCAACATACATAGATACAAACTATTATATATAAACTCATCATAGATACCAGGATTACTTTTTTTTTATTTACGCCAGACGTTTCGTCTACAAAAGACTCATCAGTGACGCTCGAATCCAAAAAAGTAAAAAAAAAGGCCAATTAAAGTACGAAGATTAAGATCATTGAGGACCAAAATTCCTAAAAGTTTTGCCAAATACAGCTAAGGTAACCTATTCCTGAGGTAGAAACACCTTAGTATTTTAATAATTCAAAATTTTTGTAAACAGTTGTGTCAGCATAGAAGTGCTAACTACTGGGCTGGTGATACCCTCGGGGAATTGAAACTCCACCAGCAGTGGCATCAAACCAATGGTTATAACAATTGTCATACTTTTGATTTGGTACAGGGCATTTTAAGAAAAAACAATCTAGGATTGAGCATGATTTTGTGACTAGCCAAAGCTCGCGCTTTATCGCAATGTTAAATATACCGCTAAAAGACAACATAACATTACAAAGGACTCACAAGTGGCGTTTGAAGCAAACAAGTTAAACAATTCAATAACGAAGCTGACGCGCATTAAAAAGTGTTTAACCAAATTGTTAAATGAAGGCGACAGAAGTTTACCGATGTTTAAATGTTGTAAAGTGATTAGGAAGAGTAAAATCAAGGAAACAAACAAAAACCGTCGAAATCGCACGAAATTCAACAGAAGCGAGACCGGAAAAAGTAGCTTACATATTTATTGTGTACATTTTTATCGCCATCCTTCATTAAGTAGATCCAGTTTTTATTCGTCTTATTCTTTTTACAATAATCCATGAACCTTTTAATATGCATTTATTAGAAGGACACTTATAAACCAAAGATAATAGAACCAGAAACCATAAAGACCGAGGGATTTGACTGATCGTAGATTGAAGTCGTATATTCATTATAAGTTAGATGGAATGACAGTCATATAAGCCCTTCCATAGTCCATATTCATTACATGATTTTACATTATTGACATAGAGATTACACCAATGACAAATTCATTAAGTATTGACATATCAACATTCAGTCTATCCCTATTTCCTCAAAACATTTACAAACAACATCATTCAGCTCAAACTTTGTAAAGCGTAACGAAGGGAACCTTCATTAAACTTTGTCCAATATCTATATTTTCAAACGAGCTCTCCCCCAAAAATAGAATAAAATATTAAAATTGCATCTCAAAAACCAACAAGCATATCAATATAACTGCACAACATACGTCTATTGTGACATTAACTTCTATTTCTAAAGTAATGTTCATATTTAGATTTAATGAAATAAAACCTCCATTATGTTGAATGGAAATTTCATGAGCATTTACTTCCGCCATGCTATTTTTATTTGCTATAAATTCTGTACATAATATCGTAACTGAAAACAAATAAAACAAATAGTGACATGCAATGTATCAAAGCGTTAGCAATAAAAACCATGGTCTTATGATGTAAGTTATTTTCTACGTTTCGTGCGTCTGTTGAACATCCGCATCTTGTCCGCTCATTGAAAATTTACATATCCATTATTAACAATATGGAGGCAGAACTAAATATATATAGAATAATAACAGATAGTGTTTCTATAAACAATCCCCAAGTGAAACCAAATTTAGATGCATGACGTCAAATCATGAACGTTTGACTGACAGAAAATACCTTTGCTTATGTCCTTTTTAAAGAGGATGTTTGTGATTTTAGATTTCTTCCTTATTTACGTTGTTTTTAAACCTTCTTGAGTAAAACGTAAAAAGAACACCACGTAAAATGTTAAACATTTATGTTCTCATACATCATGTACATTGATGGCGTATCTTTTGGCACTCACTTTTTTTTTTGTACATATGACATAGAGAAAAACATATCACTTTGATAATTGTACGAAATAATAACTACTAAGCTGACGATACTAACAGTAGTCTTCCTGTAGTGGTATCGATCCAGTGCTTTAAAAACTGAAAAAATATAATAAAGATCTACACAAAATTTTTATGCATCAATAAAATTAAGTATTCATGAAAATAAATACAAGCTAATTAGAAAAAAATAAATATTTAATGATTGTACCTTGTTTGAAAAATCAATATCTTTGGATTTGATTGATTCCTGCATTTAGCCGTTTCAGAAAAGATTTCACTTTTAAACTATACGTTCAGTTTATCGCTTTACATGAAGAACTCAACAGGGACTAATTGTAGAGCAGAATCTGTTACCTTTGAAAGCACCTCTGGGATGTTTTGCCCCTCTTTTTCAGGAGCACTACCAGTTTGATTACCTCTTTGATAACATCCGCCTCTCTTTAACATTATCTCAAATTAATATTTGCTATAATTTTTTACTGGAATATACTTATTGCAGAATTAGTATCAAAAACTACAAAACCAGATTTCGAATTAGAGTTTATTATATAAGACAAGTTCACATCTTCTATGATATAACCAATCTTTTGGAGGGGAGGGGTAAGTAAACACAAGTATTGCAATATATATAAAAGATATTCTGGTTAATTTCTAGTTGTAAGTAAGGAAATGAGGCAGACTTATTATGTAAGTTCGATGGATGAACTAGTTCAATTAAAACAAAACACTTCATACCGGTATTTGTCCCTTTGGTATCTTTCGCCTCCTTTTTATATATATTGTATATTCAACATAGTCCCACATAACTTTTTGTGAACAATTTATCTAGATGAGCTGCGTCGGATAGAAATAGACCTTATGCAAATGAATATCAATACATCTGTTATCCTAATTCGGATGGACGAAATCTCTAGACAAAGTGTGTAGATGTTTGAAAATTGAGTTTTTAAAAGAACTGTACAAAGTTAAAACTGAAAATCGCTCATTTCGTATTTTTAGTTCCAAAGTCAATCAAAGTATTTTACAAGTAAAATAAATGTGTGCACTTGCATAGGGGCGATTTCTTTCCGACGCAACTCAGATGACATAATGTAAATAGTGGAACATGAACATACGGGATAAGGATTTTCTATTTTCATTCTGCATGGAAAATGCCTTAAAAAAGGGATAAATCTCTGTATGAAGTCAGCTATATGTTATTTGCGCATACACCATAACATTTTCACTTCCGATCAGATCTGATGTCTAATGTATTTAACTAACTACGGCTATGTTAACGACCTGGACTATCCATGAGGGTTTTATAGTCGGGTTAAGGTATTTAACTAACTGCGGCTATGTTAACGACCTTGACTATCCATGAGGGTTTCACAGTCGGGTTAAAGTATTTAATTTACTACGGCTATGTTAACGACCTGGACTATCGATGAGGGTTTGACACAGTCGGATTAAGGTATTTAAAAGAGGGACGAAAGATACCAAAGGGACAGTCAAACTCATAAATCTAAAACAAACTGACAACGCCATGGCTAAAAATGAAAAAGACAAACAGAAAAACAATAGTACACATGACACAACATAGAAAACTTAAGAATAAACAACACGAACCCCTCCAAAAACTAGGGGTGATCTCAGGTGCTCCGGAAGGGTAAGCAGATCCTGCTCCACATGTGGCACCCGTCGTGTTGCTTATGTGATTACAAATCCGGTAAATAGTCTAATTCGGTAGGTCACATTCATGAAAGGGAAGGGGATTGTAGTTACGACGTAAGGAACATATCCGATATCATTTGTGAAACGGTTATTCCATAACGGTCAACCAACTCGTGATGGCGTCCGTACAATTTACGAAGGGATGATTTCAACTTCACCATTTGGAACTCTTGGTTTAATAGCTTCCTTGTGAGCAGTAACCCTCTATCAAGAAAATCATGATAGGAAATGCAAGCACGGGAATATCGTATCAATTGGGAGATATATACCCCGTATGCAGGTGCTGCTGGAATGTTGCTACTTAGAAATGGAAAGTTCACAATTGGAAAGCTGAAATCATCTCTTTTGTCGTAAAGTTTTGTTTTCAACCGACCCTCATTGTCAATTTCTAGATGTAAGTCAAGATATGAAGCCGACTTAACTGTATCTGTAGTATCCTTTATCTCCAATTCGATGGGATAGATGCGTTCCACATATTCACCAAATTTTGAATTGTTTAGTGAAAGAACGTCATCTATATAGCGGAAAGTAGAGTTAAAGGATATTGCTAACTTCTTATCTTTCTTCCTAAGAGGTTCCTGCATGAAGTCAGCCTCATAATAATAAAGAAACAAGTCGGCAAGTAGAGGGGCAAAGTTTGTTCCCATTGGGATGCCGACAGTCTGTTGAAAAACACGTCCTCCGAACGTTACAAATATGTTGTCAATCAAGAAATCAAGCATCTTGATAATATCGGTTTCAGAGAATTTTTTGTTTGAATCAGAGTGATTCTTTACAAAGTATGAGTTATCCCTCCCTAAGACAAGATACTTGTATCTACGTTGGCCATTCTTTTTTATGAAGCAAAGTAATACCAACTCTTTCAATTTGTCTTTTAGTTTGGAATGTGGAATACTTGTATAAAGAGTAGAAAAGTCAAATGTTTTAATACTGTTACAAGATGAAAGAGAGTTAGATTGTATGTACTCTAAAAGATCTTTGGAATTTTTAAGTATCCACATCTGATTAACGCCACCTCTAGAATAGGCATAACTTACTACGGCTATGTTAACGACCTGGACTATCCATGAGGGTTTCACACAGTCGGGTTAAGGTATTTAACTTACTACGGCTATGTTAACGACCTGGACTATCCATGAGGGTTTCACAGTCGGGTTAAAGTATTTAATTTACTACGGCTACGTTAACGACCTGGACTAACCATGAGGGTTTCACACAGTCGGGTTAAGGTATTTAACTTACTACGGCTATGTTAACGACATGGACTATCCGTGAGGGTTTCACAGTCGGGTTAAGGTGTTTAATTTACTACGGCTATGTTAACGACCTGGACTAACCATGAGGATTTCGCAAAGTCGGGTTAAGGTATCGGATGTCTTGAATAGTAAAATAACTGTAAAAAGGTGTAGATATATTGCAAATTATAAAACAAACTATTGATTTAAATAGTTATCAAAGGTACCAGGATTATAATTTAGTACGCCAGACGCGCGTTTCGTCTACATAAGACCTACAGTGACGTTCATATCAAAATAATTATAAACCCAAACAAGTACAAAGTTGAAGAGCATTGAGGATCCAAACTGCTCATTATAGAAAACAAAGACATATTTATGCTTAAGTCAACAACGTTGATAATGAAAATGCAAATAGACAGGACTACGAAAAAAGATTTGAATAATATTGATAAATAAAATTTTATTCTGTTAACCGAATCCCTGTGGAATATACTAATAGGAAACTGCATTTTACAGATATATATGTTTGAATTCTATTGATTTATGGAGTGACATCGCGTTTATACACGTGTGTTTTATTTATTGGTCAGGTTCTTCAGTGGTTCTATAAACTATGACAAATTCATCTGTGCATTTGCTTCGACAAGCGTTTGTCTGATTCTACTCTGACACGCAATCGGTGTATTATAGGCGTCCGTGTATTTCATTTAATAATAGAAGCATTTTTTTTTTCCTAACTTAATTTAAACATTGAGCTCGGACATAATATATTACAGTATAATATCAGTATAATATTCCCAGTATTGCGTTTTATTGTTCCCACAGCTAGTATCGCTATTGGATATTTTACATTTTGGCGCGATATTCTATATGACTGATTTATAATGGATTTTATGTCCTTAGTGTTGTGTAAATTGTACTGCAGTCAGGATATCTTTCTGACAAATTATCCAGTAATATCTGTTTTCCTCACAATCCGTATTAGCCAATGTATATTTGTCGTCATAACAGAAAGACTAGTAGGTCAGTCAAAACCTTCTTTAGAAGGCTTTAAATTAGATTAACAGAGAAAATGATGGTTATCCATTTAAAGTAGCGCTTCCTTCTAAAATGTCACGACCAATTAATTTGTCCATTGATTACAATGCTTTCCTTACTATAATGTGGGAAACTGTTATCATGGTCATCTTAGAATATACGTAGTTATAAATTGTTGTTTGTATCATGTTAATCTTAGACTACAGGTTGTTCCATTGAATTCCTTCTGTTATCATGTTAATCTCAAACAATTTTGTGTCTGTAGTCTCAGATGACAATCACTTGCTTTATATTGTTTTCCAACAACTAGTAAGTTAATTTAGATTCCATCTAGAGTTATTCAAATAGTTATAGGTAGTCAAGTCTATGGTGAAACAATTTGCTGCAGCTGCAATTTGGTTTCAGCGTAAAGGTACAGCCTCTCATTTGATTTTTTAACGTATGCTTGGTTTTTAAGGTTACATGCAGGTTCCTTTCATATTATTGTTTAACGCATGATTGGTTTCTATGGTACATAAAGGTTCCTACCAATATTATTATATGACGCATGTCTGGGTTCTGCAGTAAATTCATGTTCCTACCATATTAATGTTTAACTCGTGTTTGGTTTCTGCGTTACACACAGATTCCTACCATATTATTGTTTAACGCATGTTTAATTTCTGCGCTACATACAGGTTCCTCACTTAAACTAAGATAACGCATGTCTGGTTTCTGTGGAACATACAGGTTCCTACCATATTGTAGTTTAACACATGTTTGGTTTCTGTGATACATACAGGTTCCACCTCTATACTTATATAACGCATTTTTGATTTCTGCGGTACATCCAGATTCCTTCCATTATTTCTTTAACGCATATATGGTTTCTGCGCTACAAACAGAATTTTCCTCTGTATATATTTAACGCATGTTTGGTTTCTAAGGTACATAAGGTTACTCCTATATATTTGTTTAAAGTATGTTTGGGTTCTGCGGTAAATACAGGTTCCTTTATATAACTGGTAAACGCTTGTTTGGTTTTGATGATACATTCAGGTTCCTCCCATATAATTGTTTACTGCATGTTTGGTGTCGGTGGTTAATACAAGATCATATGGTAGTGTTGGCTTTTGGATACACCCGATACTATATAAGCTAGCAGTCTTGCCAACTAAACCATTATCTAATAGACACCTCTGTGTAATGTGAGAAGAGATAAGAACGTTAATTTGTAGATACTTTTTATAAAGTTTTTTCCGATGCAAACTGTACACTGAAGTAAAACATTTTTCAATAAACATGATTTAAAGCTTTATGATTCATGTAACTTTTATGATCGGACTTTTTGCATTAATTATTTAGTGATAGACCGTTCTTTTACCTATAATGTTTTACTGCGGTTTACTACTGTTTCCTTTATTACTTTTATGAATTGTAACTTGGGTGGAGAGTTGTCTCATTGATACTCATACCACATCTTCATTTATCTACGAAATGTTTGATTATAAACAGAATTTAACGTCAATTGCCATATAATTAATACTATCCTTGTCCATGTGGTCACTGGTGGTTCATTGAAAATCATTTCATATCACCTAGTTTTAATATACATTGTAGTTCATCGCTAGGCCCCAACAATGAGCAAAAAAACACCATAAAAATATCACTCTTTATTATATTATTAAGGGGTAGACTCATATGATCAGACAATTCGTCTAAGTATACTTCCGACATTATAAGACTGCATTGTGTAGCTGTTAACCTTATTTTAAATGTCTCCAGTAAATATCACGTCTAATCTGAGTGTTCATTGATTTATGCCTATATTTGTCTTGGTTTGATCTGTAAACCTAAGAGAATAATTACTTAATTGAGTTGTGATAAGGTAATTAATTAGTTTCAGTGATTACATCAGAGTATGGGGATGGATGTGGATTACTGATGTGAGGGAGTGCGTAATTATAATTTATTGTTTAACAGTGTTTGTACTTTCTCTTGAATCTTCCTTACTAAAACGTTGACCTGTAAATCCATTTCAATCAATTATCTTCATTTGAATGACTTTCTGACGTCTAGAGGTAATAAAATATTTTACAAAGGTAAAATCAGACAATTACGTTAACTATCCATTAAACAAGAAGCTGTTAGGATGACTGGCAATAACTAATTCCTCTGCATTGTTTTATGAAGACGCTTCGAGATGTGTATTGATTTCCTAATTAGAAGTCAGATTTGTCACTGCAGCCAGGCTAAATGTTGTAATTATTTTTACACTGAACGAATGGTCACCGTCGCCACAATAAAAAATGTGAAAAATAATGTTATTATCACGTTTCTACTTAATTAAAATTTATGGTGCAGTATTCGTAGATTGGCATTAGCGAAACGCTATTCAATTATACTTATGAGCCTCTTTAGTCGACATGAAATTTGTTTTACATGTTTGGTTTATTGAATTTTCGGTAAATGAATATCGAAATTACATAATAAAATCGAGTTTATCGATAATTGCGGTGAAGCAGCAAACCTGTTTTCCTTTTGTCCACTAATTTACCAAAATTATAGTACTATTTTTTTAATTTTTTCCTTTTCATGAATGTGACCTACCGAATTATAATAAAATTATTTGAATACCGAATTAGACTATTTACCGGATTTGTAATCACATAAGCAACACGACGGGTGCCACATGTGGAGCAGATCTGCATACCCTTCCGGAGCACCTGAGATCACCCCTAGTTTTTGGTGGGGTTCGTGTTGTTTATTCTTTAGTTTTCTATATTGTGTCATGTGTACTATTGTTTTTCTGTTTGTCTTTTTCATTTTTTAGCTATGGCGTTGTCAGTTTGTTTTAGATTTATGAGTTTGACTGTCCCTTTGGTATCTTTCGTCCCTCTTTTATTTGAACCTATACGTCTTATGTAGGCTGACAATTCAACACGCACAGTTATACGTCATAGAACTGTTATTACAAATAATTTTGATCACAGTTTGTATTTTTCTGTTTTAATGCGAATCTCATGAATATTTACTGAATGTTTTCTTGTTATCACTAATACTTTTGTTGTTTAAAGTGAGCAATTGCGGGACAAATAGAAGATATTTATTTTCTCATTTTGTCTTTTTTTCCAAGCTCATTAAGTTTGAGGATTAGATTAAGCAAATGTCTTTGTTATTATGTTTATGTTTTTGTGTATTTTGTATTAAAGGGTGATAGTCTTTTGGCAATATGAAATGAAATGATCTTAGCATCTTCTATTTGTTTTTATTGACCTATGGTCGTCTCGCAATTTTTTTGAAAAGTTATAAACTTGAATCAACTCTGAAATATTTCACCATTTTAAGAGATAACTGTAACCACTATTTTTTCAATTTATAAATTTACCATTCGAGATTTGATGAATTTGCTCTTAGTCATCTTTTCGTTAAATTCACATTTACATAAATATATCCGTATTTCAATTTATATCTATCGTTAATATAATTCTCTTTTGTTATTCTTCTGTATTTAAAAACAGATTTATTTTGCTTTGGTTTTTCTATCATGTGTAGATAATTTCCATTCATTTTACATTTGTTACGCCTAGGAAACATAATAAAAATGTCCAGAAACCATATTGGTAACACCCAAAAAATGTTTAATATCCAAAATGAAAATTAAAAGCAGGTGTGAAACGTACGGTATATTCAGATTCTTTTTTTCTTTATCAATTTTTTAGGTACCATTTTTTTACCACATTTCGGTTACTTGTCCGTTCTTCTATCTACCAAAAGTTGAGCAGAGGATACACGGATCGTAAACTTGACAGAAATCTCTTTCTTATCCTCCACATACAAATTCCTTCTTATCAATATCATTGACAATCTGTGTTATCCGTGTTTTCAAGATTACACTCTTAAGTGTTTTTCGGAGGGCACAAAATGTGTGTCTCTAGTGCTATGCAGAGAACACACACAGATTCTCGTGGTTCAGTCAAGTTGTGGTGTATTTATTCTATTAATATACCATTAATTTTTGTAGTAAACCAAATAGACCGGAAAATATTCGCTTTCTTCAAGAATAACAAAAGATGTACAAATAATGTGAATTCAAAGAATCTTTCATTAAAATATCTTTTGCTAAACTTTTACATTTGTCACTGTATAATAACTTTTAAAGCATTATATTATTCTTCAATTATCAATTTAGTATGCCAAAAAAGTTTTAAAATTAGATTTGGCAAGGGAACATCAGTATTTTTATTCTATTTGAATCGTTGACTGTAATATTTTTTTTTATAATTCCTGTTATCCTTTTAGAGTATTGTTTCGTTCTTGAAGATATTTAAAATCATATTCTCATATTTCAAATGATATACCAATTTAGAAAACTAAAATTTTAACTACAAAAATTCAACCGTTGGAGAAGCAAATTTTTTTTCATCATATTATCGTTTGATGTGTTTTATCATTTAAAACTCCCAAGGAACATCTCTAAGTAAATGACAAAATCAAAAGCTCAAACACATCAAACGAATTTATAACAACTGTCATATTCCTGACGTGGTACAGGAATTTTCCTATGTAGAACACGGTGGATAAAACCAGTACACAAAGTTTGTATTGGTTCTTGTTTCTAATTATCTTGTGTTTTGTGTACGGTTTGTCGGTTTATCTTTACTCTTTTTAAGCCATGCTGTTGTCAGTTTTTTCAATTTAAGAGAGTTACTTTGGTATCTTTCGCCTGTTTTTGCAACATGAGCACATACCGAGTCGTCCTGTTTCCTACTATAAGTGCTCTGTTTTGTACTGTATCGCTACATACGAATCGGAGTTGCTTTTGAGGTGTGTTATATCGCTACACTCTGGTGTGCTTTTGGTGTGTGTTTATTTCCACATACGAGGTGTCTTTAGTGTGTACTTGTTTTATTTCACTAGTCTGTTTCCCGGCCGTTATTGAAATTCTTGACAATACTAATAATATTTGTATATTCCGAAGGCATACTGAATGTTTTACGGAGGGGACCAACCTATATTTTCACATACCGAGTTGTCTTAAATTGTATTATATCGCCCATACCGATTCGCATTTCGTGTGTGGTATATTTCCAAATAATGAGTTGCCTTTAGTGTGTGTTATATCGCCACATATTGAGTTGCCTTTAGTGTGTGTTATATCGCCACATATTGAGCTGGCTTTAGTGTGTGTTATATCGCCATATATTGAGTTGCCTTTAGTGTGTGTTATATCGCCACATATTGAGCTGGCTTTAGTGTGTGTTATATCGCCATATATTGAGTGCCTTGTGTGTGTTATATGGCCACATATTGAGCTGGCTTTAGTGTGTGTTATATGGCCACATATTGAGCTGGCTTTAGTGTGTGTTATATGGCCACATATTGAGCTGGCTTTAGTGTGTGTTATACCCATGATACCGTTATATACTGATTCGCCTTTAGTGTGTATTATATCGCCATATTCAGAGTTGCCTTAAGTGTTTATTATATCGCCACATATCGAGTCCTTTTGCTTGTACTATATCTCCTCACACCCAGTCAGAGGATAATATGCAAAAGGAATTCGAAAAAGAAATATGTCTTTCCACTCAGACAAATTGTTCTAAATCGAAGCCGAAGTCATTGCTATTCCTCCCAAATGCCTGTTGATTTTGAAGTCTCTTGTTTCCGATATTGGATAAAGTGTCGATAACGTGTATTCATCATTTAGCATATTATTTGTAATGCGAGATCTTCATTTAAAATCACAACACATTACATGAAAATATTGGAAAACATATTCTGTCATTTAAATACGATACATCAGACGAACTTCAACGTAAATGGATTTTATCTTTTCTATGGTTGCACATCTTCCATAATTACTACAAAAATCAGATATATACATATTAACAAAACATGATATCATGGTATAAATATATTGTTTAGAACGAATCCTTATGAACCGTTGCCTTTCTAAGACACCTGAATCCAAATTAAGCAATTATTTGTAATTGTATGGTATGACAGATAGCTTGATTGACGTGACTGTCATTACCAACGGGAACAAATCCGATATCTCATTCACTTCTCCGCTACGTAAATGTTAGCATTGTATTCAATGTTGAATTATAACTTCTAATTCTTCTTGTTTCATCTGAAATTTTATGTACAAAGGATTTCACGTGATTTTATTGGATTTTTAAACTTCTTAAACAGAGGTGTTCAATTGAATTTCTATGTTTAAAACGGAAATAGCTTTATATGGTTGACTTGGAAACTAATTCTGAAGAAAATATCCGAGAGATGAGAAAAGAAGTTTGTGTTGTAAAATAAAATGTGCCACACCTTTTTGCAGAATGGATATGTTTTCTATCATCAAACAGTCGATCTATGCGGAGGACACAAACCCTATAACCCGATATTTCAAATAGGGCGACAGGTAGGAAGCTGTGGTCCGGAGATGATATGGAAAATATACGAAGCTATAAGAATCTCAGACCAAAAGGTAAGCTCATTATTTCTTCACAGACTATGTTCATGATACAATTGAGTGCTATCACAATATGATTCTCATCACATCCTGTGTTTTTCTAATGGGCTGCAGTTTAGCAAAGTATTTGATAGAGATATTGAATGTATCATCCACTATTCAAATACAAGATCTTGACGTTTCCGATAATGGAACTTTCATGTTATTTTGGATTTGATAAAATAAAATCCCTTATATCGTATACAAGTTTTTTTAATTTGCTAAAAACAGAAATTTGGAAAATGTAAAAAAACAAACACCCATTTAAAATCAACTTACATAAATCAAAAAAGGAATAACTTAGGTAAAACGCCGTCGTAATGTTTTAATTATTTATGGAAATCATTTTATCAAAATTTTATTTAGCAAATAACTAATTTTTAAAACACTTTCAAATCTTCTATTTCTAAATTTTAAAAAAGAAGTGTTAGAAATAAATGTTTTAGAATTGATTGTGATTTGTGAAATCTATTATCATATTGGATGTGTCAGGTACATTCTAACAGATATATAATAGGTAACAAACGTTTTATTGATAAACAAGTGAAATCTTAGAAATGTTTTAATTTCACTATTAGGAAAAACTATACTGCTTTCAAATGGAAATTCTATACAGAAATCAATCTAAGGGTTTCACTTCGAAGAAACTAATCATTGCATTAATGCACTGTTAAAAAAGCATAGTATTACAGAAAAGCATGTCAAGATTTGAAAGACGAACTTTTTTATTACCCATTTATGCCCTTTTGATGATCTTTTTTCTTTTCCTTGAAAACCAACAGATATTTTTATATTGTATAATTTTTAAAGGCTGATCCTACAACTTGCTAATGATGATTTTATTTTTTTAAAACCCATTATTGTTGGCCTTACGATGGCCGTTGAAAAAAATCCAACAAAGAACAATAGAAAAATAAATCGAAATAGATAAAAGAAACAGTATGTAGACCGTTTATAGATATACGAAGAGGTCTTGTATAATGGAAAATTAACTTGTTGTTAACTTTGATGACAGCTTCTATTATAATGTTATAGCTTACAAATTTTAATGTATCTTTACATCAATCAGAAATGACTGATAAAAACCAGAACACAAAAATACCTAATAATGATATGATAAATTCATGTTTACGATTTATCAGAAAATATTATGAATTAAGTTGCATCACCATCTAAACAATATCTAAGAAACAGAACACACATTATATTTCTCAATTGTTTTTTTATTCATGTTGCAAAACAAACAAGAGAACTGATTAGAATTTGAAAGCTCAACAAACACATTGTAAAACGTTGGATTATTGGCCATCAAAACTCGCACGTGTTTACTCAGGATTATAAATACCTTCCCAATCATATGTCAAACATAGAAGTACCCTCCTCTTTGTCTCGAATTAAAACACGTTTAATATATCAGTGGTTACACCTTTTGAAGATACAACACTCGCATTGTATGTACGCAGGAATAAAAAAAAGTTACATCCTCGGCGGGTAAAATAGCCGCTCATTATGCATCAGGGATAAAACATAAACTATCACTTCTCAGGTTACCATTTCAGAAATAAAATGCCTGCCTCTCATGTCTCATGTCCCCTTCAAGACAAATAATGACCCATCATGCCTTAGGCAACTACTTTTAGTCATAAAGAATCAACCAATCATGTCTCAAGTTGCTACCTCTGGGCAAAACATACCCAGTTGTTATGAAATAGTTTGTATCTATGTGTGTTTGCGTTTGTTTTTTGCTGCACTTTGGTTTATTGTTGTTCCTTAGTTTTTCTCTTAAAGTTTATGTGTTTCCCTCGATTTTGGTTTGTAACCTGGATTTTTTTTCTCTCAATCGATTTATGACTTTTGAACACCGATATACTACTGTTGCTCTTAGTTACTACTTCTTGGAATAAAGTACCCACAATTCACGTCATAGATTAATATTTATAGGCATAAAAAAAACACCGATCATGTCTTGGGTTACTGTTTCTGGGCATAAAGTACCCACCTATCTTGTCTCAGATTTCTTCTTCTAGGCATAAAGTTACAACAAATCATGCTTCTAGTTACTACCTCTCCTTCAAGTGCACAATCAAGCATTTCTTAGGTTAATTCTTCTCGTAATAAAGAGCATACCAATCATGTGTCGTGGGTATCATATGGCCACCAATCATGTCTCAGATTACCATTTCTGGGCATAAAGAATCCACCAATCATTGTCAGATTACATACTTTTTGGTGTAAGGTACTAACCAATAGTACTAACCAATCATGTCTCTAGTTACCACTTCTCGATATAAAGTACCCATCAATCATGTCTCAGGCTACTGCTTATCGGCATAAAGAACCAACCAACTATGTCTCAGGATACTACTTCTCGGAATAAAGAACCAACCAATAATGTCTCAGGTTACTACCCCTAAGGCATAAGGTATATCCACAAATCATGTATCAGTTCATTACTTGTGGGCATTAAGTACTCACATTGTATCCCAGGTTACTTCTAGGCATAAAGTATCCATTTATCATGCATGTCTCGGGTTACTACTTCGGGGCAAAAAGTGCATAAAATCGTGTCTCAGGTTACTTCTCCGTGGATGATATTCTCTACAAAGAGTAGAAAAAGACGTATGGTGTTCATCAAAATTATTTTTTGAAATACTAAGGCTAAGGAACAGATTACTTTTGCTGTATTTGGCATCACGTTTAGGAATTTTGGTCCTCAGTGCTCTTTAACTTCGTACTTTATTTGGCCTTTATAACTTTTTTTAATCGAGCGTCACTGATGAGTGTTTTGTAGACAAAACGCGCGTCCAGCGTATGAATAAAACTTAATCCTGGTATCTGTGATTAGTTTATTTATTAGACACAATCCCATTTATGTAATTGGAACTAATCAGCATATTTCGATAAGTACTGAAAGGTCTTCAAGGATTAAGACCTTCAACAGAATAGGTCATAAATTACAGCAAAATGACGAAGAACTCGTGTGCTGGCTATAGCAATAATTATTTGTATTTGATATTTATCGATTAGTTCTTTATTGTTGAAAGAACATGCGCGGGAAATATTTTATCTAAATTTTTAGTTGAATCTTTCACAAGTATACAGTCTCCGTTTATATGATGCCATGATTTGTTTTAGATGTAATTTGTAATTCTTTGTATTTTTTGTAGTGATTTTTAGACCTTACGTGTTTATCATTGTGTGTACGTTGTAATCTATCGAGTCGTTGCCTCTGTTCATTTTTTTTTTAGGTTTTTTTTTTCACAATTTAAGTTACGGAATTTAACGGTTTGTTGATAGATTGAAATTGTGTTTTGACCGTTGCACGTGTGATAAATTTCAAGAATGAACAGTTTTGAAAGTCAGTGTCATTTAATTCATTTTTTTTGCGTTTTTTAGACTAAATATTTTAATTGTTGTTATATGTAAAAGTTTAAAAAAATAATACATTAGCTATAGCCTGTTTCACTTGAACATTATGGTTTACTAGTATATGGTCATGATTATAAAATAACTGTTATAAACTTTGAATTTTTCACAACACTGATAATTATCGACCCCAGAAATAGATAATCATTGCGGTATTTTGCCAAATCTTTCGACATTTTTGGTCTTCAATATTTTTTGCATTCATACCTTATTTTGCCTATTTTCACTTTATTTTCTCCTAGTGTTACTGTTGAATTTTGTGTATACGAAAAGCTTCGTCTGTAATTCTGGTATCTTACTTTAACTTTAATTCTCTCCGAGCCAGAAGTCGTATAAGGCTCCTACACTGAAATTCCAGCCATTTCTATCTTGTGCCGCTGTTCTGACCATGTTTACCTGTCCATTATTGTTGGTTCTTTTTATTATCTTTCTCTTTTTCTTCTCCATGTAGTGTTTGGTCTTCCTCTAGTTCTCTTCCCTTTCGGGTTCATTGAATGCTACATAACTTTTGTTGTCTGGTATCTATAATGAGTTTTTTTGGACTCTGGAGCCCTCAAAACGTTTTGAAACTTATGGCTTTAATTACAATATTACCTTACAAGCAGAATGCATAGTAATATTCTTTAATTAAGGAAACAGTAGTTAAACAAATTTTTATGCAGACAAATCAAGTTAACAAACAAACACTGGGGGAATGGTACGTCGACTATGTAAACGAATCCCGCTATGCACGCATAAAGAGCATAAACTATATATTTTTTAATTGTCGGTGGGTTTTGTCTGTTTGATAGTTTGCTTGTTTATTTGCTTGTTATATATATTCGTGTGGCCTTGTTGGTATGTGTGTCTTTACTTGTTTTTGTTTGTTCCTTTTCTTTTTGAAAATATACTGTTGAAAAATAAGAACTTATTGCTTAATTTATTCACAAAAGTCTAGACTAAAGGATTTGTTCAGTAATGCTATATATACAGTCGAGAGATTGTAACTTTCGTAAACAGCAACATTAATTTTCCCTAAAGTGACATTTTAATTTGAATAGTATTATGTCTTGATTTGATTGACATCCTCCACTGTTACTAAGCACGTGTATTCTAGACGAGCTGATATCTCTAGCAGTTTAGTTTGATTTAGTTTAGTTTCCGGCACTGTTTGTTGTATTTGTTGCGCTATTTTATTTCATTCATTTTACGTTTTTTTTTTTTATTTAGTTATTTAAGACATTGCAATTCATCTAATCGAATATAGAGGCTCTGTTTCTATGCCAAAAATTACATATTTGGAATACATTTCGATATTTAAGAGCTTTGATGATTTTTAATTCCATTAAACTAACGTATGACCATAATAATCAGTTCAAGTCGAACGCTTCTTACTGATATACACGACAAAAGAATGATTTTTTAATATTGCACAGATTTATCAAATTTTCATTTGTTTGAGTCAATTTATATGGTTGTCAATCCTTTTTAAATCGTACACTTTTAAGTAATAAAAATCAAAGAAAGATTTATAAAACAAGAACAGAATTGCCCAGCTTTCTTATAATGATTAATATTCGCCGGAATCAAGTGAACAAAGGAGAAAATAAATATTTTACTGCACAGAACTAATCAATTGACAGAAATGATAGGAAACATTAGATTCAGTGACGTATAATAAACGTACTTAAAATACCAATGCTTTCTCCTTGGGAACGGTAATCATCACTCCAGTATCTTAGGTTTCACGAGAAATATTCCGGACGGAATATAAGAATAGTTCATTTCATTGGTAATAAAATTTCCATACAATTCTTTTGAAGAAGGTCAATTTATATACGTTTATATGATTATTTAGGTGATAGTGGACTGTTGTGAGTATTTATATATATTTTATTCAGGTGGTAGTAGACTTTTGCCATTTTGTCGTATTGATAATAAATAGGATTTAAAACAGCTTAAGTAACTGTGAGATATCTATAATCTAGTGGTTGACTGTAGTTGACGTCTGGCGTAGCTGTTTTTTTTCCCTGTTTTCACTCTATAATTTTTTTCATAATAAATGTTCAAAGGTACAAATAATATCATATACGGTAGAACTGCTTACATCATAGAAAACTTGTCGGCGATTTCCCCCTATTTGGGTGATCCTTTTCTATACCGTTATTAAGCTTTCTATGAAATATCTTGTCTATGTTTTAATGTTAGTTTTTTGTTATCATTGTATATAGGTGTGCTCCAGTAATTAAATTGATATGCTTTGAAATGGTACTTAGTTTTTGTTCTACTAAGGTGTGCTCCAGTAGTTAAATTGAGATGCTTTGAAATGGTACTTAGTTTTTGTTCTACTAAGGTGTGCTCCAGTAGTTAAATTGAGATGCTTTGAAATGGTATTTAGTTTTTGTTATCATTGTATATAGGTGTGCTCCAGTAATTAAATTGAGATGCTTTGAAATGGTACTTAGTTTTTGTTCTACTAATGAAACCAGGTTTGTTTTACTTTGATGATATAGTTAAGAATGTGTATCGCCTTTCTAAATGATTAACATGGATACAAAAAATTGAGCATATCCATAATCTTATCCGACACATTATTCCGTGACGACCAACAAGTCCGTCAGCTTTCTTGTAGGCAGCAGGCATCTATTAACTAAATCCCTATCGGAAACTCAACTTCTTGTAATCGATAGTATGCTATGCTGAATGAGTTTTCTGTTTTAAATCAAGAGTGTTTGGAACATTTTTACGTTTTCTGAACTATCATTCATTTTTTATTATCTAAATATGAATAAATCATTTCTCAGAAAACGACAAAAATATTAAAACATTTGGATATTTCATTTAAAATGTATTTACAGTGCAAGATAATATATCATTTGTAAATATTTAGATAACTAACATTTAATAATATCCATCATCATATTGTGCTTTTTTGTCTTTATGGAATATTTTCTCTTAATGCGTAACGCCCATGTTCTATCAAAGCGTTACTAAATACACTAATGAAAACATATCTCAAGGTAGATCTCAAATTGGTGTCAAGATATCAGCTCATTGGTTGGACAATTCTTACAATAATCAACTGGCTAGAGTTCAATATTACCTGGTCTATAATTTGGACATTAACCTCACGCTGTATGAGCGAAATGGGTCTTACCATTTGCACTGATTGCATAGATATTCAATGACCTGTCGAGTATCATTGATTCCTGTTTTACTATACTCATTTTATGTTATTTTCTTTTTTTACTCTAAAGATTAAAGTTGATACAAAAATCTAAAATTTTGGAAAATTTTGCGAAATAGGTATAGAATACAATAATGTAAATTATTGATATTATAACTTTAAACAGACGGCCACGACGTAACACATAATCTATTATCGTCTAATGTGTCCAATCTGTAGATGTATATTAACCTCACGAGAGTTGGTGAGAACGTCACCAACATGAAATGCAGTTGTTGGAATTATAGATCGAATGAAGTTCACAAGCAATAAATATAACCACAGCAAAACAGAATCACATTATTACATGTCTGCTGATCCCAGGAGTGTCAAGAAATAATAAAGAAATTACATTTGTTTGATATATAAAGATAACGCGAGACTTCTGAAACGAGATTTAAAAGTGCCCATGACAGCATTTTAAGTTAAAATCACAAAAGATTAATCCTTTTCCATGATTTGAAAGGGAGTTGCGGAATTTCAGACAACTAGCAAGTTTAAAAAGGCACAGTTATACTTGATAATTACTCCTTTTTACAAGTTTTATGAATACAACAAATGAAATTTATATAACGAAAACTAAAAGAGGCTAAACAATATCGATAGTTTGTCGATAAACAAAACGAACATGAAAATAAGCACACATATACATGATAACTTATTGGTGGGGTTCGTGTTGTTTATTCTTTAGTTTTCTATGTTGTGTTATGTGTACTATTGTTTGTCTGTTGTCCCTTTCATTTTTAGCCATGGCGTTGTCAGTTTATTGTCGATTGATGAGTTTGACTGTCTCTCTGGTATCTTTCGTCGCTCTTTTATTGTCGATTTATGAGTTTGACTGTCCCTCTGGTATCTTTCGTCCCTCTTTTACAGCCCATTCAAGAATTTCAATGACTAATTATGAGGAAAAAGAACATAGATAACGGTACGAACGAAAACCTTGATGATAAATATCATCGGTATCGTTTATTTGTATTGGACGATAATAACATAACTCCAACATTTGTAACAGCAATCAAAGAAGTTATGATAATAATTGTCATAAAGATAAAAATAAGACGACACTATGTCACTATCAGAATATTATATTTTGAACAAAGTAAAGTGTAAAGTAAACTGGATTGCTGAATTTCATAAACTGAAACAATCCATTCCACAAAATTGAATTGACATAGTTAAACAAGAAAATTCTGTCAAAAGTAAAGTAAATGTCCAGAGAAATAAGATCAGATGGAAAGATTTTTATTTTGAGACTACATTTTTTTTTTCTTCAAATACTTAACTGAGAATAAATTAAAACTATACAGATGGAAACTACTACAGTTTATTGTACCAACCAAAAAGCATCTATTTTAATGAAAAAAACTAATAACAGTTTGTGTAGTTTTTGTATCATAGAAGAAGACTATGCTCATTATTTTTTCAATTATTCTTATTTGACAACATTTGGCAACAATAAACGACCTCTTAAAAAAAGAGTAATTTAGATTTTCAAATATAATTACAACACATGATATTTGGATACAAAATTACAGACAACAAGTATTACTCAATTAATTTTTTGATTACAATTATTAGTTTTTCAATTTATAAGTCGTACTATGTATCTGAGCTGAAAACAAAAAAACATAGACGTCTACAGATTTTTTGTTAATGAATACACCAAGAGAGTAGATACCAATATTAATGGACATAAGACAATAAGTCCAATGTTACTTTCAATAAAAAGAAACATAATCAATGAATAATTTTTTTAAATATTGTTAAAAAAGAGTTTTGTAAACAAAATGTATGTCAATTAATTTAATCAGCTGATTATTCCCTAGGTAGTCAGTGGATTGTAACAGGGTACGTCAAGAGAAGCTTGGAATCTTGATAGTTTATGTAACAAGCAATATTTGATGAATAAAATCATTATGTAGTTCAAAATTTTTTTTAAAAATAAATAAGCAAAATAAAATAATATAACAATGACTTATGAGTTTCATTTCTCTTGGTATTTTCCGACTTTTTTTTTAACAATAAAATCTTACGACACAAGCAGTGTAATGATATTCATTTAATAATGAGCGTATCGATAAATATCTGACAAGAACAGAAGAATTGTTTTGTTTGCTGTCAATTTTACGAGTATTTGTCAGAGCTCACCTATTTTGTTCGGTCTTTCACGTGTATTATAGGTGCATACAAAGGACACACATGCGATGCTTAATGCATTATTCTTATATGTGATTTACTGAGAGCCATCCGCATTTGCAAAATCCTTCTTGTACTTATGTACCTGATTAATTTTTGAAAAATACATTGCTTACTTCTCACATTGATTAAACACTAGCATATTAAAACTGTATTGCAATCGACAAACATGTAACCTCTCTAATGAAATACAAGAAAATATATGGTTTTTGTTCAGCTGTATTTTTTTTTATTCAGCTGTAATTGTTTGTCTCCTACTTAAATTTTGTTTTGTACTGCCTCTTGATATCGTCTTACTTTTGTTTAAAAAAAGACATGATGCAAACATTTGATACAATACATAAACATAAATTTTACTATTATTCATGGACTGAGAATTGTTTTCGAAGTATCTTTGTGCTTTTTCCAAATATGTTTTAAAGATTGTACTCATAGAAATACTATCTTATATATGATAAATAAAGGCAACAGTTCAAAAGTTATCAATCGATTGAGAGAGAAAAACAAACCGGCGTTACAAAACCATAATTGACAAATGAAGGAAAATTCAGCAGGTAAGATGCAAAACTTTCATTATTTCTGAACACTCGTTTATATTTATAAGGCCACACACGCAAAAATCAGAAATAATGAAACATACGCAATTACCATTATTAAGTTCAAGAAATTGTGAGAAATAACGTATAAATCTGTATGGTTTTATTGATTTTGTATTTTTACATGTCATATTTAGTGTCATACAGGAGGAGAGTAATTAAAAAAAATTATGAAATAACGAAAAGGCAATAATTACGAAACTGTTTCTGACGAAATTCTATTCTATAACATGTAAATCTGTCATCTCTTCCTTTGTTAATTAAAGATTGTTTTTCTTTGGTTGATACTTTGTTAATATTGTTCAATAGTTGTTTGTTTATAACAAAACTCTGTAGATAATGAAAATGAAATAGACCATGTAGTGAAGTATAATCTTCAACATTTCGAACCAAGTGAATTACTGACATTCCGTAGGTCGATGCTTTATCAGATGGTTCCTAGATAACGTAGTATTAATAGACATGTTTGTTCTATATAATAAGGATGTTCTTATCCCGGGCATAAAAACAATCCGTATTTGGCAAAACCTTTTCAACTTTTGATCTTCAGTGCTGTACAACTTTGTACCTTTTTCACTTTCGATCTTTTATATCTGGGCGTTATGTATTCGGGTTTAGTTTTCTGTAATTAGTTAATACTTCAGTTTCTTTATGTATATCTCTTTCATATTCATTTGATAAAATTTACTGTTTGCAATAGCATGAATTGTTCTATATAATAAGAATGTTCTTATCCCGGGCATAAAAACAATGCCGTATTTGGCGAAACCTTTTCAACTTTTTATCTCCAGTGCTGTACAACTTTGTACTTTATTCACTTTCGATCTTTTATATCTGGGCGTCACTTGTAAGTCCTGTGTAGACAAGGCGCGTTTTTGGCGTATTGAATTTTAAACCTGATGCTTTTTGTTATCTATTAATCATGTTTTTCTTTGTCTAATATGTTCTCCTATTTATTTGTATTGTAGTCCTGTAATATTATGTTGTCATTTCAATGTTATATTTAACTTTGCCATTAAAGTGCGAGGTTTGGCATGCCACAAAACCAGGTTCAACCCACCACTTTTATTCCCCTTTAAAAGTGTCCTGTACCAAGTCAGGAAGATGGCCATTGTTATATTATTGTTTGTTTCTGTGTGTGTTGCATTTTAACGTTGAGTCGTTTGTGTTTTCTCTTATTTTTGAGATATTGAGATCAGACGTGGCACGGTACTTGTCTATCCCAAATTCATGTATTTGGTTTTCATGTTATATTTGTTATTCTCGTGGTGTTTTGTCTGATGCTTGGTCCGTTTCTGTGTGTGTTACGTTTCGGTGTTATGTCGTTGTTCTCCTCTTATATTTAATGCGTTTCCCTCGGTTTTAGTTTGTTACCCCGATTTTGTTTTTTGTCCCTGGATTTATGAGTTTTGAACAGCGGTATACTACTGTTGTCTTTATTTACTATGTCCATAATAACTGTTATTTAATTCCTACCATTTTACTGTTAAGTATCAATGTAAGAAAAACGATCATAGTTTTCAACATATGGTCTACAACAAACGTATATTTTCAATGTTAATTTCTAAACCTCCTCGAATATAAAAAATGTAAAATGAATTTAAGATTGTTATTTGGATGGAGCATCTTCCTATATCTATCAAAAGAAACTACAACAAAAACTGTCATTATTTAATTGTTTAAAGTGACAACATTTGATACAACTACTAAAAAGTGACCGGTGACAAAAAAAAATCAGAAATGAAAAGGGATATTTTAGTTGATGGTGGACAAACAAATAACAAGGCATCCCGATGACATGACTTGAGAATGCTTGTTGCAAACCAATATTTGTAGACGATATAGTAATAACCTAACTTGGGAATTCAATGCAATTGGTCCTGATTCAAATCCATCTGCAAGTATGATAAGACAACATGTTGGCTCGTTGAGTTTAACATACAAAGTATAATAAATCTACAAAATAATCATAATTATGTCGGACATGCTGGTATTTTAAGATCTAAGACCGTGAAAGCATATCATCAATGAGTTGTCATGAAATAGAAGTTTCTTCATAATAGATTTTATAAATGGAAGAATTATTACGCAATATTCTTTCCACTGGAACATATTCTAACGGAATAAATGGCATAGCATAATTGTTCCAACAGGACTGATTGTTTGGCCTAGTTTATAATATAGTTTGCAGGGTTAATTTCTGGTAGGCGGAACAAATATATTGATAGAAAGATGTCATGATATAGAAGTTTATTCATGAGAAAAAAACACCACTTAATCAACCAATACTATATGGTTATCGTAAAACGTAAGCAGTGTCGAAGTCGTATTTTCCTCACAATTCGACAGAGACGTGTTTGTGATAGAAACATATACTCCCATGACACTTGAAACAGTCGTAATTTTGAAAAAAGGACAATGTGGTCTTGTTTCATAGGCATTTTAACTCAAGATCAAAATTTAGATTTTTATCCACTACCATGGGTACTCAAACTCAAACAACTTCATATTATGGGATCGACAACATGCTCCACGAAGTTTCCAAATGATAAACATATATTTGATTAACAATAAAAACCAGACCAGAGTTTTTATGAAATTCTTTTCTTCTAGAGTGGTGTGAATTATATTTTAACAGTAAAATAAAGTTGACTGTTATTGAATATCTCGGTCAGGATGACGACGGAATTTACCAATAGTCGTACCAACAACCCCGCGCTCTCTACGTTGATTGTTACACACCGCAATGGACATTATTACAGAATACTGTACTTGCAATATAAATACTACATGTTGGTCAAAAATTTCCTTAATTTTCAAAGGAATTGAGATTATCCTAGGTTTCTGATGAGATTATCCTAGGTTTCTGATAGGGCCTCTTGTTGCTCACTCTCATTTCTTTTGTTGCTTTATGTTGACTGTTTTGTGTTTTGTTCATTTTGTCATGTGATAGTTGATCTTGGTAACGGATAACTATGACCTTTTGTAGAGTGGCAATCATGCCATATCTTGTAATTCTATGGGCGATTCAGATAAAGCAAGATGAACTCATCCTGTCGACTCGCGCGATCCCACTCCTTTTGGAGATAATGTAACTGTCAAAGCTTTTGATTCTTTAACTTGATATGTATCTTTCAAATCGATATAAAATGTTGAAATCAGTAAACTTCTTCTACCCTTAACTTTAATCAGTGTACCTGTACACTCATCCTGATTAATAATCAAGTGAAAAATCTAAAAATTCGATCTTATATGATAATATAAATAAAGCTTTATATAGTTATTATAATTTCGAAACCCAGTTTAGTATTGATTAGGAAACGAACAATGTAGAGAAATCGCAATACAACATCCTAATTCCGAAACCCAGTTTATTATTGATTAGGAAACGAGGAATGTATAGAAATCGCAATACAACTACGTTTTGGTTAATCAACATAATTTGTGTAATTGGATATAATCTAAACAAATTTATGCATGACTTTGATTGTATGAATAAATCAAGGAGGTTACATAAAGTTTACTGATTGTTAATTATTGGCCTGGACACCTACAGTTCACTGATGCTTGAAATGACAGTTTAAAGACGTAGATAACAGTATCCAGATATTATACGTTATGACGAATTGTCCCTTGCCAATGTGGAAACTAGCTTTATAGAATCTTAAATCAAATAAAACGGATTTCACTTCGATTCAATCAAATAGTGATGGAAAGATAATTCCTAATGCCTTAATGACAAATAGAATAATAGTGAAGATGAAATCGTGTGTAAAGGTTAACAAAGTTGGTAGTCGATTTTAGTGGCATGGAATAGTTGGAGTCAAACAGCTTAATATAGCGTAATGGATCAAATTTATCAAACGAGAACCATTTAAATGTTTCATTATCATCTGGCATGTGCAACCAGTGGAAATAGTCCGATAAAAGCTTCCTTACAATGTGCTATTTTAGGTTGTACGTACAATTAAATATTATAAAATCGGTGCACTCCAACACACTTCTTACGTAATTATTCTGAAAGAAAACTGCATTATACTTGGTTAATTACAATATTCAATGTTTGGTTTTATCATTTCTATATAAAACTGCAACTTAATTTCATGAAAGGGTTATCTCATTACATATTCTTTTGAAGATAAAAGCTAATTACGTTGGAGACCAGAATTATGGGATTCAAACTGAATTTTCATCATATAACCGAAAATGGATCAACTATAGACACATTTTATTAGCCTCTCACTTTATATTTTGATCAATTTGAATTTAGCGACCTTGATAACATATATTACGTTTTAACTAAAGTCTTGACTATTTTACATGCACAGTTCTTAGTTTAGACTACAGGATTATCGAAACTACTGGGTGACATGGTCAATAAAAACGAAAAGATAAAATGAATGATTGCCGCCCAAAAATAGGTCGGGATAATTAATAAAGAAAACGAAAACAACTGTTAAGATGGTATAGGAGTATAGACTAGAAAGGATAGAATGTGTTCATACTTTTCGCTATTTCAGAGATAACTCCCTTTAAAATGTCAATAAAAAATAAATGATGTCACTAACATAGTGCATTATTACTACTGTTAACTTATGTTAAAATTGAGAATGGAAATGGGGAATGTGTCAAAGTGACAACAACCCGACCAAATAAAAAACAACAGCAGAGGGTCACCAACAGGTCTTCAATGTAGCGAGAAATTCCCGCACCCGGAGGCGTCCTTCAGCTGGCCCCTAAACAAATATATACTAGTCCAGTGATAATGAACGCCATACTAATTTCCAAATTGTACACAAGAAACTAAAATTAAAATAATACAAGACTAACAAAGGCAAGAGGCTCCTGACTTGGGACAGGCGCAAAATGCGGCGGGGTTAAACATGTTTGTGAGATCTCAACCCTACCCTATACCTCTAACCAATGTAGAAAAGTAAACGCATAACAGTTAGTTCATTTAATCTGATAATTATTTCAGCATGTTATCGGCCATTTTCCTTTACAAATACAGGTTCATCGATAAACACGAGCTTTGTAAAGTTAAATCAGCAAGCAATGATTAATGACATCATGATTTTCAGGTGTCTCTTCTTTAAGCAACAGTGAACGGTCTGTGAAATCAATCAGCTTAAAAGTAAGAAATAACTTTATGGAATTTCTGTACTTTACGACAAACTTGGGGTTCCATATTCTTCAGAGATAAAATACACACTTACTGTATATAAACTGAAAGTGGCCGTGCTTATGATCCCTTTATACAAAAAAGAAGATATGGTATGTTTGCCATTGAGACAACTCTCCACAAGAGACCAAAAGACACAGACATTAACAACTATAGGTCATCGTACGGCCTTCAACATTGAGAAAATCCCATACAGCAAAGTCAGCTATAAAATCAGCTGTGTTTTCTTCATTGTGAAAAAACCACAAGCTTTTTGCAGGTAAACAACTAAGAAAGGCAGCAAAGGAAATTTTGGTTGACACTACTGACCATGAAAACAGAAACGAAAATAAAATAAAAAAACATAATATAAAAAAACTACGGGGAGAGATTAAGTTTTCAGGAAGATAAAGTTGTTCTGCTCAACTAGAGGAACTTAAATGTTGCCTATGTGTCTATGTTTTGATCAATTTGAATGTAGCAGCCTTGATTACATATATTTACGTTTTAACTGAAGCCTTGACTAGTTTAGACTACAGGATTATCGAAACTACTGGGTGACATGGTCAATAAAAACGAAAAAATAAAATGAATGATTGCCGCCCAAAAATAGGTCGGGATATTAAAAAAAACCGAAAACAATCGTTAAGATGGTATAGGAGTATAGACTAGAAATGATAGAATTTGTTCATACTTTGCGCTATTTCAGAGATAACTCGCTTTAAAATGTCAATTTAAAATTACTTAGAATCTGGCAAAAATAATCTACGCTTTTAAAATATTTATATTTATAAATTATCACCTTATAGATTTGTTCTTTTAATTGAAAATTCACATGAGTTATCTGCATCCCTGCATCAAATTTTACTAACTTCATTGACTGGACTGAGTTGTCTGGGTTTTTTTACAATACAAGTTGACAAAAACAACCATACCACGTCAAGGATGTAATCACAACTATATGCCGACCACTAAAGACTTTCAAAAATAAGACTTGGAGTATTCGACATCGCGTTAAAGGGTAGATCCATGGCGGGTTATTGGACAGCGGTGTACTTCTGTTGCCGATTTTGGGGTTTGAACGTTGCTGTTGAATAGAAGTCAGAAAAGTGTTTCGGAAGCACACAATTTAATACTTGTTTCTTATTTGATTTAAATTTATTTTCCAAACATTAACTTTATCGCTAGAGTTACTCAATGATCAAACTATCTTTTATATATGAAGGTCCAGAAGAATGAGAAGCGGCTATGCTACTACAAAAGGAAATACACAAAAATGTAAACAAACTCTGACAAATCTTTTATAAAAAGCACTTTTAAATCTTGAAACAAAATGAGAACGCGTAAATAATAAATGCACAAAGCATTCACAACCCAATCCAATAAATACAAATTTAACTGTAAGTGTAAAATTATTTATCGGGAAAGCTCTTCCTTTTTTCTGGCTTGTGCGATGAATAAATGTGGCTTATCAGTATCTCTCATTGGCACGCATACCACATCTTCCTAGATCTATCAGTAGAATTTTCACATAGGCAACATTATGAGTTCCTCTAGTTGAGCAGAACAGCCTGAAAACTTAAATCTCTCCCCGTAGTTTGTTTTATATTATGTTTTTTTTATTTTATTTTCGTTTCTGTTTTCATGGTCAGTAGTGTCAACCAAAATTTCTTTTGCTGCCTTTCTTAGTTGTTTACCTGCAAAAAGCTTGTGGTTTTTTTCACAATAAAGAAAACATAGCTGATTGTATAGCTGACTTTGCGGTATGGGATTTGCTCAATGTTGAAGGCCGTACGGTGACCTATAGTTGATAATTTCTGTGTCATTTGGTCTCTTGTGGAGAGTTGTCTCATTTTCAATCATACCACATCTTCTTTTTTGTATAACGGGATCATAAGCATGACCGCTATCAGTTTATATACAGTTAGTGTGTATTTTATCTATAGAGAATATGGAAACCCAAGTTTTTTGGTTAAGTACACAAATTCCATAAAGTTATTTCTTACTTTTAAGCTGATTGATTTCACATACCTTGCAGTGCTGCTTAATGAAGAGACACCTGAAAATCATGATGCCATTAATCATTGCTTGCTGATTTAACTTTACAAAACTCGTGTTTACGATGAACCTGTATTTGTAAAGGAAAATGGCCGATGACATGCTGAAATAATTATCAGATTAAATGAACTAACATAGGTTAACAGTAGTAATAACGGATTATTTTAGTGACATCATTTATTTTTTATTGGTACATTGCGTTTCACTTTTGGTTATTAATTACTTACTTCCTTATGATTACAATACAATACATAATCAATGTTATTCCAAGCGTGCTAAATGGACCATTACAAATTGGTATTCCTCTGATATATTGTCATTAACAGCAAAACATTCGATACTAAGAAGCATGCTTTAAAAAACAGCGTGACAGCAATTCTCTGAAGAGGAAATACCGGGATGATATAAAAGTAATCCGTTATATTCTAAGAGAACTAATGGTATAATATCGTCATTGTCATGGCTAAATTTACAATTCTTCTCGGTAGAATGATATTAATTTGATTACCTTTGTGGGACCAGCATCGATTTGGAGAGTAATAACAGTTGCACAACAATAACGACTTATCACTGACAGTACACGAAGCTATCCTTCCAGGAAATATCAAACTTTCACATGCTTCATTAAATAATTAATAAAACCTATTTAACTGATAAATCAAGGACGTCTTCGTCATTATTAAAGTTTGTTATTTCGACGTTAATGCTATTGATGTCAAACAACGTATTTATTTCGTTTATATCTAGATCTTCCTTGATGACCGGTACCTTTATTGTTTGGAATGTTGCTGCTTTTATATATTGAGTTTTCATTTCGTTTTGGATGGAACTGTCCATGTATATTTACGTGTTTTATTTAAATTTCTGATCTTTATATCATAAATTTGCTAGTCATTTTCTTTGCAGTACAGCCCTGTCGTATATCATTAAAAACGATGAACAAACATCAAAACTCGAAAGTAACTCATGGTTCTAGGTTTTGTTTTCCTTTCATGTTTAATAGTTAGGCCCGTCATACTATCAGTGTTGAATGTCTATAAAATATTGTAAGAATTAGCAATTAACGTTTGATTTATTTACTTCTAAAGACAAACATAGCATAAAAGAATTACACATATCGATTTAAACAAGCTGGCTTGTAAAGGTTAAGCATAGAAATTTTCATTTATCAATTATACAAAATGTCCATTTATCATGCATCAAAGCAGATATAATTACAGCAGATTCATGCCGTCGGAAGCCTCATAATTCCTAGAATTTCATGTTAGATTGACAATGTTTATTATTCTCGCCATCGGGAGCCCCCTGGTTCCAAGATTTTCATGTCAGATTGACAATGTTTATTAACGGTTTTGAAAGCACCTATTTATATTGAAGTAAGGAAGCAGAAAACAATTTCGCATGTCGTATTTTCTTGGTTAAATGCTTTTTCAAGCGCAAACTAGCTTTTATTTTTCATAGCAGCTTTTTATTTAGAAATGTAAAAAGCAACTGCTTATAGAAGATATAAAAGGAGATGAAGTGTACATAAAACTGAAATTTTAAACCGATGGCATATTATATAATATAATATATTCAAGTCTAAGTTGAAAACAACGTTCAAACTAATGATTGCGATGGATAAAAACCGCAATATTTATACGTGTGCATGTTAAACAAATTTCTTGGTAGAGGGTCTTAACACAGCACAATTTTTCCTCCCCAAAGACCAAAAAAGGGAAAAGTATATTTTTACAAAACGCGTTTGACTAACAGGTCGAACAATTGTTGTTCATTATAAACCCTGTTGACTGCCATTGACGATTGCCAAATAAATTAACCACGAGATGTAACTATGATTTAACATTTTCAAAACATGGTTCTGCGAATAAATCAAAAGTACTACATTGTTTTATAATCTAATTTAATAATTTTTGTAATTGCTTCCGTTCTGATGTGTAGTATATTTGATGATTATGGTTAAAACACCAAGTACGAAACACGAACCAAATTGACCAGCCAAAATCGTTTAAGGTCATTTTTTCTTGAGGGAATTGGGGTTAAAATTGATATGCAGATTAATATTTGGCAGTGCCTGCTTGACCTTTATTCACATCGTAACAAAATTGTCGATAATCAAAATATTAGCTTATAGAAATTCAATATAACAAATTGCTTGTAATTGATAACACCACAGGTTATTTATCACATATTTTCAAGATGCAATAATAAGATTGCGTTTTACTGTTTGGTTTGGATTATATGATGTTCTGCAAATATATGACCCACGTATCATATATCTAAAAGAATTTGATATTAAAGTTAAACAAAACAAGAATGTCTATTTCATATCTGGTTCTATTTCTTGATATATGCATAGATGGTCAACTCCACACAAGGATCTGTGATAAACGAAACGATTTCAGCTTTCCAATTGTCCGCTTCTTATTTCTCAGCAGTCTTATACTCTCTGTCCCTTGTTACATTATCTACATATCTAAAATATCCGTTATATCCGAGCATGTTCACGGTATAAAGCCTTCATTAATAGGTGTATTCTCCGAACAGGGTTATGATGAGAAATTACTGAAGTCGACACACGTAAGATCATGAATATTGTAACTGATACGATAAGTATATTAATCTATCGTAGATACCAGGATTAACATTTTGTTTTGTACGCCAGACTCGTGTTTCGTATACAAAAGACTCATCAGTGACGATCGAATCAAATAAGTTATAAAGGCCAAAACAGTACGAAGTCTAAAAACAGTAAGGCCAAAAATTCCGACAGATTTTGCCAAATACAGCTAAGGTAACATAAGGTTTATATCTCAACTCACCATAGATCTTTAGATAACATAACAATTTTCTGATCTATAAAAGTTACCAAAAGTTAGATTTCCCTAGTGTGACATTTTGACTGCGGTGGGTCCACATGGTATGTGATGCATATATGGTAAATAATGCCTAACCTGTTGACGCATTTGGTCTTGCACCGTTTAAAAGTTATGCTATTTACTCCGATTTTATTGTAGGTCCACTATAAATCATTTCCTTAATTAAATGATAGGATAGTACAAGTTGTGTGAACAAATGTATACAGCATGACAACAACGTTTTTGTAAATCAAAACAACAATAAAACATTTTATTGTAAAACATTAGGTAAAACCTAATCAAGATTTATTTTTTATAAGATAAATCGATTTACGAGTTAACAAATTAGAATACTACTATTGTGTCTTATTCGGTTTCGAATCTTTTTTTTATCATAAATAACTGTCTTGGTTTATGCTTTAATCGTTATGCTATATATGATATTATTATCCCTTGGTAAATGATTATATGACGATAAAAATTTCATTGCCAGTGTGGTTCCAACGTTTATCATTAGTCATCTCAAACAATAACAAAAGATATTGATATAATATAACTTATTCATTTATGTTTTTCACCAAGTTTTATCAATTCAGTATGTTTAATTTGCCTGATATTTAAGTGTTATACTGTTTTCTATCATTTGTTATAGCTTGCCTCACCGTTTTTGTATGGCGCACTTTTTCACATTTTTTTTATATTTATTTACTATTGACAATTTCGAATTTGATTTTGCCTACAATTTTGTTTTTATTCTTCGAGCGCATTTGGTAAATAAACTTTAAAACCTGATATCTTTGACGTTTTTTGCAACTACATGGTGGATGCTACTGCTAGTGAACGTTCGTCCATGATAGTATCACCAGCCCAGACGTCGCATTTTTTGTTTTTACTTGAAATAACAAAAACATAAAAAAAAAGACTGAACTTCAAGGCAAAAAGGGGAAGATCATACAAACTGACTAATTTCAAACGCTATCAATCAACGGAACAAGTGAAAAGCAACTGCCATATTACTGACTTGTTACAAATATTTCCCGAAAAAACATGTTAGGTTATACTTTGACGAGTAAATTTTTGTATATAAAATGTTGACTACCCTAAAGCATATCATATACTTTAGTCGTTTATAGCACCTTTCGAAATATTCGGAATTTACAGCTATACAGCTTCATATTCGATTCGGCCTACCAAATGTGTTAACTCTAAACGCGCATCTGATGAACAAAACTATGAACCTGTTACAAAATGTTAATGAGCTATAATCCAATTATAAGCATTATCTAATAACGGATTCTTTACGACTTACGTATGATATGACAAATACATTTTAGGTTCAATTTATATTTGATACTTTAAATGTCCAATGTTACACTTTTTCAATGCTGTATTTATATTAAAGATTTCTATTTGTTTGAATAAAATAAAGTATTGAGAAACCTCACCGAGACATTACGGCCATCAAATAGAGTATACTAATTTGCTTAGAAAATCAACTAGCACCTAATATGTCTACATAATCCCTACAGTCTTAACCGTAATCGTTCATTATGTAATAGAAATGCAATAAAATAGAAGATATTAACCACGTAAACCTCCGATCCTTACTTTTGCGTTTAATAAACTTTTAATTAAAGCTCAGATTTCCTGTATGTTTTGTGTAAATCCTATATATTCTTGTATTTAATTCTCACGTCAAACCGGAAAGTGAGGAAAAGATAATTGTCACTCCTATTGTTAAATTCTACTTAAATGACATTTGCTAGATTGTGTTATAAAAAGTTCTTAAAAGAAATTGCTATTTTAGATTGACCTAAGACTTAGTGTTGAGATAGTAAATTGATTATCTACATGCTATGCTGGTTCGATCTATCATCTGATTACGTGTTACAATTGATTTTAGACACATTCTCCTCAGATTTTACAATCATCAGTCATTGGTGATAACTTGCTCTGTCTTAATTCACTGACTTAATTGGAATCAGTTTAGTTTATTTCAATTGGAAGTAAACATATTATTTCCTGGTGGGTCAGAATTATCAAAAAAAATCTAATTAGTCAACATAAATGTCTTCGTGGTGAATAGCTAACTTGTAAAAAGTAAAATAACAAAAATATCGAACTCCGAGGAAAATTCTAAATGGAAATAAAAAATGAAATTCCTAATTCGAATTCTCAAACACAACAAACAAGTGAACAACAAATGTCATATTCCTGACTTGGTACATGCATTTTCTAATGTAGAAAAAAATGAACGGTTTTATAGCGAACGGATGTTTTTCGTTCTGTTAATTGTTAAAAACTATATATTGCCTTTATATATTTTTGATTTCGAGCGTAACTGACAAACACTATTCCAGACGTGCCTGCCCTTTATTTTGAATTATGCAATAAAATTGCCTTTGATATTTTCACTCAGTCATTTGTAGAGTAAACATGGATTTATGAGATTTCGAAATGTTTCAGAAGACGACAATAAATGACAGTCATTCTATACATATATTTGCTACTCACCTAATGTGCACTATTAAGACCCAAATCTTAAAACAAAATATTTCATCGGAAAAGGTATAATTTTGTTTATAAATTAGCACTGAGCCATATAAGTATTTGTTTTGTAGGAGTTGACAATGCTGTATTCTTATGTCTACAATACGACTGTTTAAATAGACAGTATGGAACTTCGTCAGGGTTTTTTTTTCATGACATTTCTTAACATTTTCCTCAGTAAAAGATTTCGTAAGGATACTAGACCAGTTATTGTTTGTTCAATATGTATCCCTTAAAAATTATTCAAAGAGAGACCAAATATTTTTAGAAGTTAATCATAACTTAATGGCATTAAATCATGGACGAGATGCATCACCATAAATCAATTACCAATATTATGTTTACCTCTGTACTGGATATTATTATTTTAATTCGAAAACAAAATATCGCAATATCCGAATCGCTAGATAAGAAATATATTTGTTTTCTAATTATTGTCGTTCAATTGACTAATCGTGAAACTATGCAATATGTATTATCCACTTATTATTACATTTCTCACAAGCCATCAACAGATAATGTAGTAACTCTGATCAAATCTTTCCCCATGGAATATCACACAATGCGGACTCTATTGAATATTATCTTATAGTCATCATATCTAATTCGGTTCATTCAGCTGATAAAACCAATAATCAGATGTTATACTGAAAGGGAATGCAGTATTCTCGATTGAATTGTTTTACATTTTGTAATGTCAGGGCCTTTTATTGCTGTATGTACGGAATGGATTCGCTCATTGTTGAATGACGTATGGTGAGCTGCGTATGGTGTCTTCTATGGGATCACGTCCACTTAAGACATACTTTTCTACATTGGCTAGAGGTGTAGGGGGAGTGGGGTTGAGATCTCATAAACATGTTTAACCCTGCCGCAATTTTGTGCCTGTCCCAAGTCAGGATCCTTTGGCCTTTGTTAGTCTTGTATTAATTTTAATTTTAGTTTCTTGTGTACAATTTGGAAATTAGTATGGCGTTCATTATCACTGAACTAGCATATATTTGTTTAGGGGCCAGCTGAATGACGCCTCCGGGTGCGGGAGTTTCTCGCTACATTGAAGACCCATTGGTGGCCTTCGGCTGTTGTCTGCTCTATGGTCGGGTTGTTGTCGCTTTGACACATTCCCCATTTCCTTTCTCAAATAAATTGGAAAGTTGTCTTATAGGTGATCGTTATACTTCTCCCAATTTTTTATATAGAACATTCAAATACATTGTTAATATAGCATTTTAAGTATATACCAAATTTTGATGTCTTTTGTAGACAAATGCGCCACTTTCATATCAAATTATAAGTCTGTTATCTTCTATTTGTTGTGTTTCAGCCTCAGTGTACTAAGGCATGAACACCACCAATAGTTTTCTTATTTCATATTTTCGATTTGTTACTTATAGAATTGTCGGCAGATCTTCTCCGTCTAATTTATTCGCAACTTTCATAGACACGGGCAATCTAGTGCTCCACATATAGTATAAACACCGGTCAGTCGCATGTTGATCTATAGAATCTTTGGGTTTTGTGTAGTTAGGTTTCTTTCTTCTTGAATTCCATCCTACACATTATTTCTATTAGTATGAATATTTCTGCTGGTTTCAATTTCGATAACTACTAATCCACCAGTAGACGTATGTATCGTGTACTCTGCAATCAAAAAACAAGTTTATCGAATGTTGTTGTTTCGTATGTACCCTTTATCAAGATTGTTCAAAGCAAAAATACTTCCTCTACTTAGATTTTCTATTTTGTATATATATTCTTTATTATTTCTTAAGGGTTATTTGGCATATGCTAATTTGTATATTCCTTAACACTACACATGTAAGACTTCATGTGGCTCTACATATAGTTGAAATTTGTGTATTGCTGACGACCAATTTTAGGAGGAGGATGAGTAATATTGATTCGGTACAAATGTGTATATAAGAGATATAATCAATTTTTTCATTTTTCAAATATTTAATGTGTTAATCAGAATTAAAAAAAATGACGAAAATATCTTTTATTCAATTTGATTTAGTCAATTGTTTTTCGACTTGTGTTTTTTTTCTGTTATATCTGAAACGTATTGGCTTGTCTTTTTAATGATTGGTAAAATATGTCTTTTTGATAGTTATTAAAGGTACCAGGATTATAATTTAGTACGCAAGACGCGCGTTTCGTCTACATAAGACTCATCAGTGACTCTCATGTCAAAATATTCATAAAGCCAAGCAAGTGCGTAGTTGAGGAGCATTGAGAATCTAAAATCCAAAAAAGTGTGCACAAAATATTCATGCATTGACCTGCATTTTCATCCTGTCTTGGGCAAATTTATTTCTAGATATTACGAGGCAAACCTATTCTTTTTAAAATGTAAGCCTCCCTTCCCCACAAAATATTAAATGGTCATCCCCTTATTTTATTAATTCTCACTTTTATTTAAATGATGTTAACGGAGAGCTAAGTATATCTTATCTGTATCTAAAGTTTATGTCGATTTAATCTACAATTTCAATCTTTGTCTGCTATTAATCCAAATAGTACTCACCATTTCGACAATTCTCAGAACATAAAAGGGAATACAATAATTATCACCGATAAAGACACGGTCTAGACTAAATCTCATCATCAACGTCTAGAAACCTTTCTTTAAACTATTTTTAGTGTAAACCAGTCACAACATAAGGTAACAGTCATGTTTAACTATATTGATAAATTATGAATGGAATCATATTCCAAGCTTTTCTGAAGAGTGGAATGGATGCATTCATTAACTGTCTCAGTCCTTTATTAAATCAGTTCGACTCTAGTATAGATGGGTATACATTTACAATTAATTCTCCATAGGCCGTAATGGTAACGTTTTCCTCCGTTGCTCAGTCCATATCGTTTACTTGAACATGTATGATGGCTCATATCGAAGCTGATACATTTATACATGTCTGGTTAAATTTTCGGGGTGGCAAGTGAGATTACTTTTTTCGCAAATTGCTGGACCCCGGAAGATGGTGAAAAATGTCACTCTCCTCATGAAATAATCCCAAAATTCTGATCATAAAATTCAATAAAAAAATTGTCCTTTCTAATAATTTATTTCAGGTCAAATCTACATCTTTCTTTTCTCATCACATCAGCTCTATAAAACAGTTCTTATTGTTCATTTATGTCCATTTTTAAAATCACAGCATCCACAATTGTATGGCGGACTAATATTTTTTTTTAATTACGTCATCTGAGTTCCTCATCTCAAGGTCTATTAGGGATCCTGACCCAGATATCTTCTATAGACACCTGTTAATTGTTGGAGACTTCATGTCTAGGTGTCTTTTCAATAATTTGCATTTGATATCTGACTTATTATTAAAAAAACAACATACAAAAAAATTAATATTAAAATAAGAATAATTGTCACTTGATATTAAGGGTGTCATGTCACCCAAGAATAAATAATTCGGTGAGTTCTTGGAAATACTGTATCAAAGTGAACACTAAAAAGTAAAATCACAAAAGTACTGAACTCCGAGGAAAATTCAAAACGAAAGTCCCTTATCAAACGGCAAAATCAAATGATAAAACACATCAAACGAAAGGACAACAACTGTCATATTCCTGACTTGGTACAGGCATTCAAACGGGTTTTTGTTTTCACTTTTTGTACCTTTGAAGGTACCTTTCGGAGTTAAAGTGATTACTACCGGTTTTGGTTTTTACTTTCAAAGTTTAATATATTTATGTTCTGAAAAGGTTTATGAGATTGGAGAATCGGTAAACTATTGTTGCCTCTAATAGAATTGTATCACATGTTTAAAACTGATGCTTGTATGTTGTCTGAGATTGCTCGTCGCAGTTAAACCAGGGTTATTCCACAATTTTCTACAGACTGTTTTGACTATATATAAATATAGGAAGATGTGGTATGAGTGCCAATGAGACAACTCTCTATCCAAGTAACAATTCATAAAAGTAAACCATAGGGCAAGGCACGGGCTTCAATACGGAGCCTTGGATCAAACCGAACAACAAGCTATAAAGGGCCCTAAAAATTACTAGTGTAAAACCATTCAAACGGGAAAACCAACTGTCTAATCTATATAAAAACGAGACACACGTATGACCTACATCAACAGACGACAACCACTGTTTGTCTAGATATCTCTTTAATAATTTGCGTTTGAAAATCTGTCTTTTTGTAAAAAAAAAAAAAAAAAATATCAAATGAACACCATTTAATTTCAAAGTGAGTGCAGATGGTTTAAAAATAGTACCAAGCCGGAAAGTGAGAAAAGGTCGAGTTATTCAAATATCTGCGTAGGAATTCAAAATTTTTATCTGACCAACTTTATGTTCCACTTTACGTTTCCTTGTGTCTAATACTCATAGACCTGTAAATGAATATTACTCTGAAACGGTCGTTTTGAACCTAACATTATCCTAGAAATATGAACAATAACTTGTTTGGTCATTCAGTCAATTTCCAGACTATGGTAAATTTAGTACTGATTGAATTGTCGCTTGCAGTCAATACTGTTCAATTAATTTTCAGACGAGTCAGTATCACGTGGTCAGTATGATGTTCTGGTAACTACTGAACAGTCTGAATAGTGTGTGAACAGACCTTATTTTTCACAGTTGACTAGTCTGAAAATTGACTAAAAGACTGAAAATTACTAATTTATCGTTCAGTACAATAAAACTAGTTTCTACCAGCCTATCAGCATGATAAAAACTAGTGGAATGAAAAACATTATTTATGACTTTCGAACAGCGGTATACTACTGTTGCCTTTTTTTTTTTTTTTTTTATCTGACATGTTAAGTGAATTGCAAAAGAACATTGTGCGTTTTGTTTTTATAGTTGCGTTTTACCCTCGGTTTTAGTTTGTTACCCATATTATTTTTCTCTAAATCGATTTATTACTGGGGTTACCGATATACTACTGCTGCCTTCATTTATGTCTATGTGCAAAGGTCTAAATAAGAATACTATATTCAGTTTAAATAAGCACAATTATGTTATTTCTAAACCTGGTATCGTGTATCTTATTCCATTAAACCAAATATTTAACTTTGATTTCTGTAGGACTTACTACTAGATTGCCGCTATAGTCCTATGCGTACGGTATTTGTAACACATTCCGGGTATCTTATTTGAAATGTAAAAATCAGGAAATATATTTTCATATGCCAAAGTTATCAAACTAACTTCTAAAGCCTCGCTTATATAACTTAAAAGCCAAATGTGTAGCTAATACTGGGCAAAGTTTACTTAACCCTCACAAATTTTAGATGTATCTATCTTCGATCATAAAGTTAAATTGATGGTGATTTTGTGTTGTCATTGTTTTAATATAAAATATCATTACAATTTCGGTTTTATTGAAGATTTATTTTAATTCAGAAATTAGAAATCATAATAAAAGAATATATTTTTAGTTACTCTTTGTGTCATATAATTTGAGTTTATGAGGAAGTTGTCTAGGCTTATCTTTGACGATGTTGTCTACATCTATAATGGCGATTATAAGGAAATTGTACCAGCTTAAACTGAAATATGTGAGGACGTTGTCTCGACATCTATAATGGCGATTATAAGGAAATTGTACCAGTTTAAACTGAAATATGTGAGGACGTTGTCTCGACATTCACTGCTTGAAGACGACAATGAATATATTCTTCATAGCAGTTTACCTCAGAAAATTTCTAAATGCATGAAGTATAAAACTACACATGGTATCTGCCGTGCTAATTTGCCAATTTCATGTTCTTGTTGATAATTTCTTCGCAAAGGCTATTTCCTTCACTACAACTGATGTGTTTGTTTAAATTCATAATGGCACGAATTAGACAAACAGAAACATATAATTTAAGTTTTTTGTTTCAAACATCCATAAATTAAAGCAAATTATAGAATATAATATTTTACTAATGACAGTGAGTTTGGTACAATTTCGTCAAACAAAGCTAAAACATCGCTGGTGTATTATTGCAATAATTCAACTGATCTAATTCCGTATACATTCAAAGATAAAAATGTCAACATTGAAAGTGAATCAAGGCGGAGTTCAGTATTTTTGTGATTTACATTTTACATGTACATAAATAAATCAAATAGATCAACAACAAAAAAGGACCAAAAAAACCTATTGCACGTGCTAACCCGATGGAAGACTTCGGAGTTAATCTCGATGGACAATACGATGGCGCTTGGTCTATAATACGTACGAAATGCAGAAACCTCGTAGAAAGCCAACGCATTGTTATTTGTTTCTTTTGGAATTTCGATATACGTTTTAGTATGTTGTAAAGAAAATATGAAAATTTTGGTAAAAATAATAAACATGATATTAACAGCAAATGAATGCCCTTTTAATAGACGAGTTTTTAGTGCCTTCCATAATTGGCGAGAAATATGATTGGGATGTGTCCCTTAATATTTTTTTATAATTAAAGCGTCCAACCAACGTGTAACTACAAACGATTTTTTTTTATCACTCCGATTGCCAGAGAGCCTTAGAATAAACAAAAACAATGATATAAAGACATATTTTGGTGTGAAAAAAGTCTGCACATATTTCATCTATGTGTCCGTTTTCTTATACATAATTTAGAGAGTTCTTTGTGTAATTGAGCAAGCTATCTAGCAATATGTTATTCTCAGAACTTTAAATAAAGATATATATCTGGCTATTAATCAGGGTCAGAGTTTGCGTGACAAGATCAAATATGTACAATGTATGATCAGTCTACAAGTCACAACAACACTATATATACTGTGACACTGCTGTTAAAGATCAATAGTCGTTTGTTAAGCTTATTTACTAAGATAGGAACTAATTTGAAAGTCTATAGAGTATCTGATCTCGCTCCCTGGAAACACAGCTTGCTAATGGAAAAGAAATTAAACCTTAAAAATCACATCTCTAATCTAATAATTTGGGTCTATTACGGTTTCTCCTAACAGAATATTAAGCGCCTCAACCGATCAATTGGTTGTGTGTAAAATATTCAGTGACTAAGTAATACAGTAACGCGACAGTCAGGCGGAATATATTTTTTCCTTGGCCGGAAAACAATTATCATATATGACTCTCTTTACTTGCTGAAAATAACGTAATTGAATAAGAGGCGACAAGGCACTTAAAACAAAGTGATTTTACTTCTAAGCTTACCCGTATGTTAACCATATACTGTATACAACATCAGGTGACCTACTTTAACAATTCAAATTCTGAGCTATGGGCAGGCGAAACTAGTTCTTTAAAATCACTGGCATGAGTTGTAGGCAGTGATTGCATACATATATGCGGAACTGATCTACAAGTATTGCTATTTGTTTTTTAAATATTTAAGCTGTTAAGTGAAATCTGACCCTTAAAATAAGGTAATCAAATTAAAAATTAAAAAAAAAATTAAAAATTATCCACCCACAAAGCCAAAACGTAATACTAAAAATAAATTCATTATGGACTGAAAATATATATACATAATATTTATGTTATATGAATTTAAGGCGCAATTACTACATAAGTAAGCCCCTACCAAAACCAATAACAAACAACAACACCCACAAAGTGATAGTTCTAATTTTCTAATTGCTAATGTATTTCTATAGTTCACGCTTTGGATTTTTTCTGTATATGTTTTATATAGCGACTACGTTGATTATTGTGTGTTTGCTGACTTGACTTATTTAAAATGTATGAAACAATGAACTATTGTAACGTCAAAGAAACAACACTTACACGATATTTATATTATCTGCTTGTCCCCTTTCTTTTTTCATATAATTACTCTTTTGTTTTTCAGGAGGCATCAGTGTTCCTATTTGAAAAGAAGATCGCAGATAAACTTCACAAGCCAAGACGGAAAGAGACAGTATCGGAAATTCTTCGGAAAGAAGTACAGCATCTAGAAAGAATAAAACATCCTAGAATATTAAACATAATTCATCCATTAGAAGAGTGTGGGTAAGTCTTATTTTATTCCACATTGTTTCAGGAGATAAACACTTATGTGGTTCATAACTGGTTCTGGTTTCTGTTTTTGATATAGATTATACCCGGCGTTTTTTCCTGTAGGAATTGTTCTGCACAGTTATTTTTGGGCCCTTATTGGCTTGCTGTTCGGTGTAAGTTAATGATCCGTATCCATACTTTAATCTATAATGGTTTACTTTTAAACACTGTGACTTGGATGGAGAGTTGTATCATTGGCACTCATACCACATCTTCGTTTTTCTAAAAAAAAAACAAAAAACATATGTATGCTGCTAAGCTATTTTGCACTAACTTACCACGTCGCATGATAATCATCAAAAATCTTTATTTCATACAAATATAATCAGACGAAGAAGCACTGCAATCTATCCACCTTCGCGAACTCTTGAATTCTTCTGAAACACCAAACGGTTGTGCCTCTATCTGTAGATTTTTTGTTAAACACTATTGAATTAATAGTGTTCCTATCTCTCATCTTTAACGAAGAAAGTCATTTTCACACCAAAACTAACATTTCCAATTACCAGATCTGAAACATAGCTTTTTGAAATATTCAAGTAATATTTTACTGTTAGTGTTAAATCAGACTATTCAAAGTGCCATCTTCTTTGATTATTTGGTGATAACAATTCTCAAAAGAGTAATCAATGGACTTTTGTAATAAAATGAAATAGAAAAAGTAAAGGTGACACTCCTATGTACAACTACTGGCTATCTAGAAATCTTTTTATGCAATTAATTTTATGATTTAAAATTTTTCTTTTTGTACACACCATTTGGTTAACTTCTTTCCAATATTCTTGTTTTATTGTCAGCTATTTCTTTTATTGTGATTCCATCTGAATTTAATATTTGTTATTGTTCTTTTGATGTATTTATGGTTATCTGTGTGTGATACAGAATAAATCATGCACTGTATTAGACAGTAAAAGATAATTAATAACAACGACCAAAGAGTGTACTAGCTTGCAGTTAGAACAGAACATTATCATTTGATGTGTAAAGTACAAGATAAAATTAAAAAAAAGGAAGGAAATAATAAAAGAAACACAGACAATCCTATTGTTAATGATAAACACGATTCTTAAACACAATACCATACTACAAACAGCAGTTCTGTTTCTCAGCAACAACTGTTTAGTTACCTAATGGAAACGATTTTCTGACTGAACACACATTATTTCCGGATTTTTCTGCGCCTAAGAGACGTATCCGACGTATTTTATTGCATTCATTTAAAGCTCTCTGCAATTAGATTCCAAGAAATGGAATTATGTTTCTTCCTTTTATAGTTTTACTAAAGTACTTTTGGTTAAAGTGCAACATAGTTAGCGTAATATTTGTAATTGTTCTAGTATAATAACGTAATATTTGTAATTATTATATACTTAGTAGTAAATACAGATAAATTGTATGTGTAATACAATTAATGGCAAGCGTGCTGTATCAGCCACCCATGATGATATCGATATCAGCACGGTTGCAAAAGCTTTATCACACCTTTAATCTGTATGACGTCACGTCATCGATTGCAGTCAATGTTGCAAAGCTTTATCAAATCCCTAATCAGTATGACGTCATGTCAAACCTATAGTCTGTATGACGCCATTCAAAACTCCTTATCTGTATGACGTCATGTCACATAAAAAACATCTACTTGAGGTAAATGTATATACAGTTGGAAAGTAAGTCCTTGAAAACGTCCGTTGTCGTCAAGCTTTATCAGCAACAATAGCAGGGGGAATTAATTAGGTGGCGCTACAGTCGTCCGTAACGTCAAAAAGTCCACCAAATCAATCGGTTAAAAGATTGACGTTTAAAGTATTTTTTGCAACTTGTCATGCTTTTATTATAATTAAATTTTAAAATTTGTAGGTTTTGTGACCAATATAATTTCTTTACGACATACAAACATTACAAAAAATAGCTTGTTATTGCTATTCCTTTATCCTGTCAGTTCTAAAAAAAATTAGCCATCTTTTTTGTTCGCTAAAAAAATCGATTTTTCCTAATTTACCGTTTGCGTATCCAAATACAGAAAAGAACGGTTATAATCTTAAATGAAACCGGGAAACCTATTTCAAATTTATACACTTTTTTGAAGCCATCATTTTTTACTTTTATACATCAATTTTAGTGACCACCAGCCATGTCAATTTTTATCTGGTTTTAGCTACGTTTCTACTTCAAAACAGTAAAGTTTAGCTTCTTTTCAATGTATCTGTTTCAAAGTGCTCTAAAATATTGATTTAATTAAAGACATGAATGAAATTTTGATTAAAAATTGTGGATTTTCACAATTCCATACGATACTTGTATGATTTTAAAGTAACTAAAACCCCTTTTGATCCCCTACACAAATTGACGGTGACATTGTTTTCTTTTTTCAACATACGTCATGTAACGTTTATAACAAAATATGTGTCAGGGTCATGTGCATAGTAAAAATTTACACATTGGAAACGTGAAACAACAAACATAGATCTTCTTTATTGCGTTTAAAGCTAAATGTCTTGGAAAATTCTGACAGATATGACAAACTATTGATAGCCTACTGTATGGATGGACAAAAGCACAAAAATAGCAATAGAAAATGCATTGCAAAGAAAATTTTGTAGGTAAAATACATATGAAAAAAGAAAATGAAGGTCAGTTAATAAAATCTTGCTTATATTATTATCTCTTTACTTGGTAAGCTATATTTCCATTCTCAATTTTATAGTAATAAGAGCAAAAACTAGCTTATCAAGCCAAGTCAGCCAAACAAGAAGTTTATTCATAGAGATGTGTTCTTACAAAATTGAATTTATTCAAATGGCAAATTCTTGTCAAATTTAAGCATCTTTGATCATTATTGAAGTAAAATGCACAAAATTTGTCCCCCCAGTTTCATTTCATTTCCTATTACTAGTATTCAGGTAAAGTATATATACAATACTTTGTTTATAAATATGTAATTATTTAAAGAAGCTGATACAGCAACCTGTTCAAGAGAAGAAGCCACATTTTTTCCAAAAAGTTTACTTTCATAATCTATAAAATACCCTGAGAAATAAGACAAAGGGCTACTGTGCAAGCTAATCTAATAGTTTAATTTTACAATATAATAATGATTCTGAAATTCAAAATTGTGTCACTTTCACTTATAATTTAAAGCATATATTTTTTTACAGAATTTCTATCAATATTTTTGGTATAAAACTTATAAATCCCTTTTTTGTATTTTACTGTTCAACTAAGAAACATAGGCTTGAGTTTAAAGGCTCTCTTAATTTGAATTTGTTGAGACTCTTGGTCACACTTTATAGAATATAAAATATATGATCAGTACTATTTATTTAATAATTATATCAATTTTCAGAAAGATTATTGAAATTGTATAAACTATGTTTTATTGCATTAAATATAATCAGAAGTGTTTAAAAAAATTCTGCATGTAGTATATTTCATCCGCCAGATCTAATTTCTTTCAATATAGCTAGGTTTTTAATTTTACATGTAGGTGTCATTATCCACATTTCTGAATTGTTTTTTTTTTTACTGCAATATATATTTTGTCTTTTAATTTTTACATTTAGTCCTTCTCTGAAAAATAGGGTGAAGTATCTCTTCTTTATATTATCATAACATAGTTATAAATCGAGTTTCGTTTATTTTCTTTCTAATTTTTGTAAAGTAAACTCCTTTTTTAATTTTTATGCATTTTGCTGTTTTTTTATTTTTGACTGGTGATATTAAGGGGAGATAACCACTTGCACAAATCGGCATAAAAACCACCGCTTCGGTTTGAAATCAATTTGACGTTTGCGTATCCAACATTCTATTGCCGAGATATACATATCGAGTGTTTGTCTTAATGAGATGCTTTATTAAATTTAAATTCAGCCCATCATTTTTAGTTTCCTCGTAAATATCTTCAATCTTCAATCTTTGTCGTGATGACAGAGTAATCTCTCTTGTGAATTATCCTCTGTTGTGAATTATCCTCTCTTGTAAAATTATTATCACTAATGTAGTTTTTCCTTTGTACTTAGATATTGTAGGTGGCGCTTTAAAAATATTATAGACTTATATAAATGTATCAAGTGGGGAAAAAAATGGTTAATTAGGTTATCGACATGGCATGAAAAATAAAAAAATATTAAAAATTAAAAGAAATTTGTATTAAATTATCCACTAAAACGGTTTGTTTCCTCTATGTACTCCGCTAATAGTTGATTGATACTTTCTGCATTTGGCAAATTGATTGTTAATAAATTGTCTAAATCTGTTGGAATTTGTCCTGTTATGAAATATATTTGATGGAATAATTTGTCTCTGGCATCTGAATACAGGTCACATTCAAAAAGGTAGTGTTGTACATTTTCTTTTTGTTTGCAGTGATCACAGGTTTCCGAGTTGATGTGCTGGTTTATTATAAATTGGTATGCATTTAATTTAGAATAACCTGTTCGTAAACTGTTGATTATGTTGTACATTCTTTTTGACGGGAAAGCTTTTTTTACTTAATTTTTAACTTCAGGATGAAATCTGAAATAAAGACGTCCAGCATTACTGTTTTCCCATCTGCGTTGCCATTTTTTGTAAATGAATTTCTAGCTGCTTTTTTTACATCTTGTTTTGTAAATACTATGTCATCAACTGCTAGTGTTTCTGCTTTTTTAGCAGCTTCTTTTGCCAGGGAGTCTGCCTCATCATTTCCTTTTATGTTGGCATGTCCTGGTGTCCAGTTTAAGTTGATTAAAATTCCATGTTCATTTAAATTTTTTATTTTCCCTTTGATTTCGTTAATGGTTTGATGATAGCTGTCACTTTTCCAATTAAGAGTTAAGATACCTAATGCAGTCTGACTGTCCGAAAATAAAGTTAAAGTATCAATTTGCTGTTTTGAAAAAGATTCTATGTAATCCAGTACAATTTTTATTGCTATAAGTTCGGCTAGCAAGATTGATCCTTTGTTAGAGACAGGTCTTTTTAATTTGTCTTCTTGATCATTGATGTAAATTATAGCTCCTGCACCGCAGGGGCCTGGAATTCCCAAACATGACCCATCTGTAAAAGCCACTGCTGTGTTTGGTGTTTGAGATTTGAGTTGTTCAGAGATAATTTGTTTCCCTTCCTCTATTTGGGCTGTTGTTCTTGATTTTGAGCTGCCTATGTTACGCCAGTAGTCAGGGGCTCTAATGACTGATACTAGACCTTGGTATTCATACTGTGGTTCTATCTTGTTTATATCAACCAATTCTGTATCTTTCATGTCTTCTGTTTGTTGGTACATTTTTCCTAATGGTGATATAAATTTCTCTGGATTTTCCTCCTCTTTCCAAATTTCAAATTTTCTTTTAATTGGGACATTATTACTGTATGAATTAATTTTTCCTAACTCTCTGATGGCCATTTCGTCTCTTCTTAAATCTATTGGTAATGTTCCACTAAGTACTTCTAATGCTTCAAGAGATGATTGAGATGGTAAATCTAAACACAATGCTAACCCTTTTCTTTGTATTTAATTTAATTTGTCAATATGACTTGAAGTGCTGAATTGCCAAATGCTGCTAGCATAATTAAAAATTGAACATACTAAGCTGTCATATATTTGAATAAGTGTTTTTGTTGGTACTAATGCTATTCCCTTGATTTCTCTTATAATTCCTAAAGATCTTTTGGCTTTTTTTACTGTAGATTCTATGTGACTATTGAAATTGAATTGTTCATCCAATTTTAATCCAAGTATAACTGGATTAGGGTTGTATTTTAGAATTGTGTTACCAAGCTTTAGTTTGATATTTTGGACTTTATTTTTTTCTTTACTGAATATACTGTACTCTGTTTTTTTAATGCTAAGTTTCATTCTCCAATCATTGCTCCATTTTTGTACTTGATTGAGATCTTTTTGCATTTTTTCTTGTATAACTTTTGGATCTGAATGTGAATGCCAAATAGTTGCATCATCTGCAAACTTACAGCAGTCTGCAGACACGGATTTAAAAATATCTTTTATAAAAATGTTAAACAGGATTGGGGAGATAACAGATCCTTGTGGCAGACCAATACTGGTTTGAAACCAGGGATTTTTGTAATTGTTGACCATGCATCTAGCTTCTCGGTGACTGAGGAAGGCATTAATCCACATCCACATTTTTCCTTTGATGCCGTCATTGTACAACTTTACCATTAGACCCTCTCTCCAAACGCTATCATAAGCTTTTTCAAAATCGATAAAAATTACAATAGTGGTTTTGTCTTTGTTAAATGCATTAAAAATAGCTTGTGTTAAAGATAATAAGGCATTTGTTGTACCTCTAAAATGTCGAAAACATTCTTTTTCTTGGTCCATGATGTTGTTCATTTCTACAAATCCTTCTAACCTGTATGTTATAATTCTTTCCATTAATTTTGCCACTACACTAGTTAAGCTGATAGGTCTGTAAGATGATGGTAAATTATAATTTGGTTTATATAATTTTTTTATAAATTTGACATTTGCTCTTCTCCAATTTAATGGTATAATCCCTTCATCCCATGACTGGTTAATGATGTCCAAAAGTTTGGATTTTAATTGGTTTCCACCATTGATGAAAAGTTCAGTAAAAAAGAAGTCTGGACCTGGTGCTGATTCTTTTTTTAATTTAAAAATGGATCCTTCTAACTCTTCCATTGTAATATAATCATTGTACTTGATGTTATCTGTATTTTCTTCTTGATTAGAAGTACTAATGCTGATGTATTGCTGTGTGATGTCATCATAGAATTGTTGATTAAAATTATTTGCTTTTAAATGGTAACCTTCAAAGAAGGTATTTTTCAGAATGTTAGATTTTTCTGATTCACTGAAAAGAATATTTCCATCATTTTCTTGCAATGGATGTACTGAAATTTGACCATTTTTCCCTTAAAGATTTTGCTTCTCCAATTTTTTCACACAAGTCTTCAGACCATTTATTTTGGGCATCTTTTTTTGTCATCTCAAAATCATTTTCTGCTTTTGCAACATTTTCAAAATTTTCTGGTGTACTTCTTAATTTAAATTTTTTTTGGGGTTTGTTTAGTTTTCCTTTTATTTCTCTGATATCATCATTCCACCATGGGGGGTGTTGTATTATCGTTTTTTTCTTTGGTTTGACTAAGGGAATGCATTTTGTCATACAGTTTGTTAAAGTTTCTTCAAATCTGTTGTAGTTATTTTCTATATTTTCATTTTGTGGAAAGGATAATTTTGAAAATGAGTCTTTTGCTGTTTCTTTCCATGCATTCCAATCACATTTTTTGATATTCCAATATTCCTCTTCTGATGTATTTTCTTCATGAGGATTACCTGCATTAAAATCTAACAATACTGCAATATGGTCTGATTGTACCTTTTCATGAGTTAGGGTTACACAATTTTTAACATCAGTAAATAGTTGCCTTGAAATTAGAAATAAGTCTAATACAAAACTACTTGCTCTTCTTGTAGCCTGTTCATCATTAACACAAATCAGCTTAGATGTCGTCATACATTGTTCTAGTAGTTCTCCATGTTTATTTTCAACTGTATTGTTCCATTCGAAGGATTTAGCATTTAGATCACCTACCAATATTAAATTGTTTAAATTTTGTTGTTCAATATGTGTACAAAGCTTTTTCATCAACTCTGGTTTTTCTGGTGGGATGTACGGAACCCAAAGATGAAATGTTTTGTTTTTGTTGTCTTTTACCTCAATACTGACCATTTCAATGTCTTTTAGTTCCAAATGTTCCTGTCTTTGTCCTATGAAATGATTGCTTTGATTTAAAAATATTGCAGATCCTCCCCTTGCTTTATTTGGTCTAGGTGATGTTATTGGTTTCCAATCACCAAATGACAGTGGATTTTTTTCTGATTCAAATGATTCATTTATACATAAGATGTCAACATTATATTTTTCACAAAGTTCTTTAAGTCCAGTTGCTGTTTTAAAAGATTGAGTATTAAGGAAAAGGATTTTCATGTTGAATATATATATATGGTTAGATACAGTTTTTAAATTTATGTTGGTTGATAAAGCGAATGAAGGCTGGGCAGTGAGACGATGACGATTTATGGTTTCCTTGACAGTTTCTACAGGTAGCTGGTTTTGTACAGAAAGTTTCTGAACAGGAATTTGATCCACAGTTGTAACAATATTTAGATTTTTCGTTCAGGAGACTTGACAATTTTCACCCAAACTCCAAGTTTTGCAGATAAAATAAAAAATAAAGGACTTTGATTTGATGTGTGAGCTTTGACAAGAATAAACTATGGATACTCAAGATTAGTTAGGTCAATAAGTTTTTATTACGACAATAGTATTCAGTGAGTTAAAATGAGGTTTGTCTCATCCGTTTTTTTTACTGAATTTTCACGGTCGCGTGACTCTATTGTTGCTGATAAACTTGGGGTCAAACCGTGACCTGCTTTCCAACTGTAATAATAAAGTGTATATGATATGGCTTTTTCAATATCACACACCGTATCAACCCTCAACCAATATAATAATCTCTCGAGCAGAGCTCTTGGGATTATATTGGTGTCTCGGGTTGATACGGATGCGATATTGAAAAAGCCATATGATATTTTCTATTTATTCTAGTATAATATCGTAATATTTGTAATTGTTGTAGTATAATATCGTAATATTTGTAATTGTTCTAGTATAATATATCTCAATGAAACCAATACCAGAACTTTCTAGAATACCTTTTTTTATGTATACTTAACACATGATAAACATAACACATCAAATAGTATTAAAACCTACGTTAACTCAAGTTTAAGCTCTGGAATGTTTTGCAGTATCATACTTTAAAGTTAGACATGGTTGTTGGAGTATGTAAACGGTGTTATTTATTACATAAAGGCATACACTGTGTTATTTATTACATAAAGGCATACACTCATAAGTGTGGTACTTTATAAAGCCCGTCTTTCGTCATTTTACACAATATGTGTTTGTATATACATATACTCATGCATGTTTTCCTACAAAGCCATTTTACTAACTTGTTATGAGGTGACTCTTAAATATTATAGATCATTCTCAACAAATCTTATTCTTGGTTATAGATATATATTCATATCATTTGGTTTCATTTTTTTCAGTTTTCATTCGGATATGGCTTCTTCTTATTGTCCATACGGACATGGCTTCTTTGCAGTTTACACTTAAGTCCTTGTATCTTTTCGTCTAATTCCATGGGAATGTGAATATATAAGAGGGCATTAAAATAAATGAGATAATTAGCGATATTAACATAGCTCAGACACGTGATTAAGATTACACTGAGCTGCTCATGTTGAAGGTTGATGATTGCATATTGATCATTTCATTTAACCACCTGCTCAATCAAAGACTATAAATAGATGGATCCTAAGATTAAAAATAAATTGTGTTGATAATCTTATTGAAATGGACTCTTATACTCAGCTGATTACAGAAGCGTTATAAAGTAATGCTACCTTAAGTACCATCATGTAATCTGTATCAATTTAAGGGTAACATCCTGTCAATGTGAAATATCAGACTCGTATTACAACACTTTACTGGAAAAATCAATCAGTTCGTGTATCTCTTACGAGGATATCAGAGCGAACAAAGGCTGACTAGGAATAAGCAGAGGCGGACTCAAATGTATCCTCTAGTTTTATTTATAAGCATGTTAGGTTTAGTAGTTGTCATAGGAAGTAATGGTTAATGAAAAATTGAGGAATATCAACAAAAACAATATTACAGGAATTATTATAATTTTTAAAATATTCAATTCTACCAAACTGGCCATTTGACACTGAAGGTGAAATTCCACAAATTTATTTTCCTCATTTTATCCGCAATTTTCGTTATTCACCAAATAGTTAAATTGTGAAACCTTACATGCTTGTAAAAACAGCGAAGAGAATACATTTGAATCCTTTTCTGCGTATTCATGGTCACTATGCCTTTGTAGGAATAAAATCAATACCAATTTTCATAAAATGAAGGTTTCAACGTGTAGCTTAAATTCAGCTGCCCTCTTCAAACATTAAATTACTCAATTGTTTATGTAGCATTATCCTATGGCCATATGTATATTCAAAAATCTCAAAACAAGACATTTTTTTTTAAAACTAACCAAAAAGTGTTTTTGTTTACAAATCTACATGCTGTTCCTCACCATGAGACCAATCTATTAGAAATAATGTATATTCTTGTAATGTTATATTTCAAAGTATGTAAGTTTCTCATAGTACTTCAATTCATTGTAGACTCAATATTTTATCAAAGTTTCACCTTGTATCAACCTTAGTAAGTAAATCTGAAAAATATTTAATTCAACCCCATTCAGTTTCTTGTAAAACAAGTTAACAACCGTTCAAAGTTATTGATTAATTCTAATAATGGCAATTGTATTTTATTTTAGAATGGTACCATTAACATTATCAATGAACAAGGATGTAACATGTTATTATACAATTATTTAGTATTTAAGGAGTGGCAACAAATAATGCATCTCAATAATTCACTGCATCATGCAACGTTATTGTTGATAAATTTATATGGAAACCCTACATCACACGAAACACCACATGGCACGAAACATCACACGACACGAAATAGTAATATTTAGAAACCATACGACAATATATTGGCGTGGGAGTAGACTGAAAAGTAGGAGGGGGTCAAACTTCTTAAGTTGACAAAAATATATTATACGTTCTAATACTGTATCAATATATTTTTTGGCAAAATATAGGCAACACTAGTATTAAATTGATTGAGAGAAAACAAATCCGGATAACAGACTAAAACCGAGGGAAACACATCAACTACAAAATGAAATAAACGGAAGAACACTGATGTGCAACAAAAACAAACGCCAATGCTACATACAAAAAAATCCCGAACTTTTTGATAACAGTTGCCATATTCCTGATTTGGTACAGGACATTTAAGGTACCAATAAACAGTTAGCATTTGAAGCTGAAATTGGGTCTCTATGTGCAGGATTATGGACAGGCATTTTGAGATGGATATTGCCATTTTAACATTAATACCCAAACATGTATACATATTTAGAATCCTATTTCTTAGCAGATTTCAAATCACTTACAAAAAAGGTAAAACCAATTTCAATAGTTATCAGACATACATTTTTCAACACTAATATATAGCCTTCCCTAAAAATGAAAAGTGAGAGTCTTTCGTCTCAATTTCAAGCAAATTAACTTTCAAAGTTCTTGCTAAATTCACATCTTACCACAACAGTCAACAAATTCTCATATAATTTCAGAGTCACTACTGGAATATACATGAACATGAACCCGAAATTTACACTTCAACATGAACAAAACATGGTCCACTCTTCTCTTGAATCATAACTTCCCATTAAAACCACGTTCATAGCAACAATTTTAAATATTCTTAATCTTTACATACTTTTAGCTTGGGTTTGTCTTTTATGTAAAAATATCCAACGGGGCTAAAATGCGAAACTAACAATCTGAATTGTGTATTGCTACCTCAAGAAAAATGGTGACTAGAACCTGGTTTTATGGCAAAAGCGTATTTGGGAAAAAACATAATGTTGTCTCCCTTACAGCTCACCTTTCTTCTACGTCAGCACAAACGACAACATTAAAGCTAACTGAGATTATCATATATAAGGACACAAAGATTTGGGGATACTGCCAATAATTTATGAGAATACTATAGCTGATGATTGAGCTGTAAATATCCAGTGGCAATCTAAACACATATTCAGAAGGACAACATGTGGATGCTATATGAATATTAACCTTGCTCTGTACTAGACCGACACGCTTAGTCGGTTTTCAGCTACAACTAGAAATAACAGTCCTCAGGAAGACATTATTTTGGCTCCCAGTCAACCAGTCTTGGTTTCCGATACATATGCTGCATATTTAGCGTAAAAGCAGCAAAAAGTAAAATCACAAAAACTCCGAGGAAAATTCAAAACGGAAATTCCTAATCAAATGGAAAAATCAAATGATAAAACACATCAAACGAATGGACAACAAATGTCATATTCCTGACTTGGTACAGCCATTTTTAAATGTGGAAAATGTGGGATTGAATATGGTTTTATAACGCTAAACCTCTCAATTGTACGACACTTGTAAACACAAATTTCAGACATGGGTTCGAACCTACGACCCCCAGGAGTGAATGACTTCACGTATAAAGTTATTTGTTTAACTCCTGCGAAACGGAAATTGTCCAATTAAAAAAAGGTTATATAAGTTAAACAAAATATGAAAATGAACTGAATCAGTGTTTTTCTGTTGATCATTAACTATAACAATGCTTTAGTATTACTTCGTCTTGTATCTAATTGTAGTGATAGCCTGGCGTTTGCTTCAGAGCTTATTTTTGTTTCTAATTGTAGTGATAGCCTGACGTTTGCTTTAGAACCTATTTTGTTTCTAATTGTAGTAATAGCCTGGCGTTTGCTTCAGAACCTATTTTTGCCAGTCTTGCCAATTGTTTAGGAACTCATGACAGACTGCCAGTGCCTGTGATACAAGAACTAAAGGTATGTATAAGTCATGCATTTCTTAGTCCACATTAACAAGCCAAAAAAACATGAAAGAGTACATAGAATTTATACTAGGGTTTTGGACAATATTACACTATTCACCACATTGACATTAACTGCAGCTGGATATGGTTTTTCCTTTGGACACATATCCATTTGTACGGATAAATTTTACAATTTGTAATCGTACTGAACTATGTCTTATATAAAAGAATTGGCCACACATTGCTTCGAATATCAGTCTGATTTTTGCGTGATACGAAACCAGACAATAGGAGTCCGAACCACAATTTCTCAAACAAATCCTTCCTATTTCACATCCATTTCAAGTTAATCTGATATGGATTGGGCTATTACTTTTAGCACTTTTTTGGTCCAATTAGCGCTGTGGATAAACAAAATGTATGAAGGGGTTATTTTCATTTTTTTTAATTAATTTTTTACAATGTTATAGACAAAACCTTCAAAAATGAAAAAAAAACGTGACCGTTTAGTTTAAAAACCTATAAATACCTCCAGATAACAAAATGTAAAACAATGCAAGAGAATCAAGAAATAACATTAAAAAATAAACAATTATAGACAGCAACTAACCACAACCTCCACAGTAGAGGTTCTGGGATTTCTTGTTTGCAGTTGGAACATGCACCTAAAGATGTGACGGAGTTATACACATTGTCTAAATCAAGTTATTACCTCTAGCAACAACATATATTTTGCATATTCCATTGACGTCACAAACAATAAATTTTTCCGAATAATTATTGATGTTTATTTTGGCAATTTATTTTTTACATAATACTTTAACGTGTAACTTTGCCCATATCTGTAACAACATTCAATGTCGCATTATAGACTCCCTTGACGGTTCTGACAGTATAATTTCTTGTGTTTCAGACCTTCGGAGGCAGTCAAATTACTGCCATCCTTGGAGGAAAGTTTTGTTATAGATATCCTATTATACATTTAAACTTTTGATAAAATAAGATTTAATTTCTGAGAAAATGCAAAAATGTATTCCCATGAGAAATGAATGAAATTATAGTGCAACATAAACTTGTAAAATTGTGTCTTAAGGTAAATGAGAAGCAGTAGACATTTTGTTGCGTATAAATATATAATTTTGTTATGAGAATCAAAGAAACAGTTCAATACTAATTCCCTTACGATAAAAGCAGAAGCTTACGGTTATATACTACCACAAATAAAATTTCAGAATACTTCTAATCAAAGGCTTGGGAATACAACATTTCTTTACACTAACTTGGTAATAATACGAGAATGATTTCCTTGTTCACATTAAACATCTGGTCAGTGTTTTATGTTTTATTCCTTCAATTTGCATCCAAACTTCTCCAATTTCTGTAAAGGAATACAAAATAATAGGATTTGTTTCTTACTGTAGTGTTAATGAAAAAGTATAAAAGCTCCGATTTTATTTCTAATCAATTTTGAATTGATTGTTTAACTATCCATATTTTGATCCCTCCGCGTGATGAATTAATGTAAAACATTAAGTAAAAGCAGGCAATTAATAAAAAAAGATACCATAGTTAAGACCGATTCTTTCTGCAGACCAACAGTACTTGTGTTCAGACCAACTGTCATGTGTTAAGGTTAACAGTACTTGTGTTCGGACAAACAGTACATTGTTCAGGCCAACAGAACATGTGTTTAGGCCAACAGTACATGTGTTCAGGCCAACAGAACATGTGTTCAGACCAACAGTACATGTGTTCAGGCCAACAGTATATGTGTTCAGACCAACAGTACATGTGTTCATGCCAACAGTACTTGTATTCAGAACAACAGTACATGTGTTCAGGCCAACAGTAATGTGTTCAGGCCAACAGTATATGTGTTCAGACCAACAGTACATGTGTTCGAGCCAACAGTCCAACAGAATGTGTTCAGGCCAACAGTATATGTGTTCAGGCCACAACAGTGTTAAGTATATGTGTTCAGGCCAACAGTATATGTGTTCAGGCCAACAGTACATGTGTTCAGACCAACAGTGCATGTGTTCGACCACTACAGTGTTCAGCAAATAGGTTTTTGATTAACGTTTGCAAGAATGATGGGTTGGATAGGATGAGATATGATGGGAAAGGAGGATAGTAATTTAACATTTACGTTTATGGAGTCAAGGAGTGTGGAAAGTGATAATCTATCAGCTATAGTTGAACTTAAGGATAGCATCAATAAAAAAGAAAAACTCCATATGCAGTTTTTTGTTGGATGATAGGAACTAAAGTTCAAACAGGTTTTTTTTTTTTTTATAGGAGAACCCAAACGCGATATTCATACTTTGCCAAATCCCTATTATATTTGAAACTGGAGATATAAAAGCTTATTAAATGTCTTTTTCAGGTTCAATTTTTACCATGTCTCACGACATAATATGATATCCATATATGCAGCTTTGTAGGTTTTCAATTTTGCCTTAAACCATGGTTACCATTGCACAATTAAATATATTGATCTTTTTTGTCGGCACGACAACATAATATTTGAGTCTAAAAGTTTTTGATTTTAATATCAATTCTTGATTAAGAGGCTGACGAGATGACTATGGGTCGATAATTTAATTATAAGGTTTCATTTGATTTGTGCATCCACTGTTATAGCAAAAATGTGCAAATATACATCAGATAATTCAATTATTTCGTTAGAACGCATGGCATGAAATTTATTCTTTGGTAAACAAACACATATATTGACATTTTATGCTTTTTAGGACCTTTATACATGTTAACTTTATGTAAGGTTTATCTACAGTTTATGATGCTATACATGAATGCAAAATGTATTTCGATTAATTGTCATTTGGTCTCTAGTGGATATTTGTCTCGTTGGCAATCAAGTACATCTTCTTATCTTCATGCAATGACATCTGCTTTATTTGATATCTTGTAGATAGTTGTCCCATTGGCAATGTCGACGATGGAAGTTTTTAACGACCTTGGCTGGCTATATAGCCCTTGCACGGTCGGATTGGCACTATTACCACATATCCTCGTATATATGTTATTTGGTCTCTGTTAAAAAGTTGACTCATTGGCAATTTTACCCCATCTCATTATCTTTATAAGTAAAAATATCTTTTCGTAAGGTTTACAATAAGATATTTTAGATAAATGTAAAATCCTTCCTTTTATAGGCGGGGAAATAATCAAAAAGCCGATCCAACCATAATTATTCTATCAAATTAAATATATCCACAAGAAAGATGTGGCACAATGTAAATGAAAAAAAAGACATTAATCGAGCACTGAATTATACAGGTACATTTCAATGTTGTTATTTTGCAATTTATATAAAACAGATCAACCGCAGATTGATTCCGTTTTAGAGTTAAATGCTGTTTCATGCGAATCGTTCCGGAAAGGCGAAAAGCATATCGATATCAATGTGTATAGAAATATATAGTTTCTATACATAACTAATTATATGTGAAGTTACGAAACAGCAACATAATTTTAGAATTAAATTTCGAGAAATTCCTTACGCGATCGAAAATAATCTACATGTATCATGTTGAAATGCTGAATGAATGTTACTTTTTAAATTGCATAAAATTATAGTATGATATTTTGTAAGTATAGTATGATATTTTGTAAGTATAGTATGATATTTTGTAAGATATCATATATAGCTTTTAGCAGGAAATTACTCATCTTCGCTAGCCTAGGGTTACGATTGTAACCCTTGGCTAGCGAAGATGGAAATTACTTCAATAGCAACGAAAATTGCATCGTTATAGAGAAGGAGTCTCTTGTGGCAATGTTAATGTTTCTTCTAACATTGTCCTACACAACGTACCTGATATAGTTTTTGGGTTAAAAATCCTAGTATAATGTCGACCTTACGTGATGGTATGCATGTGTAATATTATAAAAGCAAATCGACTGATTATAAAAAAAAAGATGTGGTATGATTGCTAATGAGACAACTCTCCACAAATGACCAAATGATTTCCTATGTTCTTTGGAAACAAAGTATAACAATCAGAGTGACAAATCCTTGGTCAATATAAATATTGTATGTGTAGTGTTTAATAAATTCTTGTTAGTCATTATAATAATAATTTGCTAATTCTATGGCAAAAAAAAGATAAAAAGAGACCTTTAGAACAATAAAAAATCACGAATCAAAAGTCGAAGAAAACCTCACACAACCATTACGAAAAGAAAAACGAACGAAAACACAAGGTCTTACTCTACACGAGTCTTCAAAACACTACCCATAAAACCGAAGACCGCTCAACTTGAACTCCACGAAAGACGCATGTGATCTAAAATGTGCCGAAGGATTATTTAATCCTGCTTCAGTAGTTACTCAAAGCGTATAAATCTTGGATAACATACGATTTGGAGCCAAGTCAGATAAGATTTTAACTATCCCTAAGAAATAAATACCATCAACACAATCTTACTTTATACTTGACCGAATGTTAAATTCTTTTTGATTTTTTTTACTGATTCCGGTTGAAACAAAACACATTTATTTTGGATTATAGGAAAAAAAACTTAGATTACAATGAGAACTATGTATTTTTTGACAAAATCATTAGAGTTTATTTATTTTTTCAGGATTACAAGTTTATATTCTACGAAATTCAATGTGGCATTCTTCAGGTAAGTGCTTATATACAGATAAACAGACATTTGGCTGGAGTATAGAAATCCTAATATAATGAGGTATTTTCTTTTTAAAATGTATGATGGTACTGAATACCATATATGTATATAGATTGAGGTATTTGTTCAAATGTGTTTCGCAAATGTATAATGGTGTAGAATTCTTGGGTGTGTACCTTGGTAATACGATATATGTATATGATGTAGGTACTTTACAGTAATTTTCGAAATTGTGATATGGTGTAAGAAGTTCTTGCTTGGTGCTGTGACACATTCTCTCTTTCATAGATATTGTTAATAGTTGTAAAAAAGTAATTTATTTGTTTAAAGATATGTAATATGAACATGATCTTTATATGTCAGTAGGCCGTGAGTACTACACATTTCCATCTTTATATAGAGCTTTCGGATATAGCCTGTAAAGATACTATATCTCCATATTAATTGGAAATGTCTTCTGGGATATTAAAAAGATGACAGAATCGTATATGCATGTCGGAGAAATATGTATATTATAATCACTAAACGGAAAGTCAAATCATGAACAATCTACCGAAAACAATCTACAGAGGCTCATTTGTTCCGAACATCATTTACATTGATTTATTTAACTTTGGTCGTATTATACGCCAATAAATCCGGTCAACACTAAACGAGATCTTCATTTTTCGTTGTACTATAAGTACCATTTAATAGAGTTCAGAAAGGATATAATGTATATCACTTAAAGAAAAGTGTATTTGGAATTATTTCTGTAAATTGTGTGGTTCAAATGCCTTGAAATTATTTTTGGTCCACAGGTCAATGTCGATATTTTGATCAAATTTTATGACAATTAAACGAGCCAAATCCATTTTAGTCAAAGAGTTGGACACCCCTTTAATCGTATTACATAGTACTGCAATCAAAGAAAGGGGCGAGCCACGTTGGAATGTCTCATGTCTTAACACTTTAAAAGGCACATAAGGCCACACCAATTTAATTTCTTGTTCTACGGATTTTTGGACTCCAAAATTTGGGGCGAGCGAGCGATTTGAAAATTTAAATAAAAAAATATTTAATTTGCACATTTTTGAGGCGAAGCTTGAAAAGTAAAGGCGAGCGATTATAATTTTTTTTTGTAAACATAAAATAATAGGTTTTGACAATATTAAAACTTGATTTATCACTTGTACTTTGACATTTCTTTAATTTCTGAAGTATTTTTTCCCTGTTCATTAAGAAATAATTAAATCTGGTCTATGTATGTGTGACTGACAGTGAGACAATTCTCCATCCAAATCATAATCAGTTTGGGGGCAATATAAATATGTCTTTTACATGTTTTATGAGGGATCAATATAAGTTATAATATATTTGTTTGTACAAAAGGGCTCATATTTTCTCATAGAACTATATATCTATCTGGTATTAAATGGTCAAAACATGTCCAAGAATTTAGTAATATTCCTGGACTTTAACCATGTTAACACATTTATATTATTCAAAATAAGTGGACCCCTCTTTTAGAAAAAATTATTTAAAATATGATGTAACTCTCCTCTTTTTGAGTACAAAATTCTAAGTGTTCAAAGGTTTTGTATAGAAGAACTATACAAATCCTTGGTATTTCTATTTCTTTTCTACATCAGTAAAATGACCCCTTGTCTGAGGGATGGTTGTTCTCAACCTGATAATAACAAACACAGGTCAAAGTACAGTCTTTTACACAGGGCTTTGATACAGACCAAACAGCAAGCTATAAAGGACCCCAAAATTATTAGCGTACACAATTCGAACAGGAAAACCAACAATCTCATTTATATATCCAAACGGGAAAATACCAATGAACAATATCAACAAACGATAACTGCTGAACGACATGCTCCTGAATCAATCAGGACAGGTGCATAAACATGCAGTAGCTTTGTATAGTTTGTTTCGCCAGCATACAATATAATTGCAGTGGAAGACAAATCCTTCAGAAGTTTTTTGTACTTTATTCTAACAACGAACATGTTTTGATAGGGAATATAAGTAAGGGGGAAAGAAACCAATTTTTTGTTCTTCACGGAAATACCCGCTGTTATCGGAGCACTCCAGGTTTCATGCTGAAACAAATGTTCTCACCTCTACATCTACATCTATACATCTATACTATTGATCTGCAGTGGAAATCCATAACGCAGATACTGCTGTGCAAACGTCAACCTGCGTGCTCAGTATTTACAAGTGCAATTAAAATGCACAGATATTTACACAGTGTTGTGGGGTGCTTTTATGTTTAAAATCGTTATATACAGGTTAGACTGTGATTTAACAAATGTTGATATCTTTTTATAATATTTACAAAAAACAAACGGTGCCGGAAATGGACATGATAACAATTCCGGATGCGGGAAGGGGGAATATAAAAAAAATAAAAAAAAATCTGTTTTGAAAAAAATAGGTGCGGGCGGGTCCGTCGAACAAGGGATCAAATTGTTGTGGCCTAATATAATTTTACCAATCTGACCTTACCTTAAATGTTTCATAATAACGCAATAACTATAAAACTTAAGTGCAGATGTTTTGAAGTAACATTAATAGTATATGTATATTTTTCTTGCTTTCTGAATTCATTGTATGAGTTACATATATGTCAGAAGACGTCATTGGTACATGGTATGTCACCCTATTTCTACTATAAAAAAATAGTAAAATATACATTTTAGGTTTAAACAAGATTAAACTGATTTTTAATTGTAACATGAATCGTAACTTAAAGTTTAAAACTTCCTGATTGCATTCTGCGCCAATCCAAATGTGCATTTTATTTGCTAAATAGGAGGTAACAGCAGTTTGCGTATATTAAAAAGTCGTCAGTTCGTGAGAAAAGTGTTTATAACAATGTAAAAATATGGAAATATGGTACGATTTCCAATCAGACAACTATGCACCAGGGACCAACTGACGTATATGTTGACAACAATAGTCGCAGTACAGCCATCAACAATGAACAAAACCGATACCGTATGGTCAAATATATATAACGCCCCGACATGACAAAGTGTTAAATGACTTAAATTTGCCTGACTTATGCACAAAACAGTAAACGAAAAACAATATGATAAACAGCAAAGAACGACCGCCACTAGATTCAGGCTTTGAATTAGATACATACAGAAGGCGGCGCAACAGACACAAAAGACACCAAGCACAGATCAGTACAGTTCTGTCAGTTAATGAAAGCTAGTAAAAGCCAATAACAACTAATAGAAATAATCATGTATCTAAGACTTTAATTGGATTGAGATTCAGATTCAATAGTTTATTAAAGTCTCACCACTTGTATAACATTATTTGCCTATTACCGTAATTGACCCTAGTATAATTAGAGACCTTTATTTTTGTTGTCTCCCTTTATGAGGGACATTAATTTTTATTTACAATGGAGAGCTAGCAGAAAAAGCAAATTTACCTGTGCGTAATGTGAGTAATCTATAAGGTGTTCAAATCTTTTAATTACATTAATTTGTTGTTTAGCTAAATACTTTTGACATAGAAATTATTTTTCATGAAAAATTAGTTAAACCGCCGATACATCACTTTCAATTCATCATGCTTGGCAAAAGCCAATTTTGTTCGGTATGGAACCAGTCTACGTTTGTCAAAGGGAAGTAATTTGTTTAAAAAGTGTGTAATAATAGAATCAAATCGGTAATTGGCAAATGGACTATTAGTTGTCAGTATCTTAGATGAAATGTCACAAGATTTTACTGCAATAATCAATGTGACAGATATAAGCCACACCAATTTAATTCCTTGTCCGACGGACCCGCCCGCACCTATTTTTTTCAAAACAGATTTTTTTATTTTTTTTATATTCCCGCTTCCCGCATCCGTAAATGTAATCATGTCCATAAACATTTGTCTTCAGATGAAAGTCTTTTAAACCTGTATATAACGATTTTAAACCTATTAGCACCCCACCACACTGAACATATCTGTGAAACCAATTAATCCCAAGTTGGAGTGCTCTGCGAAATATAACAGCGGAAATACCTGTACAGAACAAAACATAGGTTTCTTTCCCCCTTACTTATATTCCCTATCACAAAATGTTCGTTGTTAAAATAAAATACAAGGAACTTCTGAAAGAGTTGCCTTCAACTGCAATTATATTGTATGCTGGCGAAACAAAACTATCCATAGCCGCTGTATGTTTATGTACCTGTCCTGATTGATTCAGGGACCTGTCGTTCAGCAGTTGTCGTTTGTTGATGTGGTGCATTGGTATTTTCCCGTTTGGATATATAAATTAATCATTGGTTTTCCTGTTCGAATTTTGTACACTAATTATTTTGGGGTCCCTTATAGCTTGCTGTTTGGTATTGATCAAAGCCCTGTGGAAAAGGCCGTACTTTGACCTGTGTTTGTTATTATCAGATTGGGAACATTACCCCACCCCACCCCCTTTTCAGACAAGGGGTAATTTTACTGTTGTAGAAAAGAAAATGAAAATACCAAGAATTTCTAAAGTGCTACTATACAAAACCTTTGATAATTTATAATTTTTTACTCAAAAAGAGGTTAAATACAACATATTTTTAACAACTTTTCTAAAAGAGGGATCCACTTATTTTGAATAATATTAAACTGTTAAAGTAAATGTGTTAACATGGTTAATGTCCAGAAATATTACAAAATTCTTGGACCATTTAATACCAGATAGATATATAGTTCTTTGGGAAAATATGAGCCCTTTTGTACTAAAAAGTGTTTTTTACCAAAAAATATATTATAAAGTTATATTGACTCCTTATTAAAAGGGATATTTATAACATTAAGGGGTTGTTCCCAAACTGATTATGACTTGGATGGAGAATTGTCTTATTGTCAGTCACACATACAAAGACCAGATTTAATTATTCAACTATTTCTTGGTAAAGAGGGAAAAAAATACTTCATAAATTTAAAAAATGTCAAAGTACAAGTGATAAATCAAGTTTTAATATTGTCAAATCCTTCTATTTTATGTTAACAAAAAAAATTATAATCGTTCGCCTTTAATGTTCAAGCTTCGCCTCAAAAATTTGCAAATTAAATATTTTTTTTATTAAAATTTTCAAATCGCTCGCTCGCCCCAATTTTTGCAGTCCAAAAATCCGTAGAACAAGAAATTAAATTGGTGTGGCCTTATGATTTTTTATAAAAAATTGTAAACGCCATAAGTATGCATGATTAAAAAAGGATTATATGAAGAACATAACGGCTGAACTTACTAACAAAAAGTAAATTAACATCTTATTATACCAATTTTGCCTTATTGAGGGACAGACGAAACTACCTTTGGCAATTTTTGCATGCTTAGCTTTTGTAATGTTCAACGAAAACATTATCAAACATGCATCACAGAAAACATACACAACCTATAAGCATGTTGTATACAATCAACTAATTGAAATCACAGCAAATCGTATCAGTCCAATGATTGCAAATCTATGAAATAGGTTTCGATCTGCTAGTCGATCCAATGGTTGTAAATTAAAGCAATTAGTATTGATCTTATGGACGATGTCATGGCGCTATCGAAACTGGAGGGGTTGGGGTAGTTCGGGGGGTTCGTATACAAATAAGCACTGTTAAAATCGACGTTCTGTTTGAATTGTAACTTTTAGTGTTGAGTTCGTGAATCCATGTAACCCTCCCTCCCCTGGAAATTCCTGGCTACGGGCCTGTATCTCCTACGACATCTATAGCGTTTACTGTCTGTCATGTTCTATATTTCTTGTTAATTGTTTCGCTACAAATTGAAGTTTCTAAGAATAATGTCAGTAAAACTATTTTCAATAATTGAAATTTGTAGTATAAGATATGAACAATGACTTGAATCGATCTTTATTCCTGCTGTTTCTTCCTTTTAGCATTCTCATTACAATTTTAACAAAACATAATAGGTTTATTCTTTACGTAAAACACTAAGTCTGACAAATTAGATAAAAAATCTAAATGTCAGCATCTTCATTTAACAATATATCTTATCATTAAGAAGCAGAACGGAAACTGGAGTCTTAAACTTCATCAATTATTATATTTGGCTTAAACTGGAAAAAAATAAAAACATAAAAAACAAGAATGTGTCCTCAGTACACGAATGCCCCACTCGCACTATCATTTTCTATGTTCAGTGGACCGTGAAATATGGGTAAAATCTCTAATTTGGCATTAAAATTAGAAAAATCATATCATAGGGAACATGTGTACCAAGTTTATAGTCGATTGGACTTCAACTTCATCAAAAACTACCTCGACCAAAAACTTTAACCTGAAGCGGGACAGACGGACGAACGAACGGACGGACAGACAGACGGACGAACGGACGGACGGACGGTACGAACGGACGCACAGACCAGAAAACATAATGCCCCTCTACTATCGTAGGTGGGGCATAAAAACATAAAATGCCACATATACAATGTCATTGTAAAGTCAAGTTATTATCAGCCAAAACGGAAGTTTTTACCTCCGCCATAACATACACTTCCTGATACTTATTTGCACCTGTATTTTCCCCCCATCTTCCTTTTTTAAGACATGAAAATAATACAGATGTCATAATAATACTTATGCTACCGGTCTGCAGTTCTGGAACACCTCATATACTACTGGTTGTGATATAAAAAAAAAAAAGATGTGGTATGATTTCCAATGAGGCAAATCTTCACACGAGACGGCATAGTTCATGTAAAGACTTGCAAGTTTATCGTACTTGTTTCTGTTTTTTTGTTTAGGTGGTTTTGTTTTGGTTGGGTTTTTTTAAACGCAGGTGTCGATGAATCATTGTTCCAAGGTGTCCATTGGTCAATTTCAACCCTTTAGATGATATCAGTTTCGGTTTCTGCTACTTTTCATATTTACATAGATCAATCGAATAACATTCATTAAATAGTTTTTACCTTTAATAAATGTTTCTATTTGTTGTTTTTTTCCTAGATCACAGAAGCCTTATCTTATTTACATAGTACAGAACAGTTAGTCCACAGAAATGTATGTCCTCAAAGCATCGTGATAACAACAAGGGGGACATGGAAATTAACGGGACTTGGATTCAGCGAGAAAATACGAGAAGGCAAGGTAAAGGGCTGTTCAACAACAAAAAATAAGACGAGTAATGAAAAGGGATTTATTCAATAGAGTCTAGGATTTATTATCGTAAAAATCAAATATAATTTATAACACAGCAAAGAAAAGGGAATATATCAAGAATTGCAACAAACTTAATTTTCAAGTAATACTATGAAAAAAAAAATACACAGTCTAAACACAGAAAAGATGAAAAAGTAGAAAACATTAGATTAATTTGTGATATGTTGTGTCCATGTCTTAAAGGAGATGTAGGATATACGTTAAGTTGATAGCAACCTAGCGACACATTATGATACTTTTAATTGAAACATTCTGTAGAGATTTTTTAAATAGAAGATAAGTAAAATACCCATTGAATATCAAATTGAGGTATCAATTTCATTGGTCATTTACGAAAGAAAAAACAAATTAGAATAATTGCAAAATATTGAATGCCTTCACATTTCACTGTAGGATAAGTGGTGTAGAAAAATGTTAGAAAAAAAGAAATCTTTAATGTATCATTATTATTGTGACAATGTGACAATGTGATCTTTTTGTTCGCTCAATGAAACGCTGAGAATGAATTTCTCTTTTCTTCTGAGTGCTTTTCTTTGTGAATTTCAAAGAAAACGAACACTTCTCATCAAGTAGAACGCTTACAGTGCTCGTGTTTTGAATACTATAATTATTGTACTTTTCGACACTCAGTTTAGCTGTACTGAAAAAAACATGTTATCGGATTATGTTTAAATAGGTTGGCATATAAAATCGAATTTAGGAAAACAAGAATAAAACGCATTAAATTTTTAGTGTTTAACTATAGTATTGTTATTTATCAATGTTTTAGTTGACACATTTTACGTTTAATGGTTCTGTGGTGATTGATCGGATCTGTAATTATTTCTTGCTCTGTGGCCGCTAGCAAATGACGCAGGTTTGAAGTACTAAAAACACATCGATTTTGGCAATTTTCATGTCTTGTTAAAACATAATAATAAGTGTTTTTCAGGATATTTACTGAGGCTTTAATCATTGAAATCCATGTTTCTTTATATAAACCTGAATTAGTCTCAGTAGAAACGCCCACTTTCTTACATTATTGCTTGTTCTCGTGTGATGTGTGGCGAATCATTATGGAAATCTGTACAGTCAAAATGTTTTTTATGTTCTCTTTAATACTTAGAATGAATAACTCTAACTATTTATGTGCCTACTAAACAGACATCTTCACAAATTAATTGATTTATTGCTATGATACCGACGGAGTTTTTACTTTATATTCATGGCATATTCTGTTTTATAATACTTTTATTTATGAAACAATAATAGAAACGATATATCCTACATTAATTTCTGTTTCAGGAATCGACAGCATGTCATCCGTGGAGTACTAAATTTCCCAAAATGGCACAACCAGACTTAAATTACATTGCACCAGAAATACAAACTTGTAAAACGTGTAGTTATTTTAGTGATATGTTTCTCTCGGAATTCTAATATGTACAATATATACTGGTGGTAGCGCCGTAATAGATGCCGGGTACAACAGTCAGCAGTATCTAAAACAACTAGATCAAGTAATATACCTTGCTTATAAGTTGTGTCTTAATAATTAGAGTCCACTTTCTTGTTATTAAAGACAGTTCATCATTACTACGAAGCTTCTAGCTAACCGTAAGGTCTCTTTCTCTGTTTTAATATTCCATTTATATTGCAGTGTATGCCCATCTATAACTATTAATGAGTTGATTAATTGGTCAAAAATATTTCAAATTTTGCCGAAACTTGTAAATACACAGAAAAAGATGTGGTTATTCAAAGCCCTTTTAAATCATACCGAAGATGCAAACATATTATAATGGGGAGATTGTCTTTGCACTTTTTGGTTTTGTTTGTAAATATTTCATTATTCGTGGTTAACTCATTCGTAATAACATGGTTATATGATATTCCAGCACTAGATGCGCTTTTCGATAATAAACGTCTCTTCTGCAATGCACCAGGTCTAAAAGTTAAGAAAATTCAAAATACGTTTTCAAGAAATTTTCAGCTTCTAGACCAAAAAGGACATTCATAGACGAGATTTCCATGCGGAAGATATATTTCGTAGTTTTGAATTATTACAAAAATAATGCTTTATGATATCTAGTATCCTTTAATCTTTCATAAACAAGCTAAATATGTTGAAATTTCTCAAAAGTCTTCTGTGTGAAATAAATTCTTGTAATTTTATAAGGTTTTTTTTCAAGCAAATGAAGAGGTTGATATGTAAAGATGACGAACTTTTGGAATCTTGCTACAAAACTCTGCATTTCTGTAATTTCAATTTAAGCCTGCTTGCATACGATATATGATCATTTGATAATTTTATTTTTTAATAGTTAACACAACGTTTTGGTGACATAGCTCATCAAATGCCTCTGTTGTTGGTTGAACCAGTGGAGAAAATGATCAATAAAGACATAAGATATCGCCCTACTGCTCAACTCTTCTCATTGGTAAGTGTATCTTTAGACAACACAGGATCGACTATAACGCAACAGCTCAACTGTTCTTTGTGGTAAGATCTTCCTCAATACAAACAAAGATACCTAGAGTTCCAACTTCCTCCTCAATATAAATCATACCACATCTCCTTGGCAATCATACCACATCTCCTTGCAATCATACCACATCTCCTGGCAATCATAAACATCTCCTGGCAATCATACCACATCTCTTGGCGATCATACCACATCTCTTTGGCGATCATACCACATCACCTGGCAATCATACCACATCTCCTGGCAATCATACAACATCTCAATGGCAGTCATACCACATCTCAATGGCAATCATACCACATCTCCTGGCAATCATACCACATCTCAATGGCAATCTACCATATCTCTTGGCAATCATACAACATCTCAATGGCAATCATACCACATCTCCTGGCAATCATACCACATCTCAATGGCAATCATACCACATCTCTTTGGAAATCATACCACATCTATTGACAATCATACCACATCTCCTGGCAATCATACCACTCTCTTTGGCTAATCATACCACATATCTTTGGCAATACAACATCTCAATGGCAATCATACCACATCTTCTGGCAATCATACCACATCCTTTGGCAATCATACCACATCTCTGGCAATCATACACATCTCCTGGCAATCATATCACATCGCATGGCTATCATACCACATCTCTTTGGCAATCATACAACATATCAATGGCTATCATACAACATCTCCTGGTAATCATACCACATCTTGCAATCATTACCACATTTCCTGGCAATCATACAACATCTCAATGGCTATCATACCAATCTCTTGGCAATATACAACATCTCAATGGCAATCATACCACATCTCCTGGCAATCATACCACATCTCAATGGCAATCATACCACATCTCTTTGGCAATTCATACCAATCTCATTGCAATCATACCATATCTCATGGCAATCATACAACATCTCTTTGGCAATCATACCACATCTCCTGGCAATCATACCACATCTCAATGGCTATCATACCACATTTCTTTGCAATCATACCACATCTCAATGGCAATCATACCACATCTCTTTGGTAATCATACCACATCTCCTGGCAATCATACCACATCTCCTGGCAATCATACCACATCTCTTTGGCTATCATACCACATCTCATGGCAATCATACCACATCTCTTTGGCAATCATACAACATCTCAATGGCAATCATACACATCTCTGGCAATCATACCACATCTCTTTGGCAATCATACCACATCTCCTGGTAATCATACCACATCTCTTGGCAATCATACCACATCTCTGGCAATCATACCACATCTCAATGGCTATCATACCACATCTCTTTGGCATCATACAACATCTCAATGGCTATCATACCACATCTCCTGGCAATCATACCACATCTCTTTGGCAATCATACCACATCTCTTTGGCTATTATACCACATCTCAATGGCAATCATACCACATCTCTTTAGCAATCATACCACATCTCTTTGGCTATCATACCACATCTCTTTGGCAATCATACACACTCATGGCAATCATACCACATCTCTTGGCTATCATACCACATCTCTTTGGCTATCATACCTCATCTCGTTGGCTATCATACCACATCTCCTGGCAATCATACCACATCTCTTTGGCTATCATACCATATCTCAATGACAATCATACCACATCTCTTTGGCTATCATACCACATCTCAATGGCAATCATACCACATCTCTTTGGCAATCATACCACATCTCTTTGGCAATCATACCACATCTCTTTGCAATCATACCACACCTCCTGGCAATCATACCATATCTCTTTGGCTATCATACCACATCTCAATGGCAATCATACACATCTCTTTGGCAATCATACCACATCTCCTTGCAATCATACCACATCTCTTTGGCTATCATACCACATCTCAATGGCAATCATACCACACCTCCTGGCAATCATACCATATCTCTTTGGCAATCATACCACATCTCTTTGGCAATCATACACATCTCATTGGCAATCATACCACATCTCTTTGGCAATCATACCACACCTCCTGGCAATCATACCATATCTCTTTGGCATCATACCACATCTCTTTGGCAATCATACCACATCTCTTTGGCAATCATACCACATCTCTTTGGCAATCATACAACACCTCATGGCAATCATACCATATCTCTTTGGCTATCATACCACATCTCTTTGGCTATCATACCACATCTCTTTGGCTATCATACCACATCTCTGGCAATCATACCACATCTCAATGGCAATCATACCACATCTCAATGGCAATCATACCACATCCCAATGGCAATCATACCACATCTCCTGGCAATCATACCACATCTCAATGGCAATCATACACATCTCCTGGCAATCATACCACATTCTCCTGGCAATCTTACAACATCTCAATGGCAATCATACCACATCTCTTTGGCGATCATACCACATCACCTGGCAATCATACCACATTTCTTTGCCTATCATACCACATCTCTTTGGCTATCATACCACATTTCTTTGGCAATAACACCAAATCTCATTGGCAATATTGACATTCGTAATAAAATGGTAAGTAAGGAACAGATGATTGCTGCATAAAATAATTAATTCGTTATCGAGTCGACTTTTCCTGTCCACAATAAATTCTTTTTTGTATTTATACGATGAAATATATTTCATTTTTGTCTAACATCTGAATTTGAATATTTGTAATAGTAAACAATAATGCTTAACATTCAAAATTCAATGTTCTCTATCAAAGTAAATCATTTCACCTGGATACAAAAGTCATGTTTGACAAAAGTTTTTTCTGTGAAAAGATCTGTATTTTCTTTATTGATTTGACAGTGTCGTTTCGTATAGACCATAGAAAATGATACACCTTTATCGCAACATGCTTTAAAGTTCCCTCAGTGAAAAAACGGTTACCAATCTGTCTCGTACGTATATTCATGTGAAATATTCAGCATTTATAATTATATGGACTGTTTTATACTGTTTACCAATTACCAGAGTGGTTATAAAGTTATTCTGAGATTTCCACCTTTATAGATTGTCTAAACAAACTTCATCAGCATTATGTTTGAACGGTTAGATCGATTTTCTAAATAAAGAAATGTGCTAGGTTGATTACGAGTGATGAATAGTGTTATCACAACCCGGGAATTAAGACAAATTACTCCTTCTACGTCTTGTTCAGATTAACTAAATTAAAGACTTTGTACGGTTAATTTAAGTTTCAAATTTAATTCCGCGATGGTGCTTCATAGTTCCAATGATAAACGAGGTAATACGTAGCATGCACAATTGCGAATGTTTTAAAAATAAAGATTGTTATTGAATAAAAAAATCATACCGATAAGGCATCTGTTTTTATGTGAATTGAGGACAGTTTATCCAAAAAACATAATTATAAAAGCAAATCATGGTGGTCATAGACAATATCTAGCCAGCCATGTTATGTGATATGAGAGTCCTAATGCTATAATAATAATGACTCTTGATGTGACGGAGAGTGACGGTCTTACTTCCCTTGCATAGTTGATACGTAGGTATTACTTCTTTAGCTCAATCGATTGGAGTGCTGACTTAACGCACCGAGATCATTTGTTGGGTTTTTCCGACGTAGTCGGTATAGTTTCGGTTTGTGCCCTTTGAAGTTAAGGACGTTTAAAACTATGGCAACAGAATACGCATGCTCGAAAATCCTTTCTGTGATTGGACAAAATGCTGTCATGGTGGGTGATTTGGTTGAGTTTGAAAAAACGTCTTGTTAATTATATCGTGATGGAAGGCAAGTAAAAAAACTATAAATATTTGAACTAGATCTTACAAAGATTTATATTTTTATTAAAATAATTGTCGGGACAATTATATAACTTTTAATGTAAACTTTGTTCACGGTACGAACGTACATGACTTTTAGAACGCACCTACGCATGTGAGATTTCCGCGGGGTTTTGGTGAATGTAAACAAAAAGATACGAGGACCGAGAATACTGAACACAAACAGAGAAAACGTTATTCAAATGGTATCTTTGTTCTTCTGAAGGTTATCGAAATGATAGTTTTAAACATATACTCAAATTTAAATACGTCGGTTATTTTTTTTAAAGATAGTTCTTGTTTAACAAATAATTTCTCGCAATAGAATCAAACTCTCCGTTTACAAACATGACGAATAAGTGGTAATATGGTGTATAAATTCATGACTAAACTCCAAGCGACGAAACCTCAGGCTTGTATTGTTGTACTTTATCTGAAAGTCACATTAAATACTTCTTCACGGTTTCCTTTAAATCAATTAAAGTAGACGAACAGACAAAAAAAGAGATATTAAAGAGATAATTTAACTCATATAACAATAACAAACTGCAAAATAAAAACCCGAAAACGACCAAAAAACAACAAAAAACAACATAGGACAATAAAGACTTAACAACACGAACCCAATAACAAGTTACATTACGACCAAGTGAAAAACAGCAGTATACAAAAAACAACATAGGACAATAAAGACTTAACAACCGAAAACGACCAAAAACAGCAGTATACAAAAAACAACATAGGACAATAATGACTTAACAACCGAAAACGACCAAGTGAAAAATAGCAGAATACAAAAAACAACATAGGACAATAAAGACTTAACAACCGAAAACGACCAAGTGAAAAACAGCAGTATACAAAAAACAACATAGGACAATAAAGACTTAAAAACCGAAAACGACCAAGTGAAAAACAGCAGTATACAAAAAACAACATAGGACAATAAAGACTTAACAACCGAAAACGACCAAGTGAAAAATAGCAGAATACAAAAAACAACATAGGACAATAAAGACTTAACAACCGAAAACGACCAAGTGAAAAACAGCAGTATACAAAATACAACATAGGACAATAAAGACTTAACAACCGAAAACGACCAAGTGAAAAACAGCAGTATACAAAAACAACATAGGACAATAAAGACTTAACAACCGAAAACGACCAAAAACAGCAGTATACAAAAAACAACATAGGACAATAAAGACTTAACAACCGAAAACGACCAAGTGAAAAACAGCAGTATACAAAAAACATAACATAACGGAACAATAAAAGTATAAACGACCAAGTGAAAAACAGCAGTATACAAAAAACAACATAGGACAATAAAGACTTAAACAACCGAAAAACGACAAGTGAACAAGCAAGGAATCAAAAAACACATAGGACAATAAAGACTTAACAACACGAACCAATAACAAGTTACATTTTGTGATACTTATAGATTATCGTTGATCATCTCAACGAGATTGATTTCATCGCTTGAGCTGTACAGCGAAAGTGAGAAAAGCAATCGAGTTGAGATGACCAGATAATTGTTTATCGCTATTTAACTATGACGACGTTGTCAATTCATGTCAATTCGTAGAACGTGGCCCCTAGTTTCTAGCGATAATTTCCATCTCAAGCGAGAAGCTGATATGAATTATCACAAAAGTTCAAAGAAAATCCAAATAGCGAATATTTTATTTCTAATTCAATTATTTTCTGATTAGAAATATGATGACTACCTCTGGTATTGTGATACGCTCTAAACAAACAGTGACTTGAGAGAATAGTTTCTTTGTCTGATATTTTATATAGGTTATCAAACCCATTGATGTTAGTACTGCTATCCAACACGCTAATACCCTATAAACATATGAAACATGTTATTTGGCAGATTTTATATATTTTTAAATTTTCTAATTCAAAGTGCCAACAATAACAATTTGAACTTGTATCATATAGTTATCTTCTCTTTTCATTGGCCAAGCATTCACGAATTAAACGTTTAATATGTCGAATATCGGACATAACTTTATTTTTTATACTAAAAAAAATCATGTTTGAAATTTATTCTCTTAATTTTCAGATGTTGAAAATGGTCTGAGAAAAAAATAAACCTAAAATATTAAAACAGCATAAAAGAATGGAGATAAATTGAAAATATCGTTTTGGTTAACTTGAACCTACCATCTAAAGAGCTGCTGTCAATCCCTTGATTGTTTAAAATCATATATATATTCTAAAAAAGGAAAGTTATATTAAAGTTTGAAATGGCATTCAAACCAAACTTGTACTATGCCTATTTGGAAAATTCATCAAATGATCACAAAACAATATAACTTTCATATTAATTGTTATTGTCTGGTATTCCAAAAAACCAACATAACAGTTGTCAAAATAAAGGCAACAGTAGTATACCGCTGTTCGAAATTCATAAATCGATTGAGAAAAAAACAAATCCGGGTTACAAACTAAAACTGAGGGAAAAACATCAAATATAAGAGGAGAACAACGACACAACAGAAACACTAAAATGCAACACACAGAAACTAACTATAATATAACAATGGCCATTTTCCTGACCTGGTACAGGACATTTCAAGAAAAAAATAGTGCGTTAAACCTGGTTTTATGGCCAGCCAAACCTCCCGCTTTTATGGTAATGTTAAATATAACATTAAAATGACAACATAACATGACAAAATTGAGAAAGGAAATGTATGCATCAAGTCAATTTCTAGCCACTATTGTGTTCATCATTTTTGAAACGAAGAATTAAAAATAATTTCCATTGTAACACATTTTTGAAATAAGACAAATAACTCTTAATCTGAACGACCTATCAGTGATGTATACTTTGAATGATCAAGAATAGAATCAGAGTAACTGTGACAGTGTATAGATTATGATTAGATCATATTGCCCCCATTTTTTTCCTTTCTTTTTGTCTAGTTTATTTGACACATTCAACCTGCTGTTAGTCCATTATAATTGTCTCTATATTTTTTTTGGAAATTATACCTTCACGTCCCTATTATAATCGTCTCTAATTATTTTTTTGTTGGAAATTATAACTTTATTTCAATAGAGATATTACCCGGTATCAAACTGTGTGTGGTTGATATAAGTCCTAGCTTTCAAACAAATTCTGACTTATGTGCAGAAATTTTTCCTACTTGAAATAATTTCTGAAAATTTTAAATATAAGGGTTAACAATACAAATGCATGTTAATGAATCGATGCTATTAATTTACTAAGAACCGCTATGGTTATCCTCATAACATCACATATACGTCTATGAAGGCGTTGTTGATTAATGTACCCGCGTCCATCGATAATGAAGCGAGTTTTCTGTGAAGATTTGACAAATAATTTTAAAGGTATCGCGGATTAGACAATATTGGAGCATGTCAGGTAATCTGTATTTACTCAGAAAAAGTTTGTATCTCAATGAACGAAGCATTTTACCGGCTAAAATCATTGTCATATGTCAGTAGAATCAGGAAGCACCTGTTCTGGTTAACGATTCTGGTGGCTTTGCAAACAAGAATTGAGTGTTACTCAGAATGAAATTAAGGGGAACAAATCCCACTCTGTTTATGCATGCTTTAATCGATTCTAATGATACAACATAATTCTATTCAACTCTGGAAAGGAGATTTATTCCTAATAGTGTATATGACCTTTGAAAAGGGATTAAAATAAGTATAGACCAATCTCTTTATGGTAGTGTTTTAATTAACTCTTAATATCAATGAAGTCACATACAGGAAAAATAAATCCTCTATAAGATCAAAGATCGGATTCATTTAGTTTAGTTGTAATACGATGAAAAACTGCCAATCTAAAAAAAAATATTTTATTTCTATAAAGACAACTCTAAAGGTTTATCACTTGAAGTGTAGAAGATAATAAAGAGAGAGACGTATAATGATTGCCAATGAGACAAATATCCACCAATTGAGGCATATACGGGATGTAAACACGATCATATATATCTTTATTCTCAATAAACCATATACATTGGTATAGAGAAGACATTTATGTACAATATTTACAATAAGACAAAACACACAAAACAATTGTTAAGGTAGCACAATACAAAGATTTTTCATCTCCAATCAGACATCTTTAAACTGATGTAATTCCACTCATCTTTCTTTAAATTCTATAAATGAGGTACCAAAAGAAAGAAGAAGGATTAATCTTTCAAATTGTGATAATTTCATTATGACATAATTATTACATCATTAATTGTTATGTAATTAGTTGCCATATTATGATGTCTATACTTGAATGAATTTAACTTCTTTGTTATTCATAGCACCCCAAAATATTTTAGATTTAAGATTAAGATTTTATTTGAACACTCAGACACAGATACATGTGTAACATGAGGTCATACATAATAGCATTATATAAACATGACGAAGTAATTATGTGGTATCAATGACATAGTATAAAGATATAACAATAACATACAACATGTTGGGTTTTTTTTTAACATTTTCAGAACATATTGGCAATGTTTTTGATAAATACAGAAAGACGTTTATACAGTTGTACATTACATATTGAAAGAAGACCTTCCATTTTTTTATAATTAGGGTTCACTGTGTAATAGCTTGGCAGAAACTTTTCCCTTAATACAACAATATTTTGATAAGTACACTTAAATAACAAATGAAATTCATCACCAATATTACTCTTACACAAAGTACATATTCTATCGTGCCTCGGGATATTTTGCCATCTGCCTGTTTCTATAGGCAGACGCAGATTTGAACACCTAAAGTGTGTGATCCAAAGCCTGCAATATTCAGGAAGTTTTAGCAGGTATGTTTCTAAAGTAAAATCTTTTTTAAATATTGAGTAAAATTGTCCTCGTGATGAATTTTCAATATTACTAAACCACTGTTGTACAAATTGATCACAAAGTATTTGTTTTAAGTACATTTTATCACAGTAGCCTGTTTGGTTGGCAAAAATATATCCAATGCCAGTATCGTTTAATATTGCTTCTATACAATTTACTCATTTAAAGGTGTATTTAGATTTAGGCCTTAAACCAAGCATCAGTCTATACAATAAACTGCATAGTTTTGATTCATTATTTACAATTTTACACCAATATATAATCATTCTAATTTTCACCTTTATTTCAAGAGGAAATCTACCCAATTCTCCGTACACCATAAAATTAGGCGTAGTGTTTCTAACTTTCAGCGCCCTTTTGCAGAATTTCAAGTGAGTTTTTTCGATAATTTTCAGGTTTTCAAAGCCCCAAACTTCAGAACCATACAGTAAGATAGGTTCTATCATAGAATCAGAGAGTTTAAATTGTAGATCAATAGGTAAAGATTCATTCCGTATAATTTTTTAAATATAAAACAGTGCCTTTTGGGCTTGATCTACAAGTTTCTTCTTGGTATCAAAAAATGTACCATTGTATTTGAAAATGACACCCAAATACGAATATGTATCAACAATTTCAAGTAAATCGTTCTGCAGTGAAAATTTCAGATTTTGTTTAGTTTTCCTCTTGCTAAATACCATAACTTTAGTTTTCTTAACATTCACCTTCAGTTTCCAATTTTCACAGTACAACTGGAAAATATCTAAGGAAGTTTGCAAGCCTTCTTTAGTTTCTGAAAAGATTACTGTATCATCAGCATACAGAATTACGAACAATTCAAAAAATATATGAAGTTCGTTTTCAAATTTTTCCTTTAAAAGTTCTAAAGGAATACCATCTAAATTTCTAAAATATTGTTCTAAATCGTTCAAGAAAATGGAAAATAAAAAAGGAGACAAGTTTTCCCCTTGCCTAACACCAATCAGACACGGAAAAAATTCTGATTGTTCACCATTATATTGAACACAAGATTTAATACCTTGATACATATTAAAGATAACTTTGAAACATTTCCCCTTGATTTCACTAAGATGTAGTTTTTGCCATAATCCAGTTCTTAAAACAGTGTCAAAAGCTTTTCTAAAGTCAATGAATGTACAAAAAAGTTTTTTTCCAAATGAAAAATATAATTCTACAAGTGCATGTAACACAAAAATATTATCTGTTGTTGCATATCCTTTCCTAAAACCAGCTTGATTTTCTGATATAAGCGAAATTTCATTTGCAAAAAAATTTAGTCTAGTATTAATAATGGAAGTAAATAATTTTCCCAAACAGCTGATAAGTGTAATAGCTCTAAAATTATCAGGATCTGATAGATTCTTACACAACACAGTTTGACCTCCAAAACTGTGTCTCAGATTTTTCCTATTGTATTTCATTCTCTCATAAATCTTCAATGAAGTTTGCAACATCAATTCATAAGAGACCACTAAATTCAATTGGGTATAAAATTTGTTCTATAGATGTTGTTGGAAATCTGAGACACGGTTTTAGAGGTCAAGCTGTGTTGAACAAGAATATATAAAATATTTTGGGATGCTATGAAGAACAAAGAAGCTAAATTCATTCAAGTGTGGACATCACAATATAGCAACTAATTACATAATAATTAATTGTGTAATAATTATGTCATAATGAAATTATCACAATTTGAAAGATTAATCTTTCTTCTTTCTTTTGATACCTCATTTATAAAATATAAAGAAGGATGAAATGAATTGCATCAGTTTAAAGTTGTCTGATTGGGAGTGACAAAATCTTTGTATTGTGCTACCTTAAGACAATATATCATTTTAACCAGGAGCACATATGTACCTGTGTTGATAATCTTTATAAATTTACAAAGTTTAATCAGTTTTGATTTGTTTTTTGAAGACATATATATAAAAGAAGATGTGGTATTATTACCAATGAGACAGCTGTCCACAAGAGATCAAAATAACACAGAAATTACAAACTATAATAGTGAACCGTACGGCCTTCAACAATGAGCAAAGCCCATACCATATAGTCAGCTATTAAAGGCCCCGAAATGACAATTAAAAACTTCAAACGAGAAAACTAACGGCCTACATTATATATGAAAAATGAACTAACAACAAAAATGTAACACATAAACAAACGACAACCACTGAATTACAGGCTCCTGACTTGGGACAGGCACATACATACAGAATATGGCGAGGTTAAACATGTTAGCAGGATCCCAACCCTCCCATAATCTGCTTGTAACAGAAAAACATGAAATGGGTTCGCAAAATGTATCATGTCGGAATTCTCGTCAGTGTTGTCTTGTGTCACGTGCCTGTATCAAGTTAGAAGTCTCGTCAGTGGTTGTCTTGTGTCACGTGTCTGTATGATGTCAGAATTCTCGTCAGTGGTTGTCTTGTGTCACGTGTATATATCAAGTTAAAATTCTCGTCAGTGGTTGTCTGGTGTCACATGCCTGTATCAAGTTAGAATTCTCGTCAGTAGTTAAATTGTATCACGTGTATGTATCAAGTTAGAATTCTCGTCAGTGGTTGTCTTGTGTCACGTGAATGTATCAAGTTAAAATTCTCGTCAGTGGTTTTCTTGTGTCACGTGCCTGTATCTTGTCAGAATTCTCGTCAGTGGTTATCACGTGGCACGTGCATGTATAAAGTCACAATTCTCGTCAGTGGTTGTCTTGTATCACGTGTATGTATCAAGTTAAAATTCTCGTCAGTGGTTGTCTGGTGTCACGTACCTGTATCAAGTTAGAATTCTCGTCAGTAGTTAAATTGTATCACGTGTATGTATCAAGTTAGAATTCTCGTCAGTGGTTGTCTTGTGTCACGTGAATGTATCCAGTTAAAATTCTCGCCAGTGGTTGTCTGGTGTCACGTGCCTGTATCAAGTTAGAATTCTCGTCAGTGGTTCTCTTGTGTCACGTGCCTGTATCAAGGTAGAATTCTCGTCAGTGGTTGTCTTGAGTCACGTGTCTGTATCAAGTTAGAATTTTCGTCAGTGGTTCTCTTGTGTCACGTGCCTGTATCAATGTAGAATTCTCGTCAGTGGTTGTCTTGAGTCACGTGTCTGTATCAAGTCAGAATTCTCGTCAGTGGTTCTCTTGTGTCACGTGCCTTTATCAAGTCAGATTTCTCGTCAGTGTTGTCTTGTGTCAGGTGCCTTTATCATGTCAGAATTCTCGTCAGTGTTGTCTTGTATCACGTGCCTGTATCAAGTCAGAATTCTCGTCAGTGGTTCTCTTGTGTCCTGTGTATGTATCAAGTCAGAATTCTCGTCATTGATTGTCTTGAGTCACGTGTCCATATCAAGTTAGATATCTCGTCAGTGGTTGTTTTGTGTCACCTGCCTGTATCAAGTTAGAATTCTCGTCAGTGGTTTTCTAGTGTCACGTGCCTGTATCAAGTTAGAAGTTTCGTCAGTGGTTGTTTTGTGTCACGCGCCTGTATCAAGTTAGAATTCTCGTCAGTGGTTGTCTTGTGTCACGTGCCTTTATCAAGTCGGAATTCTCGTCAGTGGTTGTCTTGTGTCACGTGCCTGTATCAAGTTAGAATTCTCGTCAGTGGTTGTCTTGTATCACGTGCCTGTATCAAGTCAGAATTCTCGTCAGTGGTTGGCATGTGTCAGGTGCCTTATCATGTCAGAATTCTCGTCAGTGGTTCTCTTGTGTCACGTGCCTTTATCATGTCAGAATTCTCGTCAGTGGTTGTCTTGTGTCACGTGCCTTTATCATGTCAGAATTCTCGTCATAGGTTCTTTTGCGTCACGTGCCTTTATCAAGTCAGAATTATCGTCAGTGGTTGTATTGTATCACGTGCCTGTATAAAGTCAGAATTCTCGTCAGTGGTTCTCTTGTGTCACGTGCCTTTATCAAGTCAGATTTCTCGTCAGTGTTGTTCTTGTATCACGTGCCTGTATCAAGTCAGAATTCTCGTCAGTGGTTCTCTTGTGTCACGTGCCTTTACCAAGTCAGATTTCTCGTCAGTGTTGTCTTGTATCACGTGCCTGTATCAAGTCAGAATTCTCGTCAGTGGTTGTCTTGTGTCACGTGCCTTTATCAAGTCGGAATTCTCGTCAGTGGTTGTCTTGTGTCACGTGCCTGTATCAAGTTAGAATTCTCGTCAGTGGTTGTCTTGTATCACGTGCCTGTATCAAGTCAGAATTCTCGTCAGTGGTTGGCATGTGTCAGGTGCCTTTATCATGTCAGAATTCTCGTCAGTGGTTCTCTTGTGTCACGTGCCTTTATCATGTCAGAATTCTCGTCAGTGGTTGTCTTGTGTCACGTGCCTTTATCATGTCAGAATTCTCGTCATAGGTTCTTTTGCGTCACGTGCCTGTATCAAGTCAGAATTATCGTCAGTGGTTGTATTGTATCACGTGCCTGTATCAAGTCAGAATTCTCGTCAGTGGTTCTCTTGTGTCACGTGCCTTTACCAAGTCAGATTTCTCGTCAGTGTTGTCTTGTATCACGTGCCTGTATCAAGTTAGAATTCTCGTCAGTGGTTCTCTTGTGTCACGTGCCTTTATCAAGTCAGAATTCTCGTCAGTGGTTCTCTTGTGTCACGTGCCTTTATCAAGTCAGAATTCTCGTCAGTGGTTCTCTTGTGTCACGTGCCTTTATCAAGTCAGAATTCTCGTCAGTGGTTCTTTGTGTCACGTGCCTTTATCAAGTTAGAATTCTCGTCAGTGGTTCTCTTGTGTCACGTGCCTGTATCAAGTCAGAATTCTCGTCAGTGGTTGTATTGTATCACGTGCCTGTATCAAGTCAGAATTCTCGTCAGTGGTTCTCTTGTGTCACGTGCCTTTACCAAGTCAGATTTCTCGTCAGTGTTGTCTTGTATCACGTGCCTGTATCAAGTCAGAATTCTCGTCAGTGGTTCTCTTGTGTCGTACCTGTATGTTATAGGGAGAATTTGGTGTTGATTGCAGATCCTTGATTGTTTCTGGTGAATTATTCACAAAAAATTATTTTGTTCTTATTCAGATATACCCCGAAACTGATTTTTTTTCAAAAAAGGAAAATGAGAATTTTATTCTTAAAACTTAAAAATAACTAGATCATAAATTGATATTTTTTTTTCTTTTTTATAAAATCGCATTAAACCTTAATAAAACTGCCATGACAAATACCACTGTTCATTCTTGTTTTAGCATAAAAGTTAATCCGTGTAGCTGTGTTTTATTACATTATCCCTACTAAAATATGTCAACAACAGACTATTAGTTATTTTACAAACATATTTGAAACATTTTATGCGTGTTATTTAATTTGTTCCTAACCAGTTATTTTATGCAATACCATTTTGTCTTTTGTTAACACCGTCAGTTTTGTAAAAGGGCAATTTGTTTGATATCTTTATGAGGATTAAGTTACAAACTTTATAGGATACGTTGTCTTTGAATTACTCAAACAACATCAGAATGAAATGGTTCTCTCACTCTATTACACTAGAAAGACAATAAACTCCAAATGGAATGTGCAGTTTCCGAATTATAATTAAATTGTTTAATAACAGAGAGGCATAAGGCGTAATTTAATGTCAACAGCAGTTTTTGTTCCTAACTTAGTTTTAAAAACAGTTTTAGGTACAGCAGTGGCTAATAAAAAGAAATTTAATTTGGAACCTTATTTGATGATTTATCACTTTACCAGATCATTGCTCTTCACCGACATATATTCCTGCAAGGTTACGAGGACGAATGACCGAAAATAACTTCTTATTTAAATGAATAAACATTTAATTCACAAATGGCTAGAAAAACAAACGGTCGCTGCTAACGGACCTACATGTAACAACTGTTAAATGTTGCTACTTGTAATGCAGCTCATCGTTAGACCTCACCGTCATCTCTTTACATCCAATTGAAATATGGCTTTAAAACCAGATGATATGTCATGAAATATTGAAAGATAGGCCGAAGCCGTTATAATAGACAAACCAATAATGTAAAATGTTACACAAATGACTACAGTTTCGAGAGTTCCATAACAATTGCCAAGTAAAACTTTCTCCTTTTTATTTTTAGATAAAATTCTTCAATGAACCTGTTGTTTGTACTCTACAACTGTTAGACACATTAGAACAGAAAGACCCTTTTCTTAGAGCGGAAGTCCATTGTCAACTTGCCCAGGTGCTTCCAGATATCCCCAAGGTTTGTACTTCTTCCAGATATCCCCAAGGTTTGTATTTTTTCCAGATATCCCCAAGGTTTGTAATTCTTCCAGATATCCGCAAGGTTTGTATTATTTCAATTTATTTGGTGTATTTTTATCGTGAAATATGAGCTACACAAACAGTCATGTTTGATAAATGTGAACATCGAAACTATTATACACAACTTCCCCTAAATTCAAAGAGTTCTTGTGTGATTATAAACTATCATCATCAATTCATACATCAATTAGTGGAGTATTTTTTATAACCTAGGCCTAGTGGATATGTTTCATGACGACAAGGAGACGCGATTATTTGTGCCAGAGTTATCGACATCTAATGGTAATAATTATCTCCCTAAAACAGGAACAATAACTCTCTTAAAAGAGGGACGAAAGATACCAAAGGGACAGTCAAACTCATAAATCTAAAACAAACTGACTCTGACTGAAAAGAGGAGTGCATTATCGATGAGCAGTATATTGAGGAGTACATTATCAATGAGCAGTATATTGAGGAGTGCATTATCGATGAGCAGTATATTGAGGAGTGCATTATCGATGAGCAGTAAATTGAGGAGTGCATTATCGATGAGCAGTATATTGAGGAGTGCATTATCGATGAGCAGTATATTGAGGAGTACATTATCGATGAGCAGTAGTGCATTATCGATGAGCAGTATATTGAAGAGTACATTATCGATGAGCAGTATATTGAGGAGTACATTATCGATGAGCATGATATTGAGGAGTACATTATCGATGAGCAGTAGTGCATTATCGATGAGCAGTATATCGAGGAGTGCATTATCGATGAGCAGTATATTGAGAGTGCATAATTGATGAGCAGTATATTGAAGAGTACATTATCGATGAGCAGTTATTGAGGAGTGCATTATTGATGAGCAGTATATTGAGGAGTGCATTATCGATGAGCAGTATATTGAGGAGTGCATTATCGATGAGCAGTATATTGAGGAGTACATTATCGATGAGCAGTATATTGAGGAGTACATTATCGATGAGCAGTATCTTAAGGAGTGCATTATCGACGAGCAGTATATTGAGGAGTGCATTATCGATGAACAGTATCTTAAGGAGTGCATTATCGACGAGCAGTATATTGAGGAGTGCATTATCTATGAGCAGTATATTGAAGAGTGCATTATCGATGAGCAGTATATTGAGGAGTGCATTATCGATGAGCAGTATATTGAGGATTACATTATCGATGAGCAGTATATTGAGGAGTGCATTAGCTATGAGCAGTATATTGAGGAGTGCATTATCGATGAGCAGTATATTGAGGATTGCATTATCTATTAGCAGTATATTGAGGAGTGCATTATTGATGAGCAGTATATTGAGGAGTGCATTATCGAGGAGCAGTATATTGAGGAGTGCATTATCGAGGAGCAGTATATTGAGGAGTGCATTATCGATGAGCAGTATATTGAGGAGTGCATTATCGAGGAGCAGTATATTGAGGAGTGCATTATCGAGGAGCAGTATATTGAGGAGTGCATTATCGATGAGCAGTATATTGAGGAGAGCATTATCTACGAGGAACATATTGAGTAGTACGTTATCTACGAGGAACATATTGAGTAGTACATTATCTACGACGAACATATTGAGTAGTACGTTATCTACCAGGAACATATTGAGTAGTACATTATCTACGACGAACATATTGAGTAGTACGTTATCTACCAGGAACACATATTGAGTAGTACGTTATCTACGAGGAACATATTGAGTAGTACATTATCTACGACGAACATATTGAGTAGTACATTATCTACGAGGAACATATATTGAGGAGTGCATTATCTACCAGGAACACATATTGAGTAGTACGTTATCTACGAGGAACATATTGAGTAGTACATTATCTACGACGAACATATTGAGTAGTACATTATCTACGAGGAACATATATTGAGGAGTGCATTATCTACCAGGAACATATATTGAGTAGTACGTTATCTACCAGGAACATATTCAGTAGTACGTTATCTACCAGGAACATATTCAGTAGTACGTTATCTACGAGGAACATATATTGAGGAGTGCATTATCTACCAGGAACATATATTGAGTAGTATGTTATCTACCAGGAACATATTCAGTAGTACGTTATCTACCAGGAACATATTCAGTAGTACGTTATCTACGAGGAACACATATTGAGTAGTACGTTATCTACGAGGAACATATATTGAGTAGTACGTTATCTACCAGGAACATATTCAGTAGTACGTTATCTACCAGGAACATATTCAGTAGTACGTTATCTACGAGGAACACATATTGAGTAGTACGTTATCTACGAGGAACATATATTGAGTAGTACGTTATCTACGAGGAACATATATTGAGTAGTACGTTATCTACCAGGAACATATTCAGTAGTACGTTATCTACCAGGAACATATTCAGTAGTACGTTATCTACGAGGAACACATATTGAGTAGTACGTTATCTACGAGGAACATATATTGAGTAGTACATTATCTACGAGGAACATATTGAGTAGTACGTTATCTACCAGGAACATATATTGAGTAGTACGTTATCTACGAGGAACACATATTGAGTAGTACATTATCTACGAGGAACATATATTGAGTAGTACATTATCTACGAGGAACATATTGAGTAGTACGTTATCTACGAGGAACATATATTGAGTAGTACATTATCTACGAGGAACATATTGAGTAGTACGTTATCTACGAGGAACACATATTCAGTTATACATTATCTACGAGGAACATATTGAGTAGTACGTTATCTACGAGGAACATATTGAGTAGTACGTTATCTACCAGGAACATATTCAGTAGTACGTTATCTACCAGGAACATATTCAGTAGTACGTTATCTACGAGGAACACATATTCAGTAGTACATTATCTACGAGGAACATATTGAGTAGTACGTTATCTACCAGGAACATATATTGAGTAGTACATTATCTACGAGGAACATATTGAGTAGTACGTTATCTACGAGGAACACATATTCAGTAGTACGTTATCTACCAGGAACATATTCAGTAGTACGTTATCTACGAGGAACACATATTCAGTAGTACATTATCTACGAGGAACATATTGAGTAGTACGTTATCTACGAGGAACATATTGAGTAGTACGTTATCTACCAGGAACATATATTGAGTAGTACATTATCTACGAGGAACATATTGAGTAGTACGTTATCTACGAGGAACACATATTCAGTAGTACGTTATCTACGAGGAACATATTGAGTAGTACGTTATCTACGAGGAACACATATTCAGTAGTACGTTATCTACGAGGAACATATTGAGTAGTACGTTATCTACGAGGAACACATATTGAGTAGTACATTATCTACCAGGAACATATTCAGTAGTACGTTATCTACGAGGAACATATTGAGTAGTACGTTATCTACCAGGAACATATATTGAGTAGTACATTATCTACGAGGAACATATTGAGTAGTACGTTATCTACGAGGAACACATATTCAGTAGTACGTTATCTACGAGGAACATATTGAGTAGTACGTTATCTACGAGGAACACATATTCAGTAGTACGTTATCTACGAGGAACATATTGAGTAGTACGTTATCTACGAGGAACACATATTGAGTAGTACATTATCTACGAGGAACATATTGAGTAGTACGTTATCTACCAGGAACATATTCAGTAGTACGTTATCTACCAGGAACATATTCAGTAGTACGTTATCTACGAGGAACATATTGAGTAGTACGTTATCTAACCAGGAACACATATTGAGTAGTACGTTATCTACGAGGAACATATTGAGTAGTACGTTATCTACCAGGAACATATTCAGTAGTACGTTATCTACCAGGAACATATTCAGTAGTACATTATCTACGAGGAACACATATTGAGTAGTGCATTATCTACGAGGAACACATATTGAGAAGTACGTTATCTACGAGGAACACATATTGAGTAGTACGTTATCATTCATGTCATCAAAAATGTAATGCAGTTGAAACACATGTAACCAGCCCAATATCGAAATCATAAAGGAGTAGGTCCGGTAAGGGCCGATTTTGGCCTCAAATTTCAGGTTCATCTAAGGAAAGATTTTGGACACTTTTTAAACACTTAAGTGACTATATTAATTGATTCGATTAGTTTATGTGAATGTTTTTAACTAATTTAGTCATTGAAAACGCTCCGATTCTAGCTCAAAAAAGAAAAATCTATCAAATATGCAAAAAACGTCACTTTTCAGAAGGTTTTTGTCAAAAATGAAAGTGGCCGCATCCGTGTTCATCCTCAATCTTTATATATGTTATGTATTATCATCAAATACAGCTTACATTTCAATATTAAGAATGAACACGAATGCGGCCACTTTCATTTAAGACGGAAATCGTCTAAAATTTAACTAAAATGCTAAAATTTTGAAGATTTCAGTAATTTAGCACGACATAATGATGCTAGTACTCGATATATGTGCATTGTATTGTCAAAAAGAGCCCATATTTATGTAGCAGATGCATTCTACTTTCCAATAAATAGCTAAACGATTACATTTTAACAATTTTGTAAAACTGCCATATTTTGGGGCCAAAAAGGGGTCTTACCGAACCTACTCCTTTAAGAATATTTGTCAAACATAGTTTTTCCGGTTTTTCTGTATGTCCGCCGATTTGATATTATAAAATTAAGAATGGAAAGAGACAATACCTTTTCATATGGTTTTTTTCAGAAAATTTTATACCGAAATGTGTTTCCTGTATTATGCCTTGAGTGTTCTATGGCAGACTCTGTTACCAGTGCTTTAATACCTTTCATCGCCATGATTGATAACGCTTCCAAAGACGAGTATTGTGGTCACATATTAACTGTATTTAGAGATGTTATCAATATGCCTAAACCTGTACAGGTAAATTGTCTATTTTATGATAAATTACTAAACAGGAGGAATAAAAACTCATCAGTAAAAAAAAAAAAGACAAACAAAACATGACAAAAAGATGAAAAGTCGAGTGAACGAACCTTTAACACGTACTAGCACGTGAGGTGGAACTTGTATTTTACCTTTCCACGAAGTCTTAAGTTAAAAATGAACTTCCGTTTGCTTGATTTTTAGTTTTAGTAAGTACTAATACAATTCAATATGTTTCTTCATAGAGATTATTCTAAGATTTATTGCAAATAAATATTTCATAAGTTATTTTATTTTCGTAATCAATTACCAAGTGTCTGGCTGAGGCTAATATCAGTTATTGATGAACTATTTTGGGATAATCGTCTGATTGAAATGTACCTTTTTCCATATAAAACTGTAAGGATTAAACTAATATGATTTGTTTCAAGGGTATATGTTTTAAAATAAATTCCTGGAATCGTAAATTGATATATTGGTTGTGTATCATAAGAGGTGTATGATTTCTAATATGTTTTATTTTCTAGGCTACTGTTAATATTCTAAATCGATTAGATATAATCTTAAATAAAAGTCCTATTGAGGAAATACGATCAGAGATTATTCCATTAGTATTCAACTGTTTGGAATCAACGTCTATACAAGCACAGGTGAGTTATATATAACTTGATGTCAACGTCTATACAAGCACAGGTGAGTTATATATAACTTGGTGTCAACGTCTTCGTATCCACAGTTATTAAGTTTATAGGTGTTCCCACTGTCTGTATCATTCTGTTCAGCTCTTACTAAAAATTGCATATCACGGCTTTGTGACGTCAAATATGTTGACCCAGTCCAAAATAGTTTGAACTTGTCACATTACTAAAGTCAGTATAAATAAACTGACGTTGATAAATTTAAACTGTTGAAACAAAGCAAAACACTTGTTTTTATCATGCAAGCTACACTAATACAGTCAGATAAAGCGATAACAAGATTATCGTCATATTGATATCATAAAATATCAGCTTTTCGACACAACATGACGACTTTTTGGACTGCTTTTCTGCGCTCACTCGACAAAAGCTTTATAACTGATAATTCATTGTCGTTTACCCAATTAACCTTTAATTCTGTGCATTTCTTATGAAAAAATAACAAAAATACCCAACTCCAAAGAAAATCCTAAACGGAAAATCCCATAAATCAAATGACAAAATGAAAAGCTCAAACACACAAAAAAAGGAGTGTAGCAGATACAGATATATATGATGATAGATAAACGAACAGATAATGCACGTATTTCTATTTTTATTTTATAAGGACATTTTTTATTATTTGATTAAAGTTAAGATTAAAGCATAATTTTCAAAGAAACAGCAATTGAGTTCATTGGATATGTCCATTCTTTTCTGAGGAAGGACAGAAACATACACTATTTTAGTGTATTTATTTATGTGTGTAGGAAGCAGCCTTAAACGCTATAGGTATGGTCAAAGAATATCTAGATGACAGCTTTATGAAAATGTTGGTTTTACCAAGAGCTAAAGCTCTGTTTTACAAGGCAACTAATGTTAGGGTGAGCACTTTTAACTTGATTTACTCGTAAACAAACATTCATTTATAAAAACATTCAAGATTGTTTCTATAATTATTTTTTTTATTTCTGTTTTTTTTTAACTTTAATTCGCTTATAATTTCTCTTCTTAACTCTGGATTCATGAGAATTCGTGCGATACTAGTTTTTGATAATTATGGATTTCCTTTGTGACGGTGAACCAAGAATTCATATGTTCAACATAAGAAACATTTTATATAGCAGTGTATGGAGAATTTGTAACACAATAATTGTTAATTATAAAATATCCTACCGTAGTCTAAAATCGGTCATCTTGTCAGTTCGTTAGGTATTTGTGTTTGAACTTAATACACGGAAAAACTACGCATTGACGTCACTACGCTACTTCCGGCGTAGAAAAACAGTGCAGTTTACGTTTTTTTTTGCACTTTTGAATAAAAAAAACATTTCTAAAGGTAAGTTTTCATTGTTGTTCTCAATTATTGCTAAAAAATGTTAATTTTCTAATGCCTGTTTCAATCCTGACTTCCGAATGTCTAAAAACATTCTAGAACTTCACAAAATCCCAATTCCGGCCTCCATTGCTTTGTATACATTCCATTCAGCGTCATCAGTCTTGTGGCAGGCAATACAGGTCAAGCAAATCGTATTTTTAGGAATTTTAAAATGACATGCTCCTTACGTCTTTCGCGATTTTCCCGCGAAAAATGCCCAACTAAAATGAAAGGAAAATTATATGAAAAAACGATGTCCATGCCATAATTTTGTACAGGTTAATAAAAACGATTTACATTTATTTTTCATAGATTTTTTTTTTATTCATTATAAAAAGATCGATATTCTGACAATCATGACTGTAGGTAAATATTCATACAAAATTCCATTGTTGTCGAAAGGGATGGCAAAAAATGAGGTTTCCTGTTGAATAAAACCCAAAATTATTGCAAACTATTTTAAAGCACTATCCCACAAAGAAATAACGTAATTGCCGTAGACTGAAAAATACCCTAATTGACAGTAGAGCAATTTTATTGGGAAGAACGAATTGACATCACGTGATTTTGACGCCATTGAAATTTGATTGTGAACAAACAAGGTCAGAAGGTTCAGTATGGGACAGCATCGTTCATTGAGTTACTAAGAAACAATTATGAGTTACCAAGTTTGACAATGCATGGTAATAAAAAATGAAAGCTAAGTCTACAGAAAAAATAAGAAAAAAATAGCCTTAGGATAACGACTTATCAACACACCTGGATACCATTATCTATTTTTATTAATCTATAGGGCGAACCTTTCAGAGTAATTTTCAATTATCTGACAATCTATAAATCGAAGTTAGAGAAATGTATACAACATTGCGACAGATTGTTTTGACAGGTTTTGCAATATTTCAGGTGAAGATAAATGCACTGTCTTGTATAGACCATGTTTTAGACAGCTTAGACAAGATGACCATTTTAGATGAAGTTTTACCTTTGTTGACTGAGAGTCAGTGCCAGGATGCTAGTATTGTTATCACAATTGTCGGTAAATACTTTGTTTTATATCTATATTTTCGAATTATCAATTCAGATATATGTGGAATCACATTGTCGGTAAATAATTTAGTCATACCATCTTTGTTTTATATCTGTATTATCGAGTGATCAATTTAGATATATGTGGAATCACATTGTCGGTAAATACTTTAATCATACCATCTTTGTTTTATATCTGTATTATCGAGTGATCAATTCAGATATATGTGGAATCACATTGTCGGTAAATACTTTAATCATACCATCTTTGTTTTATATCTGTATTATCGAGTGATCAATTTAGATATATGTGGAATCACATTGTCGGTAAATACTTTAATCATACCATCTTTGTTTTATATCTGTATTATCGAGTGATCAATTCAGATATATGTGGAATCACATTGTCGGTAAATACTTTAATCATACCATCTTTGTTTTATATCTGTATTATCGAATGACCAATTTAGATATATGTGGAATCACATTGTCGGTAAATACTTTAATCATACCATCTTTGTTTTATATCTGTATTATCGAGTGATCAATTTAGATATATGTGGAATCACATTGTCGGTAAATACTTTAATCATACCATCTTTCTTTTATATCTGTATTATCGAATGACCAATTTAGATATATTTGGAATCACATTGTCGGTAAATACTTTAATCATACCATCTTTGTTTTATATCTGTATTATCGAGTGATCAATTCAGATATATGTGGAATCACATTGTCGGTAAATACTTTTATCAGACCATCTTTGTTTTATATCTGTATTATCGAATGACCAATTTAGATATATGTGGAATCACATTGTCGGTAAATACTTTAATCATACCATCTTTGTTTTATATCTGTATTATCGAGTGATCAATTTAGATATATGTGGAATCACATTGTCGGTAAATACTTTAATCATACCATCTTTGTTTTATATCTGTATTATCGAATGACCAATTTAGATATATGTGGAATCACTTTGTCGGTAAATACTTTAATCATACCATCTTTGTTTTATATCTGTATTATCGAGTGATCAATTTAGATATATGTGGAATCACATTGTCGGTAAATACTTTAATCATACCATCTTTGTTTTATATCTGTATTATCAAATGACCAATTTAGATATATGTGAAATCACATTGTCGGTAAATACTTTTATCAGACCATCTTTGTTTTATATCTATATTATCGAGTGATCAATTCAGATATATGTGGAATCACATTGTCGGTAAATACTTTTATCAGACCATCTTTGTTTTATATCTATATTATCGAGTGATCAATTCAGATATATGTGGAATCACATTGTCGGTAAATACTTTAATCATACCATCTTTGTTTTATATCTGTATTATCGAGTGATCAATTTAGATATATGTGGAATCACATTGTCGGTAAATACTTTAATCATACCATCTTTGTTTTATATCTGTATTATCAAATGACCAATTTAGATATATGTGGAATCACATTGTCGGTAAATACTTTTATCAGACCATCTTTGTTTTATATCTATATTATCGAGTGATCAATTCAGATATATGTGGAATCACATTGTCGGTAAATACTTTAATCATACCATCTTTGTTTTATATCTGTATTATCGAGTGATCAATTCAGATATATGTGGAATCACATTGTCGGTAAATACTTTAATCATACCATCTTTGTTTTATATCTGTATTATCGAATGACCAATTTAGATATATGTGGAATCACATTGTCGGTAAATACTTTAATCATACCATCTTTGTTTTATATCTGTATTATCGAGTGATCAATTTAGATATATGTGGAATCACATTGTCGGTAAATACTTTTATCAGACCATCTTTGTTTTATATCTGTATTATCGAATGACCAATTTAGATATATGTGGAATCACATTGTCGGTAAATACTTTAATCATACCATCTTTGTTTTATATCTGTATTATCGAGTGATCAATTTAGATATATGTGGAATCACATTGTCGGTAAATACTTTTATCAGACCATCTTTGTTTTATATCTGTATTATCGAATGACCAATTTAGATATATGTGGAATCACATTGTCGGTAAATACTTTTATCAGACCATCTTTGTTTTATATCTGTATTATCGAATGACCAATTTAGATATATGTGGAATCACATTGTCGGTAAATACTTTTATCAGACCATCTTTGTTTTATATCTGTTTGTATTGTATCGACACGAATCTGCAGTAAAGCGTAGACATTGATTCTGTTATAGCAATACAGTGTTGGGGACATTATAGTCACCATCTTATATTCTTTGTTATATTTTGTTTCGTATAGAAACTATGTCTCATTGACACATAATTGTGGTAAAATTTTAGCCTTTTATATTATAAGGATCGTTGAGTCGATACCAGTTAGCTGTTAGATCCCGGGGTATCACCAGCTTAGTAGCCAGTTCTATCATAAAAAAACAGATATTGTTTTGATTTGTTAAGAAATTTGTGAAATACTTTAATCAACGTTTGTATCATATTTGGGATTTTCAACCATTTTCACCTTGGTAATCACCGAGGTGACATTAATGTCAAAATATGCATGTGATGCAATTGGTACGAGAAATGATCCGAAGAAAGAAAACACATGTACTAAATCAAATAAATGCACAGTTTTCGTTAGTTTATTTACCACCAATGAATTACCATGGCAAATATAAAGACGATTGTTTGTATTTTGCTGTCTCTAGTCAATACATTTATTAAATGTAAATGTTGTCTTTTCCAGGTATTTATAAACACCTGTTGAGTGACAGAAAGTTTGGATTAACACATAACTTGATAGCAACTAAAGTGATGCCACCATTAATTCCACAAACTGTCAATCCAGGTCTAACTATGGAACAGGTAAGTTAAACTTCGCGAATAACATGAAACACAAACCATCAATTCAGGTCTTACTTAACAATTTGTAAGTTAAACGTTTTACTCATCATAGCATCCCTCTCAATCATTAATATCGGAAAGGTAATAATATATATATACGTTGGAACAAAGCACTGGTATATGATGTCGTGTAAAGCATAGTCCTGCTCGTCAATTATCCCTAGGTACTAAGTTTTATGAAAAGGAAAGGATCAAACAGCTCTAAAATCGAGCATGCGTCACAATTCGTCATTATAAAGTTTCAAACCAAATATCTTTATCGCTTTTAAAACAGGAGTACAGAAGTAGGTACTCTTATCACAAAATAAAAATTGTACCGAGACGGTGACAAAATAAATGATGTTTTGAAACCAGGTAAAATCCATCTTTTTTACATAAGTCAGGAATAAGACCATTGTTATTCATTCGTTTGATGTGTATGGGCTTTTGATTTTGTCATTTGACATTCCATCCTGAATTTTCCTCGGAGTTTGGTACTTTTTTGTTTTTTTTCTTTGAATGAACTGCCGTCGATTTGCCGTACTTTGTCGACATTTGTTTGGCAACATAAGCACCAGACATACTTACAATGATGGTACTCACCCTGTGGTGTTTTGGCAACATAAGCACCAGACATACTTACAATGATGGTACTCACCCTGTGGTGTTTTGGCAACATAAGCACCAGACATACTTACAATGATGGTACTCACCCTGTGGTGTTTTGGCAACATAAGCACCAGACATACTTACAATGATGGTACTCACCCTGTGGTGATTCATTTTCAGGAAAAACGTTCTTTGCATTCCTATGTCAGATCACGGAAACATATCATCGCCACAATTCATGAGTTTTAGTATGAATAATGTGGTCGAATATGTCTACATTCCGATACGATTTCAAATAGTACACAGCGAAAACAGTAGACGACACTCTGCTTACTACGTCAAACTGAGATTTAGAGGTTTTGTAATGGAGGACATAAAGATAAGCTTTTCTGCACAGGATTTGGAGTCAAAGCTTAAAATTACAAATACGACACACTATTCTTTTGAGCTGATTGTTGTAGACACTTTTTAGCTCACCTGGCCCAAAGGGCCAAGTGAGATTTTCTCATCACTTGGCGTCCGTCGTCCGTCGTCGTCGTCGTCCGTCGTCGTCGTCGTCCGTCGTCGTCGTCGTCGTCGTTAACTTTTACAAAAATCTTCTCCTCTGAAACTACTGGGCCAAGTTAAACCAAACTTGGCCACAATTATCATTGGGGTATCTTGTTTAAAAAATGTGTCCGGTGATCCGGCCAACAAACCAAGATGGCCGCCATGGCTAAAAATAGAACATAGGAGTAAAAGGCAGTTTTTGGCTTATATCTCAAAAACCAAAGCATTTAGAGCAAATATGACATGGGGGTAAATTTGTTTACCAGGTCAAGATCTATCTGCCCTGAAATTTTCAGAAGAATCGGACAACCCGTTGTTAGGTTGCTGCCCCTGAATTGGTAATTTTCAGGAAATTTTGCTGTTTTTGGTTATTATCTTGACTATTATTATAGATAGAGATAAACTGTAAACAGCAATAATGTACAGCAAAGCAGACCTAAAAATAAGTCAAACATGACCTAAATGGTCAATCGACCCCCCTAAGGAGTAATTGTCCTTTATAGTAAATTTTTTACAATTTTCATAAAATTTGTAAATTGTTTCCAACTTTTTCAAATGACACTGTAACTACTGGGCCAAGTTTATTATAGATAGAAATAATTGTTAGCACCAAGAATGTTTAGTAAAGTAAGATCTCTCCTCTTATATTTAAGGCGTTTCCCTCGGTTTTAGTTTGTTACCCCGATTTTGTTTTTTGTCCATGGATTTATGAGTTTTGAACAGCGGTATACTACTGTTGCCTTTATCTACAAACACATCACCATCACCAAAACCAATTTTCGTCATGAATCCATCTGTGTCCTTTGTTTAATATTCACATAGACCAAGGTGAGCGACACAGGCTCTTTAGAGCCTCTAGTTAAACTATACGTTGTTTTGTAAATTTATTTTATTTGCATTTCGGTCTTTTGTTAGGGTTGTGCTTTTTGTGTAAAATTGAGAATGGAAATGGGGAATGTGTCAAAGAGACAACAACCCGACCAAATAAAAAACAACAGCAGAGGGTCACCAACAGGTCTTCAATGTAGCGAGAAATTCCCGCACCCGGAGGCGTCCTTCAGCTGGCCCCTAAACAAATATATACTAGTCCAGTGATAATGAACGCCATACTAATTTCCAAATTGTACACAAGAAACTAAAATTAAAATAATACAAGACTAACAAAGGCCAGAGGCTCCTGACTTGGGACAGGCGCAAAAAATGCGGCGGTGTTAAACATGTTTGTGAGATCTCAACCCTCCCCCTATACCTCTAACCAATGTAGAACAGTAAACGCATAACAATACGCACATTAAAATTCAGTTCAAGAGAAGTCCGAGTCTGATGTCAGAAGATGTAACCAAAGAAAATAAACAAAATGACAATAATACATAAATAACAACAGACTACTAGCAGTTAACTGACATGCCAGCTCCAGACTTCAATTAAACTGACTGAAAGATTATGATTTCATCATATGAACATCAGGCACAATCCTTCCCGTTAGGGGTTTAGTATCATACCATCATAACATATATGAGAAGAACATAACCCGTGTCATGCCAACAACTGTTTTTAGAATAAATGTGTTTAGTTCCGATGCAAAGACCTTATCAGTGACTGAATATTAACGCCAAAATATGCAATCTTTAATGACTTGACAACAGTATCGTAATTATATCCCTTCTTAATAAGTCTATTCAAAGGTTTTGTAAGTTTCTGAGGTGAATACTGACACCTTTGTGCTTTATAAAGAATATTTCCATAAAAAAATGGATGTGATTACTGACACCTTTGTGCTTTATAAAGAATATTTCCATAAAAAATTGGATGTGATTACTGACACCTTTGTGCTTTATAAAGAATATTTCCATAAAAAATTGGATGTGATGTCTTTTTTCAACATAAAACATATGTTTCTTTCAAGTTTGGAAACACTGACAATCTTCCTAAATGTTTCAGTTTAGTGCTTTAATGGAAGTATTACGGGAAATGCTAGAACAGATAGATCGGGAAAGAAGGAATAAAATGAAACAAGAATCGGGGTCGCCCCCAACACAAAGGTAAACACAATTTATGACTTGATTGGTTTTTAAAATTTAGATTAATGCATGACTTTGATTTGAAGGAAATTTTAACTTTCTTTTCGTGAAAAAAAATGATACTAGTAGTGTACAGCTAAATTTTAGCTAAAATATCAGAATTTGACTGATTTTACCAAAGTGGAATGACAGCCCACCAGCAACGAAACAAGTTTGTGAAGTCATGTCTTAATAAACCTCAAAAATTATAAGAAAAAGTTATTCTGGCAGTGCGCTTAATACATGAGAAAAGAAAACTATTCTAAACGTATATAAAAGAGAAAGAAAATATACTAGTTGGACATTTAAACTCATAAAAAGCATATTAAGATGTCAACTGGGTCAATTGTAAAAAAGAACAAGAAAAATATATCAGTTAAATCGAAGGTTACAGTATAAATCAGTTGTTGTATGAATGCTTCTTTACTTTTAGGGGGTCTTTGAATATGCAAAATGGCAAATCAAAGGACGATAAATCAGCGTCACTCGGTAAAAGCTTTTTGTCTGTGGATGGAGCAGTACCGACTGGCATACAGAAAAGTAGAACAGGTATTCTTTTAGTTATAGCATACCTTGGTCGTTTGAAGAGAGTTGATCTGTGCGCGCTTATGTGGCGTTAATATATCAGGAGTCAATCAATTTAAAATGTTCACATTTATTACATTATTTTTCAATAATTGTATGGTGGCACCTTTGAAAATGCATGCACATTTTATTGGTACTTTCAATTCAAGTAGTCAAATATAGTGGAAATTTAATTATTTAATACTTTAAGTTTCTTGTCGTATGAATGGATATTGCATGATACATTATATTTGTAAAACTATTTATGACGTATTTTAAGTTATGTTTTATTCTGAAATCTGCTCTTATCTTTAAATACACTTTGTCAATGTTTTATGAAGAAAGACAGGTATCTTACAAATTTTATTCAATTCGTTACCCATGATTGCCATAAAAAAAAAGTGATTCATAAAATATTTTAACAGGGTCTTTACAACTACCCCTCCCGCCAACAATCAACATACAAGTGCCATCAGGTAACCCGTGTTTAGATGAATTGTTGTCTATGGCGTCGTTGTTAGACTAGGAAAAAAGCATGACACAGGAATATGTATTCAATTAGAATTATCCATAATGAGCGAAAATTAAATTTCAAAACAGTTATTCAACAGGGACAAAACAATCTATCATTATTATTCGATTTAATGTTACAAATTGTTTGGTTTGATTAGAATATTCACTAAAAGAAAAACAAAAAGTTATTTGATTTTAAATTTTAATCAAAATTAATCCTTATTGCTTTTTTTCAAAGTGACGAAAACAATTCCAGTAGGTGTTGTTGCAGTATTGTGTAATCTAAACCTACGTCATATAAATGTCAATAGACATTCATTTTGTAATATAAATACACATGTTTATATTATGATACACAGGTATAAAACAAAATTAATCTTTACTTCATCTGAGTCGAAAAACTGGCAAATGATATTATGTCTTATCATTTGAATTCATATTGAGATCTGGTTTCAAATGCGGCTATTTGCATTTCATATTACAAATTTTTATCTGTTTCACAATTTCTGGTAAGAGAAAAATATGTATCGATAACGGGTAATATAAGGACTTTGACTTAGTTTTAAAACCAATTTACTAGTAACAGATGAAGTTGTTGACGAACATTGACTCTTTTCCTTCAAAGTAAAATCTAAGGACCGTATTTTGAAGATGATGATGAGAATTCCTGAAAGCAATTGCAATCAATAGAATATATATTAGATTTTAAATGAATTAACGTTTCTCAAAATGAATTTAATGGGAATTTGCATGACTGATGAGTATAATTGGCAATAAGGCAATATGCAAAACTACATTCTATAAGAACAAAATCATATTAAATTTGTTTTTATCGTTAGAGTTATTCCTCTTGGCATTAATACTCGACGTTTACACGATATACGATTTAGACACCTGTTCTTATTAGAAGTCATTATTTCAGAAGATAGATTTTTCGCACACATCTGTTTCGCAGCAACTGTTTTAACGACAAATTAAGCAAAAGTGGAAAATGCTGCTCAATAATCATAATTCGATAAAGCAAAAACAAATCACACTTAAACTGAATATTACACATCAACTATAAGAGGGAAATAACGGAACAACAGAAACACTGAACTACATCAAAGGCAAATGCCAACATAAATAGAAGCGGACTGTAGATAGCCATAGTCTCACTTGGTACACGACATTTTAAGAAAAATGGCTGGTTGAATGGCTAGCCAAAAGCATACGTAATAGAAATCAGCACAGATAATTGCATTAATAATATAAAAGAACATGATCACGTCAACCACAGAAACACCATGAATTTATGACAACACACTTATCTTACTAGAAAAATATTAATAGATAGAAAGAAAATCTAAACAACTAAAACAATCAGCAATATTAGATCTACAAAACAATGAAAATTAAACTTTACAAGCGCATTTCTGGATTTACCTTCGTCAAATATATTCAGAGTCAAATATTTGAAATCCACGGATGTATACATACCAGAGCAGATGAAAAGCTATATGAAAACAGAGGACCTAAAATAAATAGCCAAATCCATCTACGATCAACTTGCCTGAAGGAGTTCTAACTTTGCTAATTTGACTGGCAATATCAATAGACTCCTATTTGGAGTTTAGTGTCTTAAAAAGACAGTTTTTAAATTTTAGAATGTTGATAAACATTATAAGTTATACGAATAAGTCATGTGGCTGAACTCAACTGTTAATTGACTGATACTGGATTCGTAGCACCTGAATGCCATTTAAACTTATCTTTTTGCATATTTTTGTTTATACGTGTTTGAATCAACTGAACCAAGGTTTCAGACCAATGAACCTCGTTGTATTTAATTTTGAGCTTTTAACTATATACCAATTCAGTATTTTAAGTGAGCGCTTGCATCATATATGTCCTCGAACTTGAGATTTAGCATACTAACGAAATTATAAGTCATTCTTTATATTTTGATCTTGATCTCGGTATCAATACATATTGACGACACTTGGTAAATCAAGACTGATAAGGTATTCATCTTAGATCATATATGGCGAATTAAGACATGGTGTAACACAAGTTCATAAGTTCATAAGAAAATGCTTGCACCATGTCAGAAATAAGACAGTTGTTTTCCATTCGTTTGATGTGTTTCAGATTTTGATTTTGCCATTTGATAAGGGACTTTCCTTTTTTAATTTTCCTTGGAGTTCAATACTATTGTGATTTCACTTTTTTTATAAGTGATCCATCTTAGAACGTATATAGACGAATTAAAGACATGTGGTAAAAATGACATAAGTGATCCATCTGAGATCATGCAGGTTAATAGAAAGGTAAAATTGCAATTGTGCAGGGGAAAGCAATCGTTTCCGAAGCTCTACCGGTAAATATAAATTGATATCGAAAAATATAGAAAATATTGAAAATATGACAGAAGAAACATGCTTGAAAACCAAGAAAAGACTACAAGACGTTTCCTTTAAGCAATTTGATTTATACATTTATCGCTAACGTGTTAGTTTACTAGCCAAAGCTCCGTGTTGAAGGCCGTACATTGACCTATAATGGTTTACTTTTATAAGTTGTTATTTGGATGGCGAGTTGTCTCATTGGCACTCACACCACATCTTTCTTTATCTAGTTACTGTTTAATTTGGTCGGAGGATATTCAATTTTTTACCAGAGTTTTATGTTTGATATAATTATTGTATTTTTTTTAGTTTAGAATAATCTTCTAGTGAAACAGATGGATATAACTTGCTTACAATCTCAGTTTTGTAACTTAAAATTGACGGAAGATGTATTTTTGTTTTTGTAATTTTCCGTATGCGAAACAGGTTGACGGGTCGGAGCCTTTAGCTGGTTTTTCCGTACACCTGTTTTCGTTTTTTCGTTAGTTTTGTTTGGTATGTCTAAACAATTTCCTCGTTGAATTTGTTAATCGTGCACTGTTAATCGTGCACTTGTCACTGTGTTTGCTTTTTTTTGTCTGCACCTTTTTGTTGATGTTTTGTTTGTCTATGCACTTGTCTATGTTTTTGCACTTTTTGTCCGTGTGTCGTCCTCTGGATTGCTATAACTGATACCTTTTTTCATGTCTTCAGAAAGGGATTCCTTCAAATATGTTTCTCTTTTTATGAATATTGTATTCATGCCTATGATTAGAGAAACAAACACAAAAGGTGTGAAGGGATACCAAAGGAATATAACCATCAAAAAGACGACACCATGAGTCATTAGAAACTATGTAATCAAAAGGTGTGTCAATACAGCAGAAACTGTATAACCAAAAGGTGTGTCAATACATCAGAAACTGTATAACCAAAAGTTGTGTCAATACAGCAGACACTATGTAATCAAAAGGTGTGTCAATACAGCAGAAACTGTATAACCAAAAGGTGTGTCAATACAGCAGAAACTGTATAACCAAAAGGTGTGTCAATACAGCAGAAACTGTATAACCATTGTCCAAAAGGTGTGTCAATACAACAGAAACTGTATAACCAAAAGGTGTGTCAATACATCAGAAACTGTATAACCAAAAGGTGTGTCAATACAGCAGAAACTGTATAACCAAAAGGTGTGTCAATACATCAGAAACTGTATAACCAAAAGGTGTGTCAATACATCAGAAACTGTATAACCAAAAGGTGTGTCAATACAGCAGAAACTGTATAACCAAAAGGTGTGTCAATACAGCAGAAACTGTATAACCATTGTCCAAAAGGTGTGTCAATACAACAGAAACTGTATAACCAAAAGAGTCAAAACAGGAGAGCAATAACTAACACAAACAATTTTCATCGAGTGAGATTGATTCTTGGTTATTGAAGTAGTTTGTTTATGAAGTACGTAATGTCAGGTTATATAAACCGAAACAATTTGAAACCGTAGTCCTTATCTTAAAATATAAAAAGTAATACTTTATCAATTGTATACTTAATACGTCCGAAGCGCTTGCCTAGACTTACCTTCATCAGAATAGCTAAATGCCAAAAATGTTAATTGCGAGGGTATTGAATTAACGTAACACGTGAAGATTTTTAAGACCCCAAAAAATTGTCAAATTCGAAAAGGGCCGACATTGCCGGAGGGAGTTAGAACCTTATTTTATTGTAGATGATTTCTAACAGTTAACTTGAATAGCAGGTAATTATGTCGTTAATTTTTATTTCAGTACCCAGCAGTCCAAATCTCAGTGGAAAATTATTGGTAAGTTTTAACTAAAAAAAAAATTCATAGGCTTAGAACTGGAAATAGATTTACCAGATAATGACTTTTTAATTCAATATTCCTGTCTATTGATCTGTACGAGAAGTGCAATATCAATTAGTATGTATTAAGAGTTAAAATGCAAATCAAATAAAAATTGGTTTGTTTGTAAAGACTATTTTTTTCAAATGATGTTATGGAGATAAAAGTTGTATGGCTACGGTTTAATACACTATAGAACAAAACATTGCCATATTTAATATCTCCACAGATACTATTGAAATTACAATGTAAAAGATTATAATATGCGTGTACTTTCTGTCGCAGTTCTTTCGGGATATAACATAAAAAGAAAAATAAATTGTTAAAATATTTTGTAATTATTTTCTCTTCCTTTATCTACTAATTCCAGGATGAAAAACAGATGTCGGTTATAGATACATCAGAACAGCAGCGGAAGTTTAGTCTGATTCCTCCAGTTGGTGCTACTCCTGGTATCAGTCTAATTGCCGATGAAAGTCCCTGCTCTGACCGCCCTCGCCGTCCAAGTACACAAAGTTTGGGACAGTATTCATTTCCAGTAAGTTGGTTCTATGATGCCCGACGAGGATCTTATGAATCACGGCATTCGTCTGATAAATCCCGACGCCCTAGTACGCACAGCGTGGGTATATTACCCATATCCATGTTCGGGGAAGGTGGACAAAAAGAGAGAAAACCTAGCACACATAGTCTTGGAATAATGCCAATAGGTGGTATTGATGACGATCAGTTTTTCATCGATTGCAGACATCGACGCCCAAGCGCAGGGCCATTCATCACGCCCGTAAGTCCGCCGAGTGTATGTGTGGAACGCATTTTATTGGTTGATGGATGGCTATATGCAGATGTAGTATTGCGCATGACTATGTTTTGACATTGAAGTCTGAAGTACCCATATTTAATCACCTCTGTTACCCCTTCCATTCTTGTGTCGTTTACCCTTGTCGTGGGTTCCCTTACTTTAGACAATCGCATCATCACTGTCATTATACACCTTCTATGTGCAATTGTGTTTTCATTAAAGCTCCTCTCAGCATGTTAATACGTGTATATTGCAGGTATCAACAAAGGTTATGAGTGAGATTTCATTCCTGTAATATGTACAATCAGCAATGTGTGTATATCTAGAAATATCTATTTATTAATAATCATCTGTATCATAATACAAAAATATTTTGAGTAATATATTAATAATTCTACTACATTAATGTCACTTGGTCGGGCGAGGTTTGTCATAGGTAGCAAACGGAGTTAGGAATGACCTTGACATTTCATTATTTGATACACACAGTCCGACTTTTATAGTCAACTCGATCAGGTGAAATTTATTGCATCACAAGTCATATCATATATTAAGTACACGTAAAATCTTTTTGAACCTTTATGATTCACATAAGCAGCAGTTTAACTGTAAGTATTACATAACCTCACAGCAGAGCCACAGAGCAACATGTCGGTCTCTACTGTAAACACTATTCCTGAACTGGAAGCAACAATCAACGCAAAAGCAATCATCTCTAAATGTTAAAGTCTGCATGACTAGTTTAATATGATATGTTTCAAACGTCTTTGAATGTTTGATGTGCTGTTATACATAATCTTCTTTATTGAGACAGCTTTCAGGTAAACCTCATGTAATATTATATAGCCTACTGTTATACTTATTTCATAGCAATTGAAAGTAAATATAGTACACTGTAAAATATTTCACCTAAGATTTTTAATCAAAACATTTAAAAATGTGCTAATAAATTCTGACCATTTCCCATATCTTCAATATTGTAGGAATTTGATAGAAGAGGAAGCAAAAATAGTTTGTTCGGAATGGGTGATGCTATGAAAGGCGGTCAGCGTCGGGCAAGCTTTCAAGCATTGGGTGAAAGCGTTGTAAGTCATTTATCAATGTCTTGTAGTCGCCGTCAGCTGAAATTCGTAGCGGTTATCGGTAAAAAAATAATCTAAACTATCAACCACGTTCACTCGTCATATAGTTTTTCACATTCCATTCATAAATCACAAAAAGAAAAACTACTACTGACCTACCTTGGAAAATGTGAAGGTCAGGATTATTACAGTGCAATCACTTAAAAGGTAGGTCAGTGGTGGTTTTCCTTTCGACGATTTATGAATGGAATGTGAAAAACTATATCTCGAGTGAACATGATTGATAGTTTAGATTATTTTTACCAATACCTGCTACGAATTTCAGCTGACGGCGACTATAATGGTTTAGTTACACCATAGTATATGTATATAATATAGGCAACATAGTATACACGTTTTCAAAAGTCATAAACCGATTGAGATAAAACAGATCCGGGTTTCAAACTAAAATCGAGGGAAGTACATCAATTGAAACACGATACATAGGAACAACAGGAACACAGAAGTGCAAGAAAAACAAACGCCGACACACATAGAAACGAATTATTAGATAATAACTGCCGTATTCTGGACTTGGTACAGGACATTTTAAGAAAAAATATGGGGGTTGAACGTGGTTTAATGACTAGCCGAACCTACCACTCAAAAACATCGCTAAAATAACAACACCATGTGACAGAAATACAACAAATAAATAATAAAATAATCGACACAACATACAAACTGCAGCACAGCAACGAACATATTATATCAACGACACACACCACAGAATAATACAATCAGAGACGCGCTTATGTAACTAACAGGAAAAGTCGCCAACTTTTTACAATTTTTTTCACAATACTCGTCGAAACAATTTTCATGACAATGATGAGGAAATGTGTTTCTCTTTATCAAAATAAGAGATAAAAACAAAGTTCCGATTTGTTTGATTTCTGACTTTTGAACAGCAGTATACTTCTGTTGCTGTTTGGTATTGCTCATCCATTTGTGAGACAGATTAATGAAATTATTTTAGTTTAAACTTATTGTATTTACAAAGACAAGTTCATCAAAATGAATTTATAGACAACATATCATACAGCATGCAAATATCTTCCTTAAATCAGTAACATTATAAGAGCGAGCATATAAATTTGAGATGTGTGTTTATGGTTTCAATGAGAGGATATTTTACTATGCAGGAGATATGTCGCAATGTGAAATAAACAATTTAAATTATCAATAGCAGATTTAACGACTGTTGCCTTTGTTAATGATAATAAAATGTACTTTTGAAAAAAGCCAGGTATCTGTAATGAGTTTTTGTGAAAGATAAAAAAATAAAAATAAAAGTTTAAGAGTGATAATTGAATAAATGGAACCATGAAGGTTAAGTTTCAACAAATCCGTGGGTTTAAAATTGTATTATCTCTATTACTTTTTTTCCATTCGTATGTACTTTGAGAAGTCAATAATGATCAATTTAATTGTTTTTAATAAAATGAAATTATCTGCTATACAAAATTTCTATTTCAGATGCAGTTTTTCTCCAGTAAATAGACAATTTTAACTTTGATGAAAGATGAAATGTGACGGTGCTATTATATTGCCTTTACTATTGTTAACCCTTTAATCAGCACTATCAGATTCTGTTTGATGAGACTTTATGAATGTTGATTGGAAGTGATATGTTTTATACTAATGTGGCTTGTCAGTGTTGTTGTTTTCTCGTGTAAACAATCTACTATCTATATATATATTTAAAACATACGAGATTCATTTTACTTTTATGAAATATTAAACAATATAAAAAACCATATTTTGAGATTTTTATGACAAAGTTTCTTAATCTGAAGACAAACGTCTAAATGTACGGCTTCAAGTGTACATCTTCAAATGAATATCGATCACAGCATTCGCCAAACTCTAAATAGGTTTGCCCTTTAACCTGCAATTGCCCCTTGATCTCAGACGTATCGAGTCATGTCAATTCTGATATTTTCTTGACTTGTAGTAATGGTAACATATTGGCTTCTCATGACGTATAGTCATGATGCATTAATACCTTCTCTTGGCGTGTAACTATGGCGAATTATCATCTTCTCTTGACATGTAGTCATGGTGAAATATTGGCTTCTGTTGACTTGTAATCTTGGTGATGTATAATCTTACTTTGACGTTTAGTCGGGGGGTGTTTTTTTTCTTCTCTTGGAGTGTAGTCATGGTGAAATATTGGCTTTTGCTGGTGTGTAGTCACGTGAATTTTTAATCTTCTTTTGACGTGTAGTCATGGTGAAATATTATCTTTTGTTGATGTGTAATCATGGTGATGTATAATCTTCGTTTGACGTGAAGTCGGGGTAGTGTATTTTCTTCTCTTGGAGTGTAGTCGGATGAAATATTTGATTCTGTTGGAGAGTATCCATGGTGATGCATTATTTCTTTTAACGTGTAGTCATGGTGATGTATAATCCTCTTTTGACGTGACATGTACCCACGTAGATGAATTATCATCTGTTGTGATTATGAACTCCCACATCTATGTATAGTTAACGGACTCGGCACCACATCGATCTGCTAGCCATGGTCTGCAGGCGCGTGGCGCTCATCATTTTCAGTAAAATTTATAAAACTAATTTCTGTTTGATCAGGTAACATCAGCATGGAAGCTCACTTTTCTTTCTGTCTTGGCTCTTCTTTTTCTGTTTGTTTTTCTTTACTCTAACCTTATCAAAAGCCGCCCTGGTACGATTCAATACGAGACAAAGATTTAGGAGAAATCGCTGGTAGCCGGACTCTACCATCTTTGTCCGTGTGGTTATCATTCCCTTTTGAAATGTTGTACTGACTCATTGTACGTCGGTCGCTATTTTCTAGGTCCCGTATTCTACATTGTTGTTGAAACCAGACATCGTTCAGTATACTATCGCACTTGTCACGTGTCGTGTTGTAGGCGTACGACTCACAATCCAACTTCTCCTCTATACTTTTCCTATGTCCTAAAATTAGAGGAGGTGTTAAAAGGTTGTTACATGTAGATGATATGGAAATAATTTGGTTAATTTCGTATACCTGCTTACTATACAATTAAGCAATAAAACCAGGTTGAACCCACCATTTTTTCTTAGAATTTCGATGTACAAAGTAGGAATATGTCAGTTGTTATTAAATAAGTTTCGTTTCTATGTATGTCACCGTTTGTTTTGTTTGCACTTCAGTGTTCTGTGTATCTTTTTTTCCTCTTATGTTAAACTTAGATTTAGTTTAAACATGTTTTATTGTCCAAAAAACATTGACAATAGGATTAGACACAAGTTTTGCAACTTAGAACGTCTTCTCCATTACATACAAATAATAAATAACCGAACAAATATAAAATAGTTGATGTAGTTATCGTCGGTTTTAGTTTGTAACCTGGATTTGTTTTCTCTCAATCGGTTAATGTCTTTTGAATTGTGGAATACGAAAGTTGCATTTGTTCATTGTTTTGTGTGGTCTTAATATAGGATTTCCCGTTATTTTTCTATAAATGAATTTATCTTATACTTAATAGAATTTTTTTTAAATGGGGTCACCGTTCATTTAAACTGACAATCTGCCTTCCAAAGAAGCATACATTTTTGTAAAATTACTTTTTTTCTGTTGAACTAATAGGAGGAAATAAAAAAAGAACTAAATTAGATCACCCAAATTTTACAATAATTTAGTTTAAGTACAGCTTATTTGAAAATGATAATAAAAAATAAGGTCACCGATGAGTAAAAAAATATTTCAACTTTAATGCCAAAAAATGGCATTTTTGCACCAAAGGGAGATAATTTGGAGCTTTTTCATTGATATATACACTTTGAAAGTCATCTGGGACCAAAACGAATTGTTTTTTTAATGATTTTTGTTCATATGATAAAGTAATAATTAATAAAGTAATATATAAAATTTAAACTGAAAAAAAAAGTTTATTTTTTTCTGAAATTTTTATACCCGCGAGCCTCCTTAAGGATATTTATTCGTTGATAAAAACTAAAAATTATATTGTCCAAGGGAAACTAGTCAGGTATAATAGATAAATAAATTTTACGGATATTATATAAGAAGGAGGTTTGGGTAGCAATACGCGGTTAGAAGTTGAGTTTCGCATTATGGCCACGGTGAATTTTTTTAAATATGAAAGTTTTTGTACAATAAAATTGATTTTTAGATAATTGAAGAATATTATATAGCCTTTTTAGTGGGTTTATATAAACATTAAGATTGTTATAAGCATGTTTTATAGGCCATTTATCTGTTTGAAAGCCCGTATTATCCTGTCTGTACCGCCCATAGGTCCATAAATTATTGTAGTGTTTATCAACAAAGATTTTGCGCTCTGTCTTTTCAATTCAATTTTTTGGAAAAACGAGCAAAAATGCATATCATTTTTTTTTTGACCTCTTGATAGATATAAACCTATGGTTTCAGGAAAGGTATCACTGTAATTGATTGACATTTTCTTTTGGACCAAATTTTGGAGACTTTTGTGACATTTTCACCCTCCTTGTTTGTTATATTTTGTATCAAAGAAATGCAGATTGTTGCCATGGTTACACCCAAAAGGGATTATATTTCACCATTATGACCATTGAAATCAAATCTATGGAAGATTCTCTTTCTGTAAATATATACATGCATACCACAAATATTAAGCCTTATTTGTTAGAAAGGAGGGGAAAGAGGGTGTTTAAAAATTATTGAGTGTCAATTTTAAGTTTTTTTCCTAACTGTGTATTGCTACCTTAAACATGCTAATGTTTTGGTACCAAGACGTCTTATTTTACTGAACTAGAACTCATTTTTGTTTACGGACCAGCTGAGGCTCGCATCCAGGTGCAGGATTTTCTCGCTGTGTTAAAGAGCCATTTTTTTCTCTTTGGTCGGGTTGGTGTCTTTTGACACATTTCCCAAATCCGTTCTCAATCTTATGAAACGAAAAAAGTTAGGGAGTTTACAGTCAAAAACAGGGAGTTAACAGTCAAAATTGTGTTATAATCTGTATCATATTTAGTCATATTTAGTCTTGTCTTTGACAGTGACATAGAATACTGGACAATGCATGGTGTTTTTGTCGGAGACTGTATGCTGGGTAGCTGTCTCATTGACGTTCATCAGTCGGTTCCTTGCGCTTTTGTTAATACACTTTCAATTACAATAGCTTTTATGTCTTTGATTTCAAAAGATCATTGTCTACTGTCAAAAAAGATTGTCTTAGATGTTTATTGATTCTGCTGTTTCCTGATGCATTTAGCAGTTGCATCAGTCTTTGTATTCATCAAATTTGCATACTCATTAGTAGATCGAGTGATTTTTAAAAGAGACAACAATTGTTACAACGAAAGTTGGCTCAGATTAATCCGAATATCAAAGAGTGAATGTATATAAATATATATGCTTTTTTCCCAAATCTTTCTGAAATGTTCGTCAATTTGAAAGAAAAGAAAAAGTGCTTTAACCGCTAACATTTTTTTCTATATATATATGCTGAGATTTAAATGCATTATATTTTTAGGTGTCAGACCACCAATTACTCCCTCCAATTTAGAACGTATGTGAAAGTAGGCCTACTCGGACAATAAATAGTGTATTTGGTGTAATTGTCTCCTTAAGCTAACCAACAAATTGAAAGAAATGAAACTTTTGGTGAAAGAGAAACATAAGACCATTTCTAACCAAAATTTATTTGTCTATGAGTTTGCACTAAACATTGAGGATTAATGCACTCCATAGTATATTAATATAAGATTTCCAGAAAACCAGGGGTTATTTTTAGGTGATACCTCTATTCGGAAGACCTCTTCTTTCAAAATATGATTTTAAACGTACATGTATGTTAAAAATTGGCATGTAGAAAGCTGATACATGTACAATTCAGGACAATCCTGGTTTCTATGAAGTTAAACTTAAGGTGAAATATTTAGAAAGCTGTGAAAATTGCAAAATTTGGTTGAACAGATAAGGACTTTTAATTGGTGATCTGACACCTAATTAAGGTAGATATATGTATACTACAAACATGATGAATACAAATATAAAATATTGCCTCATTGGCACTCAAACCACATCTTAGAGGTATTCGACAAGAAACAAGAGTCTTACTATTATATTATGTTTTATATCGTTCCTAGGCAGTACATATCAGACATAGCCAAAGTTTTGGCACCAATGTCAATTCCTTTAAGAATGAAATTAGGTGAATTTTAAACCATCAAGAATATAAAATTGATAATATAAGTAAAAAAGCATTAGTTAAGAAACAATATAAGCTTAAAATATCAATAGGTTTTGGAGCTCTTTTTCGAGATATTTGAGTTTTAAAAATGACGGAAAATACTGCCTTGCATTTGTATTGGTATTATTTTGGTCTCAAATCTAGAATCTGCATACTTTCTGGTAAATAACCTTTTATGAGCTATTGAAAACAAAACTGGGAGTTATGGGGTAAATATTTTACCCTGAATGGTAGGAATCAAACAAAGAAGTCCGACCATCTGACATCACATGACAGAGAAAGATATAACTATAACAACTGGCAGGTTTAAGAAAAAAAGAGAAATTCAAAGTGTATATCAAACTAGTTTAACAATGACACAATCGTGAAGTAGCATGATTCAATTAGAGAGGGTCCTCGGGAGTCTGTAATTCAGTGGTTGTTGTTTGTTTATGTGTTACATATTTGTTTTTCATTCATTTTTTAAAAATAAATAAGGACGTTAGTTTTCTCGTTTGAATTGTTTTACATTTTCATTCCGGGACCTTTTATAGCTGACTATGTGGTATGCGCTCTGCTCATTGTTGAAGGCCGTACGGTAACCTATAGTTGTTAATTTCTGTTTCTGTTTGGTCTCTTGTGGAGAGTTGTCTCATTGGCAATCATACCACATCTTCTTTTTTATATTCAACGTTATCCAAGTTGTGTTTTGAATAATCAGTTTTAAGGAACACAAGCTCGAGTTTCCTGTCGCAAATTTGAATGGAATTCATTTGGCTAGGATATGTTTTTTATTTGTCCAAGGTTTTAAAAAATATAGAAATGAAAGGCTTGCCGAGACGAATGTTATTACAGGACAATGGACGGATATTCCGTACACAGCTTCCCTTATGTTTTAGTCATTTAACTTAGAAATACGTAAAAAATTACCTGAATAGTGTATTTTTTTCAGTTTTTCGTGTTCTTAATAGCCACGTTTTTTGGCTTATGAGTTTGAAAGTTCCTTTACATTCTTTCGCCTCACTTTTTATAATAGTAATTAGAACCAATTTCTTGAGATTTGATATCAGGTATACAATTAAGCAAAGAGATCATTCCCTTTTCACAATGCTTTTATCCACTATGTTCAATCTTCCATTTGAAGATGAACCATCAAAAAGTACGGATATCGCATTGATCAAATATTGATATTTGTAATCTCAGTCTTTATTACAAAAAAGATTGAAGCTTTGTAAAAGCGTTTTCGATTGGCATTATATTTGAATTCGATGAAAACCGATCATTTCGAATGGATTTTTTACCTAGTCTACCGGATTTTCAGTACATTTCTCCTGTAATTAACACACCAAAAGAAATCACATCAAAGAAGCTAACATATTACAATGGTCTTTAATACAATTTGTCTATGAAACAAATATAAAAGAATAGCAATAAATATCTATGTACGAACTAATTAATAGAACTTGGTTCTCTCCAATGAATCATACTTAGACCACTAGCTTTGTAGAATTTTTGATTGTTTTGGTGTTGTTTGTTATTTGTAAATCTAGTAAGATTATATAGACAGTGCATTCAATAAAGAACATAATAAAACGGTTTTGATTTTGTTTTTGAAATAAACATTTTAAATCGTTAGTACAATGCCTTTCTTATCAGTGGGGACAGTCAGTATCAAATACCTTACATTTGTGGTGATTTTCAAAGTGATTTTGTATTTCATAAAAAAAATATGTGCATGTTCAAATCTGAGAGTTCTTTTTGTTAATCTGATTATGAGGTTTTACTGGTAACAAATCATTTCCAAGAGCTTTGTTTTCATCTGAATGTGATAATGCTTTTCTGGTTATAATTTACCTCTAAGAGCTGAAATGGATAGATGTATATGTCGACAGTTTACCTCTAACAAAATCAACTGCACCGTGACAAAGTTTCTATGGCTACCGCTCATATTTGAGTATTTTACACTAAAATGTTATCACTATGATTAGAATTTACCTCTTAGCGGTGTTATTTCAATGTGCATTGCTTTCAGTTGTCGCCTACATTCTGCTGGAGTTTGGTGTATAAAATTACTATGGGTAGAGCTTACCTCTTAGCGATGTTATTTCAATGTGCATTGCTTTCAGTTGTCGTCTGCATTCTGCTGGAGTCATTTTATCCCAATCAACGTCAGCAGGAAGTTTGAACTGGCCCTGTTTTAACTTCTGTCTTTCGGTCTTCATCTCTTTAATCTGCTCACGTAACATCCGGTTATGTAAAAGCTGGTAAGCATACCTGAAATGCTAAATACTATTACTTCTGTCTCGTAGGGACAACCTGTATTTATTTAAAGAACAGTCATTAAAATTGTTCTAGGCCTACTGATTCTCATTTCTAACAGAAAGAATTGATTTAAAAAAAAGTATTATTAGCAGAAAAGCTGAAGGGAAAGGTGCCCACAAGCATAATAACCAATACCCTGGTACTTTCCTTTTTCAGCAAGTTCTAAAATGTCTTTAATGAATTTGGAAATAGAGATCAAAACAGGTATATAATTATTAGGATTTAACACATAAACTGAAAAAAAATTGACACACTTCGTAAAATTATCAGTCCTAACTTTCATCGTCAAGCATGATTTGGTACATGTAGAAAAAGATAAATAATAAATATATACATGTACATTCAAAATATGGGCTATTTAATTAATAAAATTTCTAACACCGAATTAATCTGGAATCCACTTGTATTACGCCACACTCAAACTCTATGAAAAAAGTCTAGTAGTCAGTCGAAAAGATTGACTGATAACCAAAAACAACAACGAGCAACTCGGATCAAGTAGCTTCTGTGGGAAATCAAAAGGGGTTGGAATATATATAAAAAACATAGATTAACATAATATAATCTAGTCGTTGTCTTTTTACAAGTTCAGAATTTCACGTTATTTAGGGTTCTAATTGTTGTTTGCGTGGTAAAATTTGAGATCAATACGAAAAGGTCAAATTCGATAAATTGTCCCAAGTCAGGAGCCTGTAATTCAGTGGTTGTCGTTTGTTTATGTGTTACATATTTGTTTTCGTTTATTTTTTGGTATATAAATAAGGCCGTTAGTTTTCCCGTTTGAATTGTTTTAAATTTTCATTTTGGGGCCTTTTGTAGTTGACTATGCGGTATGGGTTACGGTAACCTATAGTTTTTTTAATTTCTGTGTCATTTTAGTCTCTTGTGGAGAATTGTCTCATTGGCAATCATACCACATCTTCTTTTATATATGTAGAAATCCGTAGCCACCTTAATACACGATCAAAGATCTAAGACAATATCCTATTAAACTAAAGGTTAACTATGCCTGAGGGAGATACCTTGTTTTCCAAGTTCCTCCTGAATCCACTTCAGATTCTATTTTAAAGCTGTCCTCAAATTCTTCGATCATATCCTCCCAATCTGTGGTAGATTGTAGCAGATCGACTTTCAGTGCTTTCTCTTTCTCTATCTCATTTTGTATATCGGATATAGACCGATTACATACGCTTTTGATTCGCTTGTCCATAGTCGACAGTATACTGTAAACACACTGCTACGATGTCGACGTTACTACGGCGTTACTATGGAATGACTGTGACGTCACCCAAGCATTGTCCGTAATATGTATGAAATCCTTAAACCGGTAAAGAAAATATCCAAAGCCGCGTCCATCGTGTTCTATTTTATTTACTTGGATTATCAGACAGAGAGAAAGATTATTCACATATTTAACAGAGAAAAAAATGATCGTCCTCTAAAAAGGAATACTAAGAGGACGAAATGTACCAGAGGGACAGTCAAACTCATAAATCGAAAATGAACTAACTTAAAATGAAAAAGACAAACAGACAAACAATAGTAAACATGACACAACATAGAAAAACAAAGAATAAGCAACACGAACCCCAAACACTCAAGAGGAATAATGTAGCCTGTTTTGTGCTTTTTAGTCGGGCTGTTGACTCTTTTACATATTTTCTATTTCCATTCTCTATTTTATTGCATTTAACAGTGACAGAAGTATTGATTGTATGTTGCCTTCTTGATGTCGTTTTTGTTGATTTATTGCTAGGTTGCTGTCTTATTGGCGTTTACAAGTCCGTCTCCTTTTAACTATATTGACAATTTCTGTTCATACAAATTGTGTACACTTTCATGAAACTAAAATCACTTTTATGCTTTTGATTTTGAAAGATTTTAATATGTTTATTCATGTGATCCTGTCTGTTTGCCGTCGTATTTGAAGTTGTATCGGTATCTGTATTTCTCAAATTTGCATACCCATAATGAAATCGTATGTATTAAGAAACATCATATATTTCGACGGAAGTATAGTCCAAGAATAATTCAAATTTCAAAGAGTTGAAATAATTTCATAAGAACAGTTCTTTCATATACAAACGTCATTATTTGATTAATGTTTGAAATGTCAAAATATCGTCTTTGAAAAAAAAGTTTACTGCCAATTTTATTTTTACTATGTCCCTAATACGCTTCCGTAGGTTTGCATCTAATGTGTAGATTTAAAGTGACATCTAGGATCCAAAGTTAGAGTGGGCGGAATAACTCGGCAATTACTGTTAATGAAAGTTTTAAGATTCTTTTATTGTGCACTTTTTAGACATATTGCATGAAAATCTTCAGTGTGTGAGCGAAATGAGTCAGTTTGAGTCACGTTAGTCTGAGATTGCTCAACATGATTGTAATTTAAATTTATTTCATATCGGTTAAGAATAAGCTTATCTTATTGGATAAAAAGAGGCCACATGACATTCTTTATTCTTCAGTAATAAGTTCCATCGGTCATTAACAAAACAAAACGGACCGGAAAACCGGTCGTTAACAGACTTTTACATGATAATGACCGGTGGGACGTGGTTTCTCTGTTTGAGTGACGTTCCGTAATAAAGCGATTCAGATGTATTTGCAGTCAGTTACAGTTAGAAAAATGGAAGACACGTCTGCTATTGCAGACAACTCTAATGACCGTTTTTCTACTGATGCAATTATAGTAAACTTTATTTTGTATTTCAAATATTAAAGTGACTTATATAGATATCTTATACTATGACCGGTCTTCACTCTTTCCTAAAGAAATCGTACTTTATCTCGAGGTTACCTTCAACAATTTGAATTTATGAATTCGTTTTAAAACATAGTTTCTCAATGAAATAAACATACTAGTTATTGAAAAACTGGTCATTATCGATATATATGGACAGCCCGTAGGACGGTGGTATTGACTGCGACAGAGATAATGACCTCGCCTTTGGCTCAGTCATTATCGCTGTCTCAGTCAATACCACTGCCCTGTGGGCAGTCCATAAATCACGATAATGACCAGTTTTTCAATAACTATTATGTAAATAGAGAAAATTTACTCTGTTTTTGATGAATTTTACTTAGTTTTTATTTTTATTTTTCCATACTTACTTCTTCATTGCAAATAATCCACATGCTATGTTGGTTATTCGGTATAGTAGTGAAAGGACCTAAGACTTTTCACTCCTGGAGCCCTTCCTTAAACCAGTTAGATAGTGATTATTCATTGGCTCTGTCTTCATTAATATATACAGGTCGTTTTCAAATTTCGTGTTTTATATCTAACAAATAAAAAACAAGAGAAGAAAATATAGAAATAAGGAGAGTTGGTATTGTTGCCAGTAAGACCACTATCCACTGGAGCTCACCAAGAATTTTAAGCAACTACATGCACAGGTTGACGTATGGCCTTCAACAATAAGCAAAATTCCTACCATATATTAAGCTTTATAAAAGGCCTAAAAATAACAATTTGAGAAATGCACACAACTTCTAAGGTAGCAATACACAGTTAGGAAAACAAATGAGTCTCATAATTCAAAGAATTCAATTCTTAAATAAATCGAATACCTAAATGACGTACTCGCTAGTTTAGCATATTATTATAATACTATAAAGCATGTCATGTGGTTAATATTAACTCATTAATTCTTCTATATATGTTTTCTATTTGTTGAAGAAAAAAAAATTAGATACAAGATCGATGTTATGTTAAGTAGGTAACGATTTGGTTCTGACAAATCAGTAGTAGTAGTTTACCTTCTGATTTACAAATAGTTATTCAGTACAGAAGATGTCCTGCGTAATCTGGCTGTGTGGACTAAATTCCTTAAGGGTTAAATTCTAATGACACAAAAAAAAAAGATGCGTCAATTCACTTTGGAATTGTACACAGTCTTCATAGCTGTATCATGTATTGTATGGTGCTCTTCAATGGAGATACAGTTACTCTTTGCTCAACGTGACGACGATCTGGATGGACTCTATGGAGCGACTGACTCGCTTGAGAATAAAAAGACTAGGTCTGCAATAGAATGCCATGCTAATTGTGTGTCTAATAAGGATTGTTTATCAATCTTTTATAATTCTGAAAGGAAAAACTGTATTTTACATCGTGACTCGTTCTCATACGCGACTCAAACGCCACCGTCAACAGGGTGGACATTTTACCTCACTAAAGATGGTAAGTTTTCAAAACTACACAGCTACTTTTACATACTAGTAGGTACTATTTCTGTACCAAAAATCTGTAGTACTGGAAATCTACTTTTAATATTCAGTACTATTTTATTACTTTAAAATTATTGTGATACTTAAGTACCTGTATTTTACAGTACTGGATTTGTACTTGAAATTAAAGTACTACAGGTTTTGGTTACATTGTTATATTTTCATCATTTTGACAGTTTGTCTATTTCAAATCTTTTAAAGTTGTGATTTTAAAACATGGAATATTGTGATCACTGTTGGTATTATTTCTGTACCAAAATTTTATCTACAAATCAAGTACTGTAAAATACAGATACCTAAACATTAGACCAATATTAAAGTAAAGAAATAGTACTAAATATTAAAAGTAAATTTCAAGTACTGTCGTACTTGACTTTCAGCCTATGTCGCGACAATCTATGTAATTTTGACAATAGGCCTAATTGCCTGCACTCTTTCTTTTATTCAAAATATAGCATGTATAATTAAAATGAATGAATAATTATCAATATTTGTCAAACATCTGTAAAATCTATTAATCTTCTAAATTGTCCATTTTTAAAAATTCGTTTTGAGAATAAAAAATAAATATTTAATAAAAGAAAGTTTGCAAAGCTGTTATATTTCCTATTTTGCAAATTCGGAATTTCAAAATATATCTATAACATCTCCCCTGACTTAATTGTCTTTGACCCCAAAACCACATAACATCAACTACAAATATAAACATATAAGATTAGAAAATCAAGTTAATCAATTCAATATACACTCATAAAACATATATACATTGTCACAAATATAATGTTCTATTGTTCACTGCTATTGTTGTGTAAGGTAGTATGCCCATTGAGCCACGTTTGTTAATAATAGGTGCTGAATAAATGCCATTTATGTTCGAGAAAAAAAATATCGTGAGTTTGCTGAATTTAAGTAAATATACATACAAGATATTTTAAAAACCCGTACTCTGCATTGCTAGACATGGTTATCGTGAAATCTGACAATTTGACAATGTACTAACTTTTGTAAATACAATTTTATAAATACAGTGAGGTTTAATAGTAAAATAGGATGAACACAGAGGCAGAATAAGGACTGGTACTGTAACACATGTACTATCCACGGATTTTTTGTTTTGTTTTGTGAAAACAAATTTGAATTTGGTTCTACATGCAGTTTGCCAGAAAAAAAATCAACCAAACTAAACCAAAATAATATAGTCAGTTGAATATTAGCTTTGTTCTCATAAACTTGCTCAAAATTATAGAACCAATGGCTCTGAAGGAAAAGCCGTCGCGGCTTGCAAAAATAAAATGAGGTACAAACGCACATGTTGCTTTCTTGTGCACTGTAAAAGAACAAGTGTTGTAGTAAACGTTCTTGCTTTTAAAACACAAAAATAAAAGATAATTATCATATTATATACAAATAAATTAAATAAAAACGTAATTCAACAAAAGTCATGACTCTATGTAACTCTTTGCAAAAAAAAACCAAACTGTTCACTATATGTGTGTACTTTCTCTTTATGCTTTGGCTTTCAGTCTGTATCATTCAAAAAAATATTAACACCATAAAAAACTGTCATCAGTGAAAAGTTGTTAAGTGTTATTTAACCTTAACATATAAAAATGAAAAAAAAAAAGTGCGATGAGTTGTTAGATGAGCATGCGCATACTCTTAGCACTATTAGACAACAGATAGGAATCTGTCTATGGTAACAAAACACCACAATTTTGAATAAATAATTCATAGTTTTTGAAAACAATCTAAAGTTCCTAAAAGATATAAATTCGCGAATAACACTATAAAAACTATTCAAAGACTTCAGCACTGGTGCAAAAGAAAAAATGTGTATGTGCTAATGTGCTTTATTATAATTTTGTTCTTTTATTTCAAGGAATGAAAAATACTTTAATATGTTTGTGTGACTAGTTTTGCCGTATGCATGTTTTTCTCTTTCGTTTAGCTCCTGTATTTGTATGTGTGCTAAAATATACTCTTATTAAATGTTCTGAAAAATATTCCTCTGGTTCCCATGTGGGTTTTGAACCGTCCTCCCATTTTACAAGGAAATGTCGTCTACCTTGTAAGCGCTTTAACTTCAAAAGTTTTTCCGCTTTATAAAACTGATGATCCTCTACCTGATCATCATTACCATTAGTGGTTTCATTCTCCCTATTTTGTGCTTGAGGCACAATCTCATCACTTTGATCATGCTGGTCTACCCTATCAGCATCATTAGCTTGATTTTGTACCACCTCATTGGGTAGCACTTGATGATCTCTTGGATCCTTGTGTAGGATTATTTTTTTTGCATTGATCATCGATTTTACCTCTTTATAAGTGCTGCACATTCTCAAATTTCTCAAATTGTATGTGTAATTTGGTCCCAACTCAGTTATGTAATAAGGCCCTTTGTACTTATCTACCAATTTCGGTGTATTTTGAAATTCCGAATTTGCAAAATAGAAAATATAACAGTACTACAAATTTTTAGTACAAATATACCTATGCAAAAGTAGCTGTGTAATCTGTCATATTAATGTTTCTTTGCTAAATATCCCAAAGTTTTCTTCAGATGGTAATCACAAGCTTTATTACATGGACTTTGTATTTTACTCATAATTAAACCTCGACATTTATGAGTAGATTATCATTCATTGCCCATTCAACATTTAAATGGTTTTTTTTTATGTTTTTTGTTATGTCATCTATTTCACTTTTAAGTCTCACACATCTTGAAAAATTCTAAATTGCTGATAAGTGATGAATACAAAAATAAACTTAAATCGTGTATTTCAACGTAAAGCTCCCAATAGAGTACTCTATGTGAATAGCAACATTCATAATATTGCAATAATTTTAGGACTACATTCATCCCCTTTTATTGACATTACCAATTGCTTTAACTATACTGTTTATATGGTATAAATGTTACATTCATATTCGAAAGTTAATGAATTATTGTATTTTCATGTGGTCATTTGGTCGTCTCCCCATCTTCGACTCCTGTTGTTTTTATTGTCTTCTTGATTTAACGTCACTGATAACTACTCCTCACACGTTTCTGACAAGTACCGAATATCGGTTGTCCAACTGTCTATATCACTCTGCTCAGCTTTTTTTTTTTTTTAAATAAATTGAAAAAGTTTTTATGAAATGTAGTTATCCTAAATTATGGCACAAATGCATAATTAACGTGGAATTAAGTTACTGATTTAAATTTAAAAAAACTCAATTTCCATTTTTTAACAAAGGAGTATGTTCAGTAAGACCCCTTTTTGGCCTCAAAATATAGCAGTTTTTCAAAAGTGTGAAAATGTAATCTTTTAGCCATTTTACTGGCAGGTAGAATACTTCTGCTACATAAATATGGGTTGTTTTTGACAATATGCACATATATCGGGTACTAGCATCATTAAGTCATGCTAAATTACTGAAATCTTCACAATTTGAGCATTTTAGTTAAATTTTAGACGGTTTCCGTCTAAAATGAAAGTGGCCGCATTCGTGTTCATTCAAAATATTGAAATGTAAGTTGTATTTTATGATAATACATAACATATATAAAGGTTGAGGATGAACACGGATGCGGCCACTTTCATTTTTGACAAAAGCCATCTGAAAAGTGACGTTTTTTGGCATATTTGATAGATTTTATATATTTAAGTTTGAATCGGAGCGTTTTTAATGACTAAATCAGCTGAAATCTTTTACATTTACTAATCGAATCAATTTAAATAGACACTTAAGTGTTTCATGAAAAAGTGTCAAAAATCTTTCGTTCGATGAACCTGATATTTGAGGCCAAAATAGGCCCTTACCGGACCTACTCCTTTTCTTTAAAAAATGTTCAAATTACAAATAAAGGTGCAACAACTTTAATATTGTTTGAATTTGAGGCATCAACAATAAGTATAAAAAAGAGGATGTGGTATGATTGGCAATAAGACAACTCTCCACAAGAAACCAAAATGACACAGAATTAACAACTATAGGTCACCGTAAACACCATTTTTTCTAATTGTCTGTGACATAAAAACATCAGAAGGAAATAAAAAATAAAATAACAGATGGACGTTTTATACCTCGCAGGGAAAGTTCAAAAACTAAAGGTCAACAGTCTTCACCAGTTCAACATAAAAAAAAAGAAAAGTTGTTAAGATTGCCAATGAGACTACTCTCCACAAGAGACAAAATGACACCGTGAGAAATACACAACTATAGGTCACCGTACGGTCTTCAACAATGAGTAAAGCCCATACCGCAGAGTCAGCTATAAAACGACCCGAAATAACAATGTAAAATAATTCAAACGAGAAAACTAACGGCCTAAGTAGTGTACAAAAAATGAATGAAAACAAAATATGAAACACATAAACAAACGGCAACCACCAAATTACAATCTCCTGTATATAGACTGTGGCGGGGTGAAACATGTTAGCGGGATCCCGACCATCCCCCTAACCTTGGACAGTGGTGTAAAAGTACAACATAAGAACGAACTATAAAAATCAGTTGAAAAGGCTTAACTCATCAGATGAACAAAATATAGATACTAAAAATATATAAAGTGTGTACGAGTACTTGTACATCCCAACAACAAAAAGACACTAAATACAGATCTGAGCGTAATCACAGTTACTGATAGCTAGTTTAAAGCCACTAACAACTAATAAGAAAAATCATGCATCTAAGACTAAAATATCAATCCGTACACAATCAACATCCAATGGATTTAGTGTAAAGAAGTCATAAACAGTCAGAGAAAACCATGACCCTGTGCAGTACCAAGATACAGGTATCGACAGAATGTAGACCCATGAATGTGTGTATGTATACAACAATAATATGTAGTTTGCTTTTAATTATCTGATAACAAATTCAATATTAATACCAATAAAAATTATATTCAATGATCTAATTACAGTGTTGAATTGGTAACCTTTTAGAATTAGTTTATTTAAAGGGTCGTTAAGTTTAATAGGATCGTTTCTATATTTCCGGGCACGGAAAGCAACATTTCCGTAAAAATGAGGATTTGCTTTCCCGTTTGAAATAAATTTTCTGCAACCAAACTTCAAAACCAAATCTTTATATCTAGAGTCCCGGGAAGAATTTAGTAAGGTTTTAAGTAATTTGTGGTAACGAAATACCTGGCTTAATAATTTACTAGTAATACATAGGTTACGTTCGTTAAAATCAAAAACGTCACAACAGACACGGACATAGAGAACCAGTCTTGTTTTACTGCACTGCAAAGTTCCACGAACATCAGATGTCTTAAATTTACATTAACAGATGTAATCATGTTTTTTCACCGCACCGCACCATACACTGAACTTGTTTAGTCTTAGATACATGATTTTTTTATTAGTTGTTAGTGGCTTTGAACTAGCTGTCAGATAACTGCGAGTACTCTCAGATCTGTTCATTACGTCTTTTTGTGTCGGGATGTATCTAAGTACCCGGCCACATCTACTTGTATTTTTGTCCATCTGATGAGTTAAGCCTTTTTCAACTGATTTTTATAGTTCGTTCTTATGTTGTACTGTTATACCACTGTCCCAGGTTAGGGGGAGGGTTGGGATCCCGCTAACATGTTTAACCCCGCCACATTAATTATGTATGTGCCTGTCCCAAGTCAGGAGCCTGTAATTCAGTGGTTGTCGTGTGTTACATATTTGTTTTTCGTTCATTTTTTTACATAAATAAGGCCGTTAGTTTTCTCGTTTGAATTGTTTTACATTGTCTTATCGGGGCCTATTATAGCTGACTATGCGGTATGGGCTTTGCTCATTGTTGAAGGCCGTACGGTGACCTATAATTGTTAATGTCTGTGTCATTTTGGTCTTTTGTGGATAGTTGTCTCATTAGCAATCATACCACATCTTCTTTTTTATATTGTACACATTTTTATTAAGGGGCCAGCTGAGGACCCCCTCCGGGTGCGCGATTGTCTTGCTGTATTGTAGACCTATTGGTGGTCATCAGCTGTTATCGGACCACAGTTAAATTGTCACGTTGTGATTGGTCAAACGCCGTCACATGGTGACCCCTATGAGACTGTAGGGGGTTAGTAAGTTTCATAGGGGGTCCATGACGCGTTAATGGTGACGTCATCTATTGCTGTTGTTGTGTTTCATTGTATATTTTTCAACAAAACGCAGCAGAAAAAGTCCAGCGTCCGATAAATTCGTTATACGGTTAACTACTGACCCCCTACGAATCCATAGAGGGTGAATAAAATGCATAGGGGGTGAGGCCGGACATTTCCATTGTCAATGTAATGCATATTCAATATGTTCATCCGAATCTGCACTGGATGAACGCAAACATTCTTACATTAAAATCATTTTAATATTAAGTAGCCGATTCCTTTTTTGTCATTTGATTAACAAATGTATTGTGACATAAATATTCACTTTTCTTGGTAGAAGCTAGCCAATCCCATTCTGTCATTGGATTAACACATACATTCTTTAACAAATATTTACTTTTCTAGGTAGTACCCGATGTCCTTCTGACAATGGATTTTTGTATAACAGAAAACTAGATTTATGCTTTAATTTGAACAAACCGAGGACCATAAACTACCCTGTCATCAAACAGTTCTGTGATGATATGAATGCTGAACTGGTGCGAATAGATTCAGTAGAAAAACAACAATTCATAGAATTTATCACAGGTATAATAATGGTCGCTGTAATAGATGCACACTTTCCCCTTTTTCATTCTCAATCTTACATTCAGCACACATAGACAGATAAAACCGGAGTTTGTCGAAATTTGCAGAGTTATAGACACAGAGTAGATGGTCTATGATTTAAATCGCACCTTATAATAATTAAGAGACATATTCAAGAAATGCGGTTTGTGCAATTTATTTTTATTTTAATTTCTTTTCTTAAGGGGGATCTTTAGACGTAAATGAAAACTTCAGAACAATCAGGATTTTACGTATATCAGGAGTACTCTGGGAAAATATAGTGACAAAATTGTCCTTACCTGTAAAAACGCAAGAGCGACAACGCTACCTACTGGTCATAAGTTCAAAAAAGAAACATTCTAGTAAACATCAATCAGAAAAAAAATATTAAATAAAAGCAGATTTATATAATATCATCAATTCTTTCACAATATAAAGCACACAATCAAAACAGCAAGCTTTATGAGTTCTCTAATGTTACTATTGAAATCAGTTCCTCGTATACTCACCACAATTTATTTTTCTGCTAGCTTTAAACGTCTGTGATTTAACTTTTTAAGTCCAGAGAGTTTAATGAGAAATAATCAACAAAATAATTTTTATTATTATTGTTTCTGTTTATAATCTAGCAAATGACACGACAAAGAGAATATGTATCCAGGGTACAGATAAAATATTTCCACCTACTTGGACGTTTGATGACGGAACAATGATGACCTATTTCAACTGGGACGAGGCGAAATCAGAACCTAATGGAGGGAAAGGAAATCTGGAAATGTTCAATGGATACAAATGGCATGATTTAGATGATGTTGTTTCTAAAATTTGTCTTCCAATTTGTGAAAGAAGACGATTATGAAACAAAAGATTGAAACAATGCAATCAATCAGATTCTACATTTCTCAACTTGAGACAGTACAATATTCATACTTATTAGCTTCTAAACATGTATAAGAGCCAACAGACACTAAGAATGGTTGGCAGATACTAAGGAAACACGCGGCAATTCTAAAGATGTCACAGGATGTAAAATAGAAAGAAGATCAGTTTTCAAAAATAAAAGCAAATTTATTAAAAACTAATATTTTTAATTAAATTTATCAACTAATATCTATAGACAAGTTGCATTTTTTGTTAAATTATTATAGCAGTGTGTGCAAACATCCCAATAAAAGATTATGTAAACTGTCAAAATCTGCTGTTCACTTAATGCTCTGAATATATTTCTCAAAACTTCAGCAAACCAGTTCAATTAATACACTCCAAATATACTAACGTGAAAAGAAACCAAAATGACCTTCTACTTAGCTTAGGATTTTAGATAATTCTAACGTTTTAACGAGTACTGGGGCACATCCTTGTCTAAAAGGTAAATCAGGAAAAGTAAAATCTTATCTGGCATGTATCAAATGTGGTCAGCCGACAAATTAACCCATCGGATCTTTAACCTTTTCCTGAATTTTGTTTGCTCAAAATAATTTGCATTTTCTTTTGGTTAGTTTTAGGAATTTTCTTATTTTTGTTTATTTCAAGTTTTTCGAAAACACCATAAAGATTGAGTTTTTAACAATTTAATTTCTGTAAATCAGCTTTAGTATATTTGAACTGTAAAGCTTCTCCAGCATAGATTACCTTAGCCATATAGGGCACAACTTTGATCCTCAATGCTCTTCTACTTTGTACTTGTTTGGCTTTATAAATATTTTAATATGAGTGTCACTGATGAGTATTATGGACATGGGGGACATATACTTTTCCTCCCCATGCCGCTTAAGTTATATTTGGTTAAGAGCAATAAAAACACATCTATTTCAATGGCACGTTTATTTCAAAGAGACATATAACATCACATGACAAATATGAATCATCATTATACAAAGGGAAACAACTCTAACGCCTTAACTACGAAAATCAGTTTCCAAATAATCTTGGTAAATACATTTATAATAATTGAAATATTCGTGGCTGACCAGTTCTCACAACTAGCATCCATTGGCATACACACCAGTATCAACTATGCAGAAAATCCGAACGTCTGGAATCTCGATCTCTCCCTTAGGACCTTATGCAAGCATTACGTTCATTCAACATTAAAAAAAATTTGATACATATCTACTAAATGGAAAATACTAGAATATTGTCATAAATGTAGCTGTATACAACACATTGATAGAGAATCATCAGAGACCTTTAACTCTTAGAAATGGTAAATATAACATCAATTAAACACTTCATAAGTTACATATGCAGTAAAAAAAAAAAATAAGACTAATTCTCCCTCTCTAATCATGTACATCACACTCACAAAATAAAATAAAGATGAAACAAATGAAAAGCTCCAGAAATGTCAATATCAACCCAGGTTTTATTTATGACTATTATCCCATCGCTACTGAAAATCCGCTGTCCAATCAGGCCAACTGTTAACAGAAATTTTATGTATAAACGATACACTCATACCAGATAATTCATAGAAAAATCATCGAGACAAAATTGAATTCATAATTAATATTCGAAATAATTCCGTATTTTCCATAACTGGGTAGCGTACGACGAGATAAATCTCGCACGTATCGCCTGTAGTATAATTTAAATAATTCAAAACTGCACATATATGTCAAGATGATTAGTTAGTAAAGATAACGCCAATTACTAAGCAATTATTTTCGAAGTACTGTAAGACGATAGGCCGTGACATCACATGACACATGCTGCAGTTTTCTGCACACATAAACATACAGAGCTGTATTGCTTGATGTCAGACCAACCCCAAATTGCGGTTCAAAGTTTAATGGTTTGTGTAGAAATTTCGATCGCGTCCAACAGTCCAAATGAAAATTAAAGTTCAGATGACAATAAACAATTGCGAAATACTTTCGATATTAATATGCATGTAGGTTAAAAACAGTTCCTTGGATTATACCGTTTTCTTTTGTCGGCAAAAACTCCCATGGTGACTTCTGAATATTGGCTAAATCCAAATTAAAATCATCAAAATTTTACATAAAATCCAAAAATTGGTTCCGGTGTCAACTGCATGGTACTGCTATACTCCACTGAACGAAAATTCAAAGATTTCAACGTGATAAAAATTTAATGATGGCGCCGCCAGCCTCGTGGTCAAGACTTTTAGAAAGTTGATTTTTCATCTTTGGGGACAGTTCACATAAAATACACTTAAAGGGATCGTTTTGAAGTCCTCCACCATATTAAGTACATGGGGGGACATATACTTTTCCTCCCCATGCCGCTTAAGTTATATTTGCTTGAGAGCATTAAAAACACATATATTTCAATAGCACGTTTATTTCAAAGAGACATATAACATCGCATGCCAAATATGAATCATCATCATACAAAGGGACACAAACACAAATACAAATATTTTACAAATACAAAATTTTATTGGCACAAACTCAATTACAATAATTGGCAACGGCTCATACACACTAGTATACAAATAGTAATGATGCAGCAATTAAACAATACTACATCACGGCCGACACTCGGCTAACCGAGAGATTGGTCGGTTAATCTATATTGAGTATGCGGCTATATCGGCAGTGGGTCTGTTAATCGGGTTGGCTAAAGTCTGTTAATCAGGTGTTATCGAGAAAATCATTGAAAACTCAGAATGTTTCATTGTATAACCTTTTAAATATATGTTTATCATAAAAAATATTTATGTCTGACAAAACTATTCAATGTACTGAATCCAGTGGTGTAATTATTATTTTTCTAGCTTCTATGTACGATCTATAAAATGAAAAGGCAAATTACTCATCAGTAAATTTATACACATTTTACACACACAAAATGTACACAAAATGACACTTGGGTTGAATTTACTTGCATGCACTATTTTGAACATCGAAAAAAGACAGGCATTATGAGTGTTAACCAAATGGATATCATTTTGTGAAAAATCTACACGAAAATCTGTATTTTGGTGACATAAATCAATCTTTATTAAAAACCTGGGCCCGGTTGTTCAAAAGTGTCGTTAAGCTAACGCAGTCGTTAAAGTGTCGTTAAGCTAACGCAGTCGTTAAAGTGTCGTTACCCTGTCGTTAAATTTAACATAATCGTTAAGTGTTGTTCAAAATTTTTAACGCTTAACGCAGTCGTTAAATCTGTGTTAAACTTAATCACTTCACATACCTCGATTAAACCCCTAACGCAGCGTTAAAGATTTTTATTTTTTTTTTAAATTTATCATATTTTATTGAAATCTGTACATTTGTTAGTTTAAAACATCAAGTACCGGTACCTTATCCCGGCCTCGTTAACATTAGTAAATATCATATTTATACAGTTGTTAGTATTTGTTAGTATTATACATTCAATTTTCAATATTTGGAAAAAAAATAAAAAAATATACCATGTCAGTAATTTCAAAAAGAAAGAAGTTTACTATTAAGATTTCCAAACATAATTATCTGTATAACAAATGCACAGGTTTAGAAAAGATGTATATATATATTGTTTTTTGTATTAAATTTCTTTTTTTCTTATTTGCACATAAACATAATAAGTTACACACTTTTGTATGCATAATAGTTATATACACTAAAAAGAAGATATATAATATATTATTTAATAGACACAGTAGTTTTAGTTTGATACATTGCAGATAATGATTTTAAGACAGAGGTTGTTTGGATACGAAATATATACATTATATGTGGAGTCTATTTGGTTTTTGTTTTTTGTTTTTATGATAATAAAGGAGTCCAGGGGTTCCAGCAGTTTTCTGCCCTACTGAGTAATTTATTTTTATAGAATATATTTTTTTCTATTAATAAGTTTTCCTTTAAATAATTTTTAAGTGCTATTATATTGGTTTGTTCCATAGCTAATTTGCTTCTATAAATGTAGAATTTTGTTAACAGAAGTATTATGTTTCTTATATCATTTTTATCGGTTTTTGTTAAAATACCAAATAAAACCAAATCAATATTTAAAGTTAGTTCTATTTCTGTCTTCTCAAATATCCAGGAGTCAAGGTCTTCCCATAATTTTGATATATATGGACAAGTCCAGAATATATGTTCTATTGTTTCGACCCCTCCGCACCCAAAACTACAAATATTTGTATCTTTAATTTTTATTTTAAGGAGAAGTTCATTGGTGCCTAAAATTCGATGTATTATTCTGTATTGAAACCACTGCAATTTTGAATTTTTTGTAATATAAAAGGGCAATACATGGATATTTTTCCAATTGAAGTTCGCATTGAGAATTAATGACCATTTTTGTTCATATTTTTGTTTAGGATTTGACTTTTTACCATTCAAAATATTATACATATCTTTTGAACCTTTCTGGGATTTAAAAAAAACCTTTAATACTGAGGGCAAAACTGGACCGTTTTCTCTCTTTAAGTCATTTGGACATATTTGATATTCTTTTAAATACTTTTTTATTGACAAAATTAGGCCTTGATATGTGAGAAAATTAGTTTTAATATTGTATACATTATTAAAGTGATCAAAAGTCATAAAGTTTCCATCTTCCTGTAACAAGTCATTGATCAGCCAAACCCCTTTTTTTGTCCAATCTTTATATAATACTGAATGGTTACCAATCTTTATTCCATCATTCTTCCATAAGGGGCATGTTTTAATTTGAGAGTTATTTTGTACATTTTGAAGATCTTGCCAAGCATCAAATACTTCTTTCCAAAATGGATTATTCAACTTTTTATAAGGACCAAGAAATTGCATTTCCAAAAAATTCAGATTTTCTGAAAAGAGGAATAGTTTTACTAGTTTTGAATTATTTCTATTTATTCTTCTTATCCAGGTTAGTTTAAGACCTTTTATGTAGTTTTCAATATTAATCATTTTTAGTCCTCCTAAACAGTGCGGTTTGGATAAGGTGTCTCTATTGACTTTATCTGGTTTGTTATCCCAAATAAAGGAAAATATTTTTTCAGTAAAATGCTTAAGCTTTGTGCTATTTGGACTAGGTATGGACAGGAATAGATGGTTTAATTTTGATATTATAAGTGTTTTTATCACTGTTATTTTCCAATTGGTGAGAGTATTTGATTAGTCCAAGTTTTTATAATGTTTTCAATTTCTTTCAACCTGGGGTTATAGTTTAAATTTTCAATTTCACTAATATCCACTGAGAAATTTATCCCAAGAAGTGTAAATCTGCTGGAACCCCATTCCAATCCCCACTTAACACACATAGTTTCTTGGCTAAACTTTTTCTTCCCAATCCAAACAACCTTGGTCTTGTCTAAGTTTATATTAAGACCTGATAATTCTGCATATTTATCTAGAGTACGGAGAGATGCATCCAAAGATTCCGGTGATCCATCAAGTATAAGAGAGGTATCATCTGCATATTGTGAGATGAGATACTCTGAGTCATCTATAGTGATTCCTTTAACTTTGTCATTATTTCGTATAAGTATACCCAGTATTTCTGCGCATAGTAAAAATATATAGGGTGATAGGGGATCCCCTTGTCGGCAGCCCCTCTGAATCTCAAAAAAATCTGAGAGATGGCAATTTTGAGTTACTGCAGATTGAGTTTTGGTATAAAAGGTAGTGATCCAATGTTTAATAGAAGGTCCAAAATTAAAAAAGTCTAAAACACTTTCAATAAAACTCCAAGAAATTGAATCAAATGCCTTTTCAAAATCAATAAGGAGGAGAATACCAGGTATATCATGTTCTTCTGTATACAATAAAATATCATGAATTAGTCTAGTATTTTCACCAATGTATCTTCCAGGAATGAACCCTGTTTGATCATTATTTATTAGAAGTGATAAAATAGACTTCAAACGCTCTGCTATACAGCTAGACCCGAGTTTATATATTGTGTTTAAAAGACTTATTGGTCGCCAGTTTTTCATATATTGTCTTGGTTTATCTCCCTTTGGTATACAAGTAATTATCCCTCTTTTTTGGGATACTGACATTTCACCCATATTATACCCATAGTTGATTGATCTAAGAACAAATTTACCTAAATCTATCCAAAAGAATTTAAAAAAACTCACTGGTGTATCCATCAGATCCTGGGCTTTTGTTACTTTTCATTCTTTTAATAGCAGCTGTTAATTCTGAATAGGAGATTTTTCCCTCAAGGGTATCCCTTATTTCATTTGATAACTTGGGAACGTCTAAAAATGGAATTTCCTTATTGAGATCAACACTATTTATTGTATCTTTCTTTGAATATAAATTTTTATAAAAGTTTTTAGCTTCCAATAAAATATTTTCTTGTTTGTTTATTAAACAGCCTTCATTATTGACTAGTCTTGGAATTGTTTTATTAACAAAGTTCTTAGTTTCTAAGTTGAGAAAATATTTTGAGGATCTTTCTCCTTCTTCTATCCATTGCATTTTTGAGCGAACATAATGACCACGCATTTTTTCTTGTCTTAAAATTTGTAATTTAGATTTCTTTTGGTTGAGATCTTCAAGAGCTTCTGTGGTTTGTATATTTTCTTCTAATTTTTGAATTTCATTTACTAAAGCATTTTCCAATTTATTTTTTTCTTTCTTTTTATATGATGCAAAGGAAATTGTTTTACCCCTAATTTCTGTCATTAATGTTTCTAAGAACAGCTGATCATTTATTGTAAATTGAATATCTAAGCAATCAATCTGGTCTAGTGAGTCTCTATTGTATACTAAAGTTGCATATTGATCTTTTACTTGTTTTATTTTTTCTTTAACAGATTTAACATATTCTATATCATATAATAAACTATTATTAAATTTCCACAAACCCTTCCCAATATTGAAATCACTTATTTTAAAATGTAGAACTATTGGTGAATGGTCAGATCTATAGCTGTTTTGAATTTCTACTTCTTTTACATTTTGATAGAAACTCCGAGATATAAGAAAAAAATCAAGCCTAGCTTGCTTCAGAGGATTAACTTTTCTCCATGTAAATCGTTTCTTGTCTGGGTAGTATTCTCGAAAGGGATCAATTAAATCATAAGTTTCAATAAGTTCAAAGATTTTTTCTCTTGCTCTTGGATTATTTATATTTAGATAGTTATATGTATCTAATGCCTGATTTTGAACTAAGTTAAAATCTCCTGTCAGAATAACTTGTTGGTAATTAAAGTTTTCTATTATTTCATTAACTTTATTATAAAAAGATGGTGAGTCATTATTTGGTCCATATAAATTAACAAGTGTTATATTTTTACCTTCAAATGTAATATCTACACCAAGAAAATTTCCATTATCATCTTTCTTTATCTTATTTATTTTATATTCAAGATTATTTGCAAATAAAATGGCAACTCCTCTTTGATTTGAAGCAAAAGAATTAAAAATGCATTCTCCTCCCCATTGGTTTCTAATAAATGATTCATCTTTTTCAGTAAAGTGTGTGTCTTGCAGACAGTAAATATGACAGAGCTTTGATTTCAAGTATTCGAATACATCTCTCCGTTTCTCTCTAGAATTTAAACCTTGACAGTTGTATGAGAAAATTTTTAATGAATCCTTAGTCATTTAAATAGCTTAGATAAAGCATAAACATTCCATTTATGATTTTCATTCCTTTAATTACACCTTGACTCATACAACTGTCAATGAAAACACAAAGCTGTAATATTATATATGAATAAACAAGTTGGTATATAAATCTACTTTCATGCATAAATAAATCTTTATAAAACATTGTGCAAACATCATAAGAATTGAAATAAATAAAAAAAGCAAGAGTAACAACAATCATGATTGTCATATTATGATATGTTTTCTGATTTTTGTTTATAAATAAAAATAAAGTTGGGATTACCTGTTTCCAAAGAAAGGGGTTAATGGAGAAAAAACACTAACAAATGTATACCCACTCAAACTAAATTGCAACAATCAAAGAGAGATAATCCAAAATATTATCTCCCCTTAATTGTAAGATTGCAAACATGTATGTTTCAGTCAAGGTTTTAGCCAGTATAGTAATTCTAAGGCTATTATCAAAGTCTTATTTTGAATGTTATATAATTATTTTAGTAATTCCTAGGGTATTATATTTTTTTTTTAATTTTTCACTATTGTCCAAAGAAAGACATTTGTCTCATAACCATACAATGGACACATATTTTGACACTTTAAAATGTTTTCCTTTTATATGTCATGTATGTTGGTCATTTATAAGGAGGATGCAAATTTCTTGTACAAAATGTACTACAATAACAAAATAAATAACCAACTAATTGAACAAAGCAGCACAAAAAAAAAACAATTTAGCATAAAGTAGCATGCACTTTCATATAAATGAACACAAGCAATTGCAAACATGTTTAAACCGTTACAAAAGTAAGCATGTCAAGCCTAAAGCAAATAAAACAAAATGGCTGTAGTTGATAAGTACAACTTGGGTTCAACCCTAAACTATAACTATTCTCTCAGGATTAATTTATCAATTAAGACATTAAAAATTTCAGCACGTGGTTAAATATCCACATGAAAAATAAATATATAAATGTATATTTAGAAAGTTGTCTGAAAAAGAGAACTGATTCCCTTTTCCTTTTTTTTTCAAATTTTTGTTTTTGTTTCATTGATTTATGAATATTTAATTATTATTTAAAAGTAATTTGAGCGAGATATTCTATATTTTAGATTATTTAAATGAGAGTTACATGTAGGTTTATAGTTTTAGGATTGAATCCATTGCTCATTTGCATGATTTTTAACAAATGCCAGCTCATAAACTAAAAGCACATAGAAGCACATGTAAGAACAATTCAACACACATATACTTACACTCATTGTAGTATTCTAAAATGTATAAAAGAAATAATAAATACATCAGAAATGGTAGATATATGTACAAATATGCAAGCATAGTATATGTATTTTACTGGAGACAAAAATAGTGATAACAGTATGTGACGGAGTATATAAGAGTTCTATGCAAGTCAGCAACAACGGAATTGCTTGCGAATATGCCACTGGTCTCTTGAGCTAGTGCGTGTTTCAAGGATCACAGTGACTCCTAAGTGACGAATGCGTGTTTTGAGTTTTTCATCTGACCTAATCTTGTATGCAATTTTTGCAAGTTCATTTCGGGCTTCCTTCATGCATGGAGGCAGATCGTCTACAATACGGATATTCTTTCCGGCTAAATGTGACCCATGAGATAAGAATAGCTCTTTATCGGCATAATGTATAAATCTAATTATTATGGGATTTGGTCGTTTTTTCTCTCCTGAATTCTGCCTAGCTGGTATTCTATGAGCATTTGCAAATGGAAAACTTTCTGCTTTAGGTTTTTCCATTTTCAAATAATTAATCATCAATAACTTTCCAGATGTTTTCATCACTCTTTTCAGGCATGCCATACACTAAAGCGTTATATTTGCGGTCATGTTTTTCAAGTAGTAACTGCTTCTCTTTTAAATTTTTCACGTCAGTCTCAAAACTCTGCCTCATTGACTCAAACTTCTCTACCTCTAGAGATTGCACATTGAGTTCCATAGCCTCAACCCCTCTTTGTAACTCATCATGATCTTGCCTTAATTCTTTTAATGCTTGACCTGTTTCTGAGACCTCTAACTTAACTTGTTTTACATCTTGTTTTACCTCCTGCACTAGATTTGAAAATTTATTTTCAATTGTATCTAATTTCTCATTAAATTTATTTACTTTTGAGTCTACTGCCAAAATAAGGGTTTTCAGATCTTCCATAGTTGTATTTGAAGGACTTGCCATGATGATATCAGTAAATTGTGTGTCAATTTCAATGTTACCTTTATGAATGACATGTACATGTATGACGTAACATGTACACAAAAATATCAACGATGAAGCGATGAAACTATGTCACAATACCACGATTGAAAATTGCGTAATAAATGTCTTTGAACTAACTAAAACCTTTAGACGATGTTTTGTTTATGATATTTGCAATCTTTTAAGTATTTCTATTACATATTCATTGAGTATTTTGTTGTTTTCCCCGGACTTCAAAAAATTACATGGTGGCTGCCATTACAGGGGAGGTAAGTTAAAGATGGCCGCCTTAGACTTAGCCTTGTTTCATGTACCAATTCAAAGAAAAGAAAGAACTTTTAGAAGCAAAGAAGAACTTACCCTAGACTACACTGACACAGAACTTAGAGCACGCTACAGATTTGGGAGGGAAGGCATTTTATTCTTATCTGATCTAGTAAGGGACAAGTTGACACGTCAGACAAACCGGAATCATGCCCTCAGTGTAGAACAACAGATAATGGTGACATTGAGATTTCTTGCCAGTGGAAGTTTCCTCCAGGTCATAGGTGATACATTAGGTAAGACTATATACTTTTAAATGCTTCAACTGTTTACATATGTTTTCTCATGATATAATATTTCAATTTGAGAACTTTAAGCAAAATCTTAAGTGGCAATTCATAGTGTACATGCATTTAATGTTGCATTGTTTCTTCCATACTCTGCACTACAGTACAATATGTGTTTACAAAGTAATTGGCCAGTCATTATCCTAAAGTTGGGCATCTCTTCTTTGTAGGTTTGGACAAAAGCACAGTTTCAAGAGTGGTCGATTCTGTTTTAGACGCTCTTTGTGAAAAAAGGAACCAGTTCATTCAGTGGCCTACTAACCTTAACCAAACAAAAGCTGAATTTTACGAGTTTGCTGGGTTTCCAAACATTTTGGGTGCTATTGATGGGACTCATATAAGAATAAAGAGACCACATCATGACGAACCTTCATTTATCAACAGAAAAGGCTACCCAAGCCTGAATGTTCAAGCAGTATGTGGTGCAAAGGGTAATGTTCTTCTGTTTTCATCTTCACATAATTTTGAACTGCCCTCGCCACATTGTAAACAAATCTGCTGTTACCCCTGAATTAAATTTCAGAAACCAGTCTCTCTATAGTCTGTTCCATATAACGACTTCCGGTTTTGAAGAATGGAAAAGCGGTAAAATATCTTCCCTCAAAACAACGTTATTTAAGCTTATTAACGAAATAATTTTGATCAATAGACAATGAAACTGTGAACAACAATCATCATGCTCAGGGGAAGGTGACAATTGATTACGGCATAGTATTTAATTTACATTTAATCGATCTTATTTGTATGATACAACCAATCACCCAAAATAAAACGTAAACATGAATAAACCAGAAAATGTCAATGATGTTATTGATATAGATTTAGAAAAAATGAAGAATACTTATCCAATCAACGAAACTTTTAAATCAAAACAGAAAACTACTTCAGGAAAAGTAATCCAGTTGAAGAAATTGATTTAGATTTATACAAACCCAATGCAAACTGTGCCTGTTTTATCACATCCAACAGCAGAATTCATGCATGGATTACAGCCATTTCAGAAGTTATTTATATAAAAGAAGGCAAAGGGAACAAAAATGTGGTTTGGACAGACAAAACAGATAGTAACAATAAAATAGTTCAAACAGAGTTTGTCATTTCTGACAGTAATACCCTTGAATCAAAAGTAGTTGACTCAGATGATTTCTTGTACAAGGTTATAATATATTTGACAACAGGAAAAATTCTAACCCAAGGCAAATTATGGGAATCATTTTGTAAACATCAATTTGAGAAATGCAAATTACTTGTCAATGCACTACTTAACTCAGATACTTGTGTTTCTCACAAGATTGAACAGTTTGATATGAAATCTCCAACATCAATTGCTGGACATACAGGTAGTGTTACTTCAGAAGCACAATCTGGAGACTTAACCATGTTAACAGAAGAAACTACACCAAAATGTATCAATAATGACATAGATAATTCAAACCTACAAACACAAGATCAACTTTTTGTAAACACAGCTAATTCCATAACCAGTGCAGATGTACAAAAACAATTTGATATCTCCAATGAATCTGCGAAAGTTAATTCACAACGTTTGGAAAAAGAACCAGAAAAGATTCATGAATCTGAGAAAATGAATGAACAAACCCTTACTGTCATCCAGAATAAAATTGATATCATCGAGGAGTCACTGGTTAAAGTTTCAAAATCTCTGGCTAACCTGCTGACTTTACAAAGTGACTCGAAAACTAATATACTCAGTGAACTACAAAACATGAACAAGTCTATAAAGTGTACCCCCATTCCTCCTGATACAAAAATCTATGAATCACAACTGAAAGAAAAAAATTCAACGATAGAGAAACTTAAAAAAGACAACGAGCTCCTAAGATTGAATAAAGAAAAAGATTTGAATAACGTAAAAAAGGATTTGGAGAAAAAAAACTTAGAACTTCAAAACCAACTTGCACAAGTTAGAAAGTCAAAAACAGAATCTGATTTGGACAATGAAAAGCTAGTTTTTATTATAGATAACACAAAAAAAGATGCGGAAAAAGTAAGGTGTAATGCCAAAGAAAGAATTGAAGAAAAAGATGTAGTCATCAAGGACTTACAAGATAGAATACAGTCCTTTTTATATGACTGTGAAGGTAACCCCATTCAGCCATGGATTAAAAAACAAAACGCAAGGCAAAATCAACAAAGTGAAACAACAAGAAATGAAGTTAATCAACAAAACAATACAAATGTTTCAAATATTCTACTGCGAGAGAGTACACAAAATCTTATTAGTCCTACAGAAAAAGTTGCTCAACCTCACTCAAACTCTCACATGGCAAATAAGAAAACTAATGACATCATCATTGAACCAATCAACACAGATGTCATCTTCATGCATGACTCTATTTGTCGTTTTGTGGATATTGATAGGCTTCTTTTAAGATCAGGAAAAGAAGGTATGAGATTTACAACCTACACAATTGGAGATGCTTTAGGGCAAGTAGACATGGTCTCTTGTGCAGAGACAATCATTATACATGTAGGAATCAATAACCTGAAAAATGAATCAGCAGAAGAAGCATTTTGTAAATATACTGATTTAATAGAAAAGGCCTTAGAAAAATCAGAATTAGTAGTTATTTCACTGGTGTTGCCTTCACAAATAGAAAGGCTTAACGTAAAAATACGAGAGTTTAATGAGAGAATTTTGTACAAATATGACACAGCTGATAAGATAAAAGTTTGTAGAAATAGCAACTTCATTTCAAATGGTAATGTGGTGAAAAAGTTCTATTGGGATTTATTTAGACTGAATAAATTTGAAGGAGTTCGTGTTTTAGCTGGGAACATAAGAAATACTTTATTCCCACGAACCAGGAACCAGGTTCCACATTCACAAAACAATCTATATGTGAACTCATACAGAGAATCTCAAAAAGACACAATCAGCAGTAGAAATGATTACAAGTATCCGTACAATACTCCTAATAGAAAGAGCAGTAATCGAAGTGATCAAGGATGAAACTCTGAGACTCCAGCAGGAAACACCTATCAAGGGCCACCCAACACGTACTATGACAGAAAGTTAGCGGATAGTATTGCATCAGCAGTAGCCAGTGTTTTCCACCAGTATCATGAATTTGGATCTTAAAAAAAAAAAAAAAGAACATAACGTACAGAATGTAGACTATAACAGAATTTATTACTTGTTTTCCTAATTAAAATATGTATTTTGGTATACATGTATATATATTAAGTATTCATTATTGGTTCTAATTATTATTATTATTTTTATAAGATTCTGCAGAAGTTACATTTCTCAGTATTTACTATTTATATGTAGATTAGGGATACATTTAGCCAAGGATGGCAAAAGACAGTTTTGTAATACTTATACTCTATCATAGTTTTAAAAATACATGTATTTAAAGTAACTTTCCAGCTTGTATGCTAGTAGAGGGCAAGCACTTTTATTTAAATTCACATATTATAGTCAAAAGCTGGATAAAAGGCAAATAATTTAAGCAAGTAAGGTTTTCTTGAAAATAATTAAACAGTGATAGTAATTTTCTATTTTATTTTTCACTTTAATTTCTCTATCTGTTTTACAGTTCACCGACCCCTGTGCATTTTGAATGGCTAATTCAAATTTAGATTTTGATCATGTGTATAAAAGTTTCAAAGCAATTATCTATCAGCTCTTGGAATGTTAATGGATTATTTAAAAGAATAAGTGGTAACAGAGTTTGTAAACTAGACGATGATAATATTTGTCAAATTATGACTGCAGACATTGTTGGTCTTTCAGAAACGCATATCCCCACCAATGAGATTTTAAACTATGATGGTTATAAATGTTTTGTAAACTGTAGATCATCCGATTCAAATAAAGTTAGAGGTGGTTTAGCTACATTTTTTAAGAAGGAAATATTATCAGGTGTAAAGTTGATGGATAAAACAATGGATGATATAATGTGGTTTAAACTAGACAAGACATTTTTCAGTTTTGATAGAAATGTATTTTTATGTTTTTTATATATTCCTCCTTCAAACTCATCTTACACATTAAGAACAAATTTTGATAAACAAATTTTTGAGAAACTTGAAGCAGATATTGCGAAATATAGTATATCAGGGGATGTAATCCTTATGGGAGATCTAAATGCACATATAAACTGTAAAGAGTTAGATTTCATAACAAATGAAGTAGATGACAGTTTGGACAACTTTCTTCCCACTAATTATGTTGCAGATAGTGTATGCAAATTTAGAAATACTCAAGTACACCAAAAAACTAATAACTATGGAAAATTAATACTTGACTTATGCACAGAATCTCAATTAAGAATCCTTAATGGAAGAACTCTCGGTGATTCAAAAGGTAAAATCACTTTCTATAATCATAATGGTGTGTCAATTGATGACTATTGTTTATGTTCATCTGAATTTTTACCAAATATTGTCAATTTTAGTGTAGGACAATTTGAACCAACAATATCTGATCACTGTCCAATTTCAATAACTATACATTCTCAATTAGTAAATAAGCCATGTGATAATTATGTTAAGCCAACTCTTAGAAGAGTTAAATGGACTACTAAACGAGAAGAAATTTTTAAGTCCAATATGTTGAAAGTGAACTTTGGGACTATTAATTCTGATGTAGATAATTTAACCCAAAAAATAGAGGCGAATAATACATGTAATTCCAATGTAACTCAAAGTGTTAACGATACAGTCTCTAGTATATCATCAATATTATACAATGCTGCTTTTTTAAGTAATACTAATAAGACCCCTGGTAAAACCAAGAGAAGTAAACGAAGAAAAATAAAAAAGCCATATTATGATAATGAATGTGAATCTAAATATAGGTCCCTAAAGAGTCTGACTAGAAAATTATGTACTGAGCCCTGGAATGACAGTCTTAGACACAAAGTATTATATAATAAAAAAGAACTGAATAAACTTATAAGGAAAAAATATAGACAATTTAGACATAAAATGATAAAACAGATTATAGATTCAAATAACAGCTGTCCAAATGATTTTTGGAATACAGTTAAGAAACTAAAAAAGGAGAACTTCAAGGATCCTAGTTCTAACATACAACCTAAAGAATGGTTTAAATATTTTAATAAATTAATGAATACTGATTATGATAAAAATGTTTGTAATGATAAGAAAGAGTATACTACTTTTAAAGATTGTAACACATGTACTAAGATGTTAAATAGTTTTATTACAACTGAGGAGGTGGTTATTGCAGCAAAATCTTTAAAGAATAATAAAGCAAGTGGTTCAGATTGTATTACAAATGAAATGTTACAAATATCTTGTTATATGAATATTGATGTTTATGTAAAATTGTTTAATCTTATACTTAAGTCTGGTATCTACCCAACTTTATGGAGAAAAATTTTTATTAAGCCCATTTTCAAGGGTGGGTGTTTTAATGATCCATCTAATTACCGAGGTATAGCCCTTTCAAGTTGTTTAGGAAATTTTTTTCTAAAAGTTTTACATAACAGATTAGAAAAGTATCTTGAAGGAAATGAACTTATTTGTCGTGAGCAAATTGGATTCAGAAAGGGAAGTCGAACAAGTGACCATATTTTTACTCTAAAAACTATAATTGATAAAGCATTTAAATCATCAAAAAAGATATATGCCTGTTTCATTGATTTCAGGAAGGCATTTGATACTATTAACAGAGATGCCCTCTTTTACAAATTGTCTTATTACAACATAGATGGTCCCTTTTTTAGTATAATGAAAGATATGTATAAAGAGGTTTTGTACTCGGTAAAGATCTCGGAAGGTATCACTGATTTTTTTAATTCCTCAGTTGGGGTAAAACAAGGGTGTATTTTAAGCCCTACATTATTTTCTTTATATATTAATGATTTACCATCTATTTTCGACACAACATGTGAACCACCCAAGTTAAATGATAATGATAGACAAGACAAGACAAGACAAGACAAATAATTTATTAGAGTCTCACCTCAAAATTGACATACATTTATACATTTATAAAATTACAGTAATATTTAAAACAACATGAGCCACTCTAAAAAGAGTTATGAGAGACTATAAAATTTCTACAAAACACATTATTATCTACAATTATATAAAATACCTTTTCTTTTTAATAATACATCATAGCAGATTTTGGCTAAAAAGTAACACACATTCTCATCAGTGAATAAAAATTTGAATTTATCATCATCAGACAAATTAACAAAATCACAATTAAAAGAGCTAGCATGTCTAAATAAAATAGCTCGTAAATCTGCATATACTGGGCAGTTAATTAAGACATGTTTCTCATCTTCAATAATGTTATTTTTCTTACATTGCTCATTAAAACATAATCTATTGTCAACCATAATGCCTTCATATCGGCCAGTTTCTATTCTCAGAGGTGCAACACCACATCTAAATTTAGCATATGCACTCTTATATTTTCCAGGCATATTAATACATAAATATTTTTCTTTATTAAAACATTGCTTAAACATTCTATACGTTCGCAATTTACTTCTTTCATTGTACATTAAGTCAGAGTACCACTTCTCTTTATATCTACAAAAATTTTCCTTTTCAATTTGTTTAATTGTATTTTTATCAATAGAAAAATCAGTATTACATAAAAACTCCATATCCATTTCTTTAAATTTCACATTGACTCTATAATTCCAATTTCTAAATTTACTATTACAGCATTTATTGCCCCATAAGAAAACCTTTTTATTAACCCTACAATGAGACATTTTAGTAAGTCTCGACCATAATCTAAAAATACATGTCCACTGAGATATAATACTGGGCATCCAACCCATATCTCCATATAAGGCTAAGTTAGGGGTGTATTTACCCACACCCATAAAAAATCTCATTGCTCTATTTTTTACAGCATTAATACAAGAAAAATCCTGGTGACCCCAAATTGAGGCACCGTATTCAATGACAGACATAACAAGTGTATCAAAAAGTTTTGTAAATGTATCAAATTGAAAACCGCCATTAGCTTTACATTTAGCTATTAATAAACCTAAAGACCTACTTGCAGATTTAGCTACTGCCTTAGCCATACAATTGTAGTCTAAAAATTCTGACAACAGTAAACCTAGATAAGTATAACTAGGAACAATTTCCATATCATTATTATTAAGTACAAAAGTAAAATTTGTCTTTGGTGTAGACTTAGTTCTGAAATGTACAATTTTTGATTTCTCTAGATTTACAACTAAATCATTTTTACAACACCATATATTTAAAGTATCCAACATTTTTTGTAGATCTTTCTCATTTTCTGTTATAAATACAAGATCATCTGCATAAAGTAGTACACAAATTTTTTCATCATCAATTTTTACTCCAGTATCTAATTTTTTAACTTCATCTACAAGGTCATTAATAAAAATGTTAAACAAAATTGGAGACAGAATACACCCTTGTTTCAAACCACATTTAACCTCAAACCAATCAGTAAAATTACCATTTACTTTTACACATGAATATACATTTCTATAAAGTGAAAAAATAGCATTTAACATTTTACTACTTATACCTAAATTTTCCAATTTACCAAAAAGCAAATCCCTGTTTATCCAGTCGTAAGCTTTTTTAAAGTCTATAAATGCTACAAATGTTGATAATTTACGCAATTTACGTGTTTCTATGACAGTAGTCAAAGTAGAAATATGGTCTATCATTTTGTTCATCATGAAGAAAATTAAGTTCATCAAGTTTAACGGTTAGACGAGAGTTTAATACACCACAGTAAAGTTTATAAGATACAGGAGCCAAAGTTATTCCACGGTATGCCATAGGGTCTCTTGGATCTGCAGTAGAGCTCTTTGGAATCGGAGTAATGATACCTTTCGACCATAAAGCAGGTATCTTACCAGAGTCAAAGCAAATATTAAAAATTCGAGTTAAAGCTAACAATGCAGTTTGATTCTTAAAAAGTTCAACCGTAATTTCATCACAGCCAGGCGATTTACCATTTTTTGAAGACAACAGTACATTATACACTTCTTCATATGATATAAAGCTATCAAGATAATCATCATACACATTTTCATTACTATGAATATATTCAACATTATTAAGATTATTTCTATTTAACATATTAGAAAATTCACATTTCCATTTATCTAATACTACATTTTTATCACATGATACTGACTCATCACTTAATTTCACTTCCATTGGGATAAAACTTCGGCGTTCACTACCAACTCCTATTTTACCAATTTTCCTCCAAAATTCCTTTGGATTATCACAAGACTTTATTAAATCTTCTTGTAAGGAATACCAATATTTTCGTTTAGAACTTTGAACGGCCTTATCGAATATCCTACGTTTATTCACAAATATATGTCGCAACTCCCGTTTATTACGCTTAATTTTACATTTAATCCACACTTTTTCGGCTTTACACACTTCATTCCACAATAAAGTAAGTTCCTCATTCCACCATTCTTTTTTACACCTTCTTCTTTTATTAATATTAAATCCATTTGATAGAACAATATTTTTAGCCGGTAATTTATTACACATTTCGGTTTTAACGATTTTCACAAAATTTTCATACATATTATCAATATTACTTTGATCGGCAATTGAATTTTCTAAAAAACAAATAGCATTATCAATTTCAGCGATAGTAGATTCTTGACACAACCAATCTTCCGGTAAATTTCTTGTATCATATATTTTTTCTTTGTCTCAGAAGTTCCTCTTGTCTGTGTATTTATACAGCAATTTGAGTCAAAATTCAAGGTAAAATCCCAAGTTAGTAATGAATGATCGGGCATAGCTTTCTTCAAGTCGTATTTTCCCAATGCATTAATTTGTTCAACTATTGAACTTGTTCTGATTACATTAAAATTGTTAAAATTATCCAAATGTTCATATGGCAAAACACAATAATCCACCACACTCATTCCTCTAGTGGATACAAATGTAAAATCAATGATATATCATGTCTGTTATACGCTGATGATTTAGTCCTTATTTCTGAATCGGCTAATGGCTTACAAAAATGCCTTGACAAGCTTAGTTTATATTGCACTAGTTGGGATTTAACAGTAAATCTTGACAAAACCAAAGTTATGATTTTTAACAAATCAGGTAAAAAACTTACAAAAGACAAGTTTGTTTTTAGTGATAATATTTTGGAACACTGTACAGAATATAAATATTTGGGTATACTGTTTAAACCATCTGGTAGTTTTACAGAAGCAGTGAGACTTCTTTGTAAAAAAGCCTCAAAAGCTATATTTTGTATTAGAAAACTGTTATTTTCTGAAGATATCAATGTATTACCTCACTTAAAGCTTTTTGATGCTTGTGTTAAACCTATATACTTCTTTACTGTAGTGAAGTTTGGTCTCTGTATATGATAAAAGATATTACAAATCTAGAGTCAAAATATTGGTCATTGGCTACCATCAAAGTCCAAATTAAATTTGCAAAAACTTTAATTGGAGTAAATAAATCAGCTGTCAATTTAGCAGTACTAGCTGAACTTGGTATGTATCCAGTTTTTATAGAAGCTTTAAAACTGTCAATTGGCTTCTGGTTGCATGTGATCAAATCTGATAACAATTGTTTACTAAAAGATGTATATTGTTCCAACCTGCAATTAACCAATGGATTTGCTAAAAAGATTGAACAGTTACTTGCTACATTAAATTTTTCACATGTTTGGAAAAATCATGATACTATTTCAAAAAGACGTTTATTATATGCAATTCATACCAAACTTAATGATAGATATCTTAATTATTGGAAAGAAAATATATTTTGTGATAATAAACAAGTATGGACACAGACGCAAATTGTCAGTGGGGTTAAAGGTCGTTACAAATGTATTGAAAGCTAGACTGGAAATGTGTATTAACAAATTGAGTTGATGTGTACATGTCTTCATTCAAATGCATTGACTGATAAAAAAGGGGGCTTCAACTTCCACCCCTCTCTATGAATTAGTTGTTTGAGTGTTTGAATATGGAGTTTGTTAATAAATAGCTGCACTCTTAGCGCATGATATGTCTTGATTCCTTTAAAGCTTGCTTAAAGGTTGAACTATTTTGTTTTGTACAATTATTAGTCTATTTGTTTTCTCATTTCATTTGTTTTATATTTGTCATTTTAAGGTCTTTTATAGCTGACTGTGCTGTATGAGCTTTTGTCATTGTTGAAGGCTATTTGGGGACCTGTAGTTGTTAATCTTGTTTTAAATTTTGGAATGTAGCTGAAGTCAACAGACATAGACAATTCACCCAAGTTTTATAAAATGATGTGGAAGTGTTTATGTGAATAATTAAGATGGGAAATGAGGAAAGTGTCAAAGTGACAACAACCCAACCATAGAGTAGACAACAGCTGAAGGCCTCCAATGGGTTTTCAATGTAGCCAGAAACTCCTGCACTTATAGGTGTCCAAAAACTATAAAATCCCTTATTTTTTTTTAGCATATATAAAAATTCATAACACAGAAATGTATAATCTGAAATTTATTACAATCAAAAGGGACCTTAGGTCAATAGTGTAAACAATTCCACAAAGTTTAATTAAAGGTGATGGATGCATTTTTGTGTTATTGTTCAAAATTGGAAAATTCTCTCTTTTTTAAGGATAAAATCTCTCTTCATAACATGGAAATGAAAATTCTAAAATTTATAAAATCGATGTGGAGCTAATGTCAATAGATATAAACATTACAACAAAGTTTCTTGAGAGTAGGGGGAAGTGTTTTCTAGTTATTGTCTGAAGTGTGGATGATGGACTGATAGACAACGGTTTTGAATGAATAATGATTAGTAACTGTTTAATGCAGTTATTGAGGGAACGACAGTGAAGAAATTGCTGAGATCAATGCGTTTGAATCCTAAGAATTCAATTTTTGTTGAAATGAAACAAAGTTCAATTTTTGGCCCTTTGGATCTTAATGTAGACCAATTTGAAAACTGGACAATCCTGTGCAATTGAATATTTCTGGCTATTGGCAATACTGTGCAATTGAAAATTTCTTGCTATTGCGCAATATTGTGCAATTAGATATTTCTTGCTATTGTGCAATACTGTGCAATTAAAAATTTCTTGATATTGCACAATACTGTGCAATTGGAGATTTCTTGCTAGTGTGCAATACTGTGCAATTGAACATTTCTTGCTATTGAACAATACTGTGCAATTGAAGATTTCTTGCTATTGCAGAATACTGCGCAATTGAAAATTTCTTGCTATTGCACATTACTTAGTGTAATAATTTTTGACCCCGATTTGGACCAACTTGAAAACTGGGCCCCTAATCAAAAATCTAAGTACATGTTAAGACTCACCATATCAAAGAACCCCAAGAATTCAATTTTTATTAAAATCAAGCTTATTTTAATTTTGGACCCTTTGGACTTTAATGTAGACCAATTAGAAAACAGGACCTAAAATTAAGAATTTGGACATGGTTAGATTTGGCATATCAAAGAAGCACAATACCGTAATTAATTTTTTTGATGAAATCAAACAAAGTTTAATTTTGGCCCCTTATTCCTTGGGACCAAAACTCCAAAATTAATCCAAACCTTCCTTTTGTGGTCATAAACCTTTATAGATTTCTATTAATTTATACTAAAGTTATTGTTCAAAAACCAAGAAAAATGCTTATTTGGGGCCTGTTTTTGGCCCCTAAATCCTACACTGTTGGAATTAAAATTACCAAAATCTATCCCAACCCTCCTTATGTGGCCATAGACCTTCTGTTTACCAATACTTAAGTTATAGAGCAAAAACCAAGAACAATGCTAATTTGGCCCCTTATTCCTAAACTGTTGAGACCAAAATACCCCAAATCAATCCCACCCTTCCTTTCATGGTCATAAATCTTGTGTCTAAATTTCATATATTTCTATTTTACTTTTACTGAAGTTAGAGTGCGAAAACCGAATGTCTTTGGATGAAGACGATGATGCCAACGTGATACCAATGTACAACCAAAAAGTTTTCAATTTTTGCGGTTGTATAAAAATGATCTCAAATCAAATTTTTAATGGAGTTTGCAACAGTAATTATTCAACTACTCATTTTAATACATCATAAAGTATTAAAGTGTAAATGTCATACAGTCATGGTGATGATGCCTCCGCTAGCATATAACGTTATAAAGGTACATAAATCAAGAACTGTAAACTTAAAGTGAAGCTGCTAAAAATTGAACTTAAACCGAGTTTAGAGGTACCGGTAATAAGCATTGTATACACATTTCACTAAATTTAGTTGAGACAAACTTGAGAAATTTTTCCATTTGTGAAAGGGGATAACCCTAGAATGATAATCAAAGTGCTTGTAATCACTGAATGGCTATTAAAGACTGCTTAAATTTATCAGTTGGTAGTAAAGTGAATTTTGCATTGTATAATGTATATATAGCATTATTTTAAGTCGATTCAACTTCTATTCTGGACAGAGAAAGATAACTCCAATTTTCAAAGAAGATTTCATAAAGCAATGGTTTTAGGTAATATTAATTCAACAACCATTCTGGACAAAGAAAGATAACTCCAATTTATTGTCTTGAATCTACAAAAATGTTTATTTTGGGCCCTCAATTCCTCTACTGTTTGCCCCATAACCCACAAAATAGACCCCAAACTTCTACTTATGGTATTAAATATTATGGTACAATTTCAGAACAATTGAAATACTTATACACAACTTTTTGTACTGACACAAGATTAATGTGTGTATTGGGCACCTTTGGAACCCTTATTCATAAACCTTAGGGACTATATATATATAACCGCCCCAAAACAATCCCAAGCTTCCTTTTATGATTATAAATATTATGTTATAATTTAATGGCTTCCTTTTTACTTATACTGAAGTTATTATCTGGAAACCATCTGTCCTCCCAGGACGACGACAGGATACCTACATGTATTTCAACTGCAAAAATTTCTGTGGTTGTATAAAAATTTCAAATATGTACAATGAAATATAGTTTTAGAAATTGATAAGCCTAGATAGGCCTTATAATTTTTTCCCCACATAGTTGAAGGACCATTTACACTCAGGACCGAGTCATAAGTAGACAGTACAGTCTACAGATGTATTAAAACAACCTAGCATCATATTGCTAGTAGTGGGAGTAGCATTCTTGGGTAAATTTGTTCTTTTTTTTTATAATATGTTTGGTTCAAATCAAAATTGAATGCTTTTATCTCCCTAATACTTACATTGTAAATAGAGGTGGTACTACTTTGACAAATCCTTGTACATGAGAGTTTTCTGTCAAATCTTTATTTCACAAAGAATGAATTGCATAACAATGAACTGAGCTCAAAGCAAAGTACTTTAATAATACACTTAGACAAAGAGCTAAATCCAGTGATATACTTTGTACTACAGGTCCTTCATTAACATCTATTGACCAAAACCATATCAACAACATTCCATACTACATGGTTGGATTTGGAAGTCCTGAAAAAGACATGATTTTTTTTAACATATTTTAAGTATATATACACAGGTTAAAACTTTCTTGTTGTATAATCATTCCGTATCTATATATATATAGCTAGAAACTATCAATTCGCTTAATGCACATATTGATAATCATATATGTTGAGTGTACCTCTGTTGGAAATAAGAACACTCAAACCTCCACCTAGTTTTAGTCAATGGACAAAACATTCATAACTATAAAATATTATAGATCTAAGACTTGTCAGTGTCTATTTACCATTGCCACTGAATCAGTGATATATGTATTGTACACATAATTATATACATGCAAGACTAAAATTATAAAGTACATACATGTTTGTATATAAGACTAAAACTGACATTCAGTCTCTACAACATCTTCATTCCCAAAGTCATTTTCAAATCTGACTTCATGGTGAAATAAGATTCCATATCTACAACCAATTAAAAGGAAAAATCCCTCTGATAGACTAGCATTTAAATCCGATTTCTAAAATGGAAGCTAGGACACCTTGGAACTTAGAACTAAAAAATATTGAACAATATATCTGATATATTTCAAATGCATGTACACTTGTACATGAAATAATATAAATCTCTAAAATTCACCATATTGTTCCCTATTTCATCTTCTGTTAGATACTGTATATCCAGTGGCGGATCTAGAAATTTTCTTAAGTGGGGGCCCACTGACTGACCTAAGAGGGGGCTTGCTCAAGACATGATTCAGTGATTCCCTATATAAGCAACCAAATTTTTTCCCAAAAAGCAGCCCCCCCCCCCCCTGAATTCGCCTCTGATATCAACCTCTAGATGTCTTTCAATTACATTCAGTTTAGTGTGGGTTGATCTTTGATTGTTGTACATGTTACAACCAGATTCCCAGCAGGGAGCAACTTTGTAAGACCACAGAGGTTCAAGCTTAGATTTTGAAATAAGGAGGAAAATGTAACCTTTTCAATTTATAAAACAGGCTCAACATCATTTCTATACATATATAAACATATTCTAAGTTGTGGACACACCTTCATTAAATATTCTACTTCAATTAGTGGAGGAGATCAAATTTTTTGGGTCTATATATTGTCCTTGATATTGAGGTTATTTTGACACAGCAAAATATAAAGAAAATGTAAACTATGATCTGGAAATTGACTTCGTTTTCACAAAATAAGCCCACTTAAACTGAACTTTAAATGCAAAAGACCTCTAAATGGCTAACAGATATTGCTATATAAAAGAATAGTCCATGATTATACATGTACATGACATTAAAGAATTCATGAAATTTACACTGATTCTGTCAGTTGAATGGACTAGAATGAGATAAGTTATATACATGATAGACATAAAGGTTTTTTCCAACAGTTGTGTTGTAAATTAAATTAGTTGTATTTTATGGTTGATATATTTATGTAAATACATGTATGTAAATCATTGGCTCTTCAACCAATGATATTTTACAATATCGATTATTTGTTTATTTTTCTATTGTTGGTATTTTTCAGCATACTAAAAATGTTTTAACACAACACGAGCGCAAGCTTGATAGGGTGTCCTCACACAGGGTTTTCGCTGGCGGTCGCCATTTTCCGAATTAGCGAAAAAATAATACTTGTGGCGATAAAAATTCGTCATTTGCTAAAGAATTTGGTGAAAGAAATATATAGAAAGATTTATTTTCCTCCTTCTTGTTTATTTACTTTTTTTTCGAGTTTCTCGGACTTTAACTTATCAGACAATACTCGGAATTCACCTTGAATGACCTCATTAAGATTTTGACAGAAAATCAATTATCAGCTGATTGCAATTTACAGCTATCGACAACAAAGGACTAATTAATAAAGGTGTTGATTGAAAATGATATGTTGAATGGCTTCCACTAAATGTCACATACAGGAGTTATTTACCACTTTTCCACTCGCGTGTTTGAAGAATTCTTTTGACGTCTCCTCTCCATGTAAAGATAGTGTAGAAAAGAAAGCTGTTGTTGTGACAATAAATGTTAAAGGGCAAGAAAAATCTCCGATTTAAAACTTAAATTATCCTTTGACTTTGGTGTAAGTAATTGATCAGGGAGACTACTTTAAAGTCGTTTGAGTGACACGCGTGTTTCAAGCATAGTTTTACATCTTAACTTTTTCATTTAAGATGGTCAAAGATGGTCGTTATGAAGAAGATGGGGGGGGGGGGGGGGGGGGGGGGGGGGTGGTGGGGGGTGGAATGCATTTTGGCGTCACAATTTCAAATGACATAGGATAACATATGATCTGTCCATATACATGTATGACGGTAGAAATGGGGGTATCTTATTGAAGTATTCTTGCCAAATGAAGATTAAACAGTAATTCTTAGACATGACCATAAAAGAGGGGGGATAGGACCTTTATCGGGACTCCAGGACCGGGTGTTTTTAAGCTCGGGATTATCCCCCCTCATAAAATGTACACTTTTTTTCCAGAAGATTAAAAAATCAGCTGAATTTGACAAATCACACTATTTGTTTTCCAAAAATAACCGTAATTGGATGGGGGTTGTGTGTATTCACATTATTTGAACAACTCTCCTTGGGCCGAGAAAAAAAAGATCCGTGTTTCAGGTAACCCGACCTTAACTTTTAGCCCCGACCTTAACTTTTATATTGGATCTTTCAAAAAAAAAAAAAAAAAAAATTATCAACCGACCCTGTTTTTGACACCGGCTTCTGATAAATGACATCATATTTTTTCTCTCTTGCTTCCTCTTGCATAGAAAGCCAGTAAAACATTTTATTAATGTCAAAAGGTATTCCAAAACAGGTTAAAATCCAAGAAATTTGCACAGCAGGTGCTTCAAAAACATTGCAAATGGCCCAAGACCACAATTAATGACCCCACTGTTCGTTGTTCATGAATGTAGTTCCTTTTAATTAGTCATTAGAGTGTATTTTTCCTGATTTTTTTTTCTTTCCCTTCCCCACTCATTTTTTAGATTTTATTGGGTGGAAATGAAAGATCAGAGGTGAAATAATTTTTTGGATGTTGTATTTAAACTGATTTTGATATGGAATGAGTGATTAGGCCAAGTGCAAAAAGGTCATATTTACAGTTTTCGGAACATCTCTTGACTTGTCCATAGGGGTATGGATGTATATTGGCTAAATTTGTAAAAGTGATTGCTTCTATCTTTCTGAATTTTGGATATATTTTTGGACTAGTGCTATACATAAGACACACAAAAAATTTGACAAAAGTGCATGGTGCAATTTTTTTAATGATACAAAATGTTCAAAAGAAATGATAGAGAAATTAATTGTGGTCTGTGGCCAAATGGCACACTTCCGGTTTTTGAAACTTATTAAGGATCCGGACTTGGAAAAAACATGATAAATACTCAATAACTCAAATATGAAATTTTGAATCATCACCAAAAAGTACAGATCATGTGACCATCATAAGAAACAACTATATTAAGTTTCATGAAATTTGGATAAGTCGTTCTCAAGTTACGGTGCCACATGTTTACGCTGGACAGACAGACGGACACCTGACATTTGTATACCTTTATACGTCCCGTCTTTGACGGACGTATAAAAAGCAGTACTAAGCGTGCATGTTACGCTAGAAACATATTCAAAGAATAAAGTTTTATAACTTCTTAATGTCATATCCAATATTTATCAAAACCTAAAGGAGAGTTACATGTATCTTACTTCCTATATTTTTTCATGGATGTCAATACACCTTATCGCTATTTATTCCATACCGGATAAATTCTAAAATTACACAACTTTTTCATCCAGTTGAAGCTATCTGAGGGCCGTTGAAACAATTCACCATGCACAATACTTTTTAATGAGACCCGTTTTAACTTATTGTAAATACTTTAAACAAAATAAAACAAAAAGGAAATATCTTAAAATAGTGATTGAAAGATTCATAACACTTTGAAAGGATAATTCAGACACGTGTTACACGGGGAGCATGTTTGTTTACAAATAATAATGTCACGTGATCGCGCACTGACCTCGCATGCTGCATCGCCATTACAATTCACTAATACATGTACATAACCATTTTCATGCAAACATGCAACGTGAATGTGATTGGTTATCAAATAATACGAAAATAATGCATGAACCGTTGAAGAAGAAATTATTTCATCAAATAGATTGGATTTTCACTTTCGACACGAATAGGTCGAGTTGACATTCCTGTCATCGGAGATAGTATTGAGATAAATGGGATAAAACGGACCGCCAAAAAGGTCTAGAGAAGCACATCAGTAGAACCTTAACATAAATAAGTAATACTTACCAAAATTTCTCTAATTGATAACCTATAGAACTGAAATTTCACAAAAATACCGGTAAATAATTTTGCTGATTGATATGATGCGGGTTAAGTTGGCGCGAAATAAATATTCTTACTCCTATTGCTTCATGTAAAAAAAATTTATAAAATTGAATTCGACTACAGTTCAGCATAAAAAAAACGTGAATATGCAAAAGCCAGGTAATATGTTAATGATAAAGTGTGTATAAGTTTTCTTAAACGAAGTTACCCGTATAATTACCAAGAATTACATTTGAGCGCAAAGTTCTGTATGTGGTTTGATTGGTTTATGTAACATTTATAATTTAGACTGGGATCCTAGCTAATCTTGACCTTACGACGCGCAGCTAGATTGGACCGGATCCCAGGCTAATGTAACATCGTAAAACTCAGGGTAACGGAATTTTTTGCGTTGCTATAAGATCATTGAGGCCATCTATTTTTATTGCGGGTTCCACATATTTAAATCGGAATTATAGAAAAAATGGAATGTTGTGAGCAGAATCAAAACAGAAATGATGAATACTGCAACATTTCCAGCAAAATATAAATAGGATGGAGGATCTGTGTACTCACATTATTTGTAAAACTCTCCTTATTCATGTGAAGCGTGTGCTTTACATCGAGGCTTATTCTTTACATCGAGGCTTATTATGCTAATCATCGACGCCACAGTACTTCAACCAATCAGACAATGTTTATTTGGGGCATTCGATCGATTTTAACTCAGATTTTGGAATATTTCAATCGAAATTATAGAAAAATGGAATGTTGTTAGTACATATAAAATAGAAAATGATGAATACTTTTAGCTAAAGATAATTTGGATGGGGGTTCTGTGTATTCACATTATTTGCACAACTCTCCTTACTGATGCCATATTTTGGAATTTCCGTGACCTAAATGGTTCGCGAAAATTAATATTTTTATATATAGTATAGTAATCAGTACATGGTAATAAGCTGAGAACATATAGACAGCTTAAAGAAAATTATAAATTGGAAAACTATTTATTGTTAAATATAGACAGAAAAGTAATAGGGCATTTTGCTAAAATTCGTATTAGTAACAGTGTTCTTAGAATTGAACAAGGGCGTCACACTAAAACCCCTGTAGAAGAAAGAATTTGTCCTTTGTGCTTCTTAGAAGTTGAAGATGAATTTCATTTCACTTTAAAATGTACAAAACTAAATATAATTAGAGACCAACTGTTTTCCAAAATTAGTGAAATAGTTCCCTCTTTTTTAAATATGACTAATGAAGCAAGATTTAAATTATTATATACGTGTGTTGAGACTGATATAATTAGAATTATTGTTAAATTTATAAATGACATGTACATTTCTAGAAATGCTTTATTAAGCACTAAATAACTTTATGGTACCACCTCCTCATATAATGTTTATGAAATTGCTATGATATATATATGTTTGTATTTTTGTGTATAACAAATTTGTATTGTCTTGGTATCAATCCTGTAATTTTGGATTTTAAACCAATAAAAATTACTTACTTACTTACTTACTTACTTACTTACTTACTTACTATAACGAAGTTTTTATATTATTGAAATTGATATTAATAGTTTTACTTCCAGACCTAGATAAAAAAAATCCATACAGTAACTCTCATAAAAAAATTGTTTTCCAGCTTAAAAAAAAGTTGTTTTCTAAAAAGGATGTACAACTTATTTATAAGTTATCCCCCCCCCTTTTTTTCCCATTTTGTACTATAAACAAATTACTTAAAAAAGACGCTGGATTAATAAGACTTAGGCTTTAAAGTCTTTGACCCCTCCCTTTTTGTGAAATGTCTCTTAAGGTTTACTAGTTTTTGAAAAAAATATTAATTGAAAAAAAGTAACTTAAACATGTTAAATTAGTGCTTTATATAATGTTTTAACTGATTTTTTTCAGGTAGATTTACAAACATAAATGCAAACTGGCCAGGTTGTTGTCATGATTCACATGTTTTCAGAACATCACAGGTGAGTGTAAATGGTTGATTAATAATTTTAAATCAGCTTCATTAGTCATTAGAATACAATGTAGTATAAAAACAGATCATAATTATACATAACATTGAGAAATTTGATTCTATTAGTCATAATCAAAATATTTTTTGTTTTAAAGAAAATTACAATACCACCCTCCCCCTTTTCCACTCCCCCACCCCTCTCACTCTCAATACTATATCGAATAAATTTGCACCCGAGTATATTATGGTCTGTTATCAACAAGAACTATTTGGGTAAATTTTTGTATATTTAAACTTAATATTACAAACTTATTCGTTTTTGGAGACTGTTACCAACAGATTGCACAAATCGATCAGTGGTCCCGGAGAAAAAAAACCCACACCATCGACTATATTTGCATCTTATTACTTCCTTCAACCAACCACACAATCTTTTGTAACCCTGTATGGTAATTTCTTTTTAATTTTGCAGATTCGTATGGATCCCAAAAAGGTAACCAAAATAGTTATGGTTTGTGGAATCCTCCACAACATCTGCATCCAGCTAAATGAACCAGATGTAGCAGCAGAAGAGCTTGTTAATGAGGATGTTGAAAATGGAAACAACTATAATGGACAACAGGATGGAAGAGGGATTAGGCAGCACATTGCTGAAACTTATTTTAACCGTCATTAAATTTAAATAGAAATCAATGAAATTTAAACACAATGTTTATGACCACAAAAGGAAGGTTGGTATTGATTTTGGGAGTTTAGGTCCCAACAGTTTAGGAATTAGGGGCCAAAAAGGGACCCAAATAAGCATTTTTCTTGGTTTTCGCACCATAACTTTAGTATAAGTAAATAGAAATCTATGAAATTTAAACACAAGGTTTATGACCATAAAATAAAGGTTGGTATTGATTTTGGGAGTTTTGGTCCCAACAGTTTAAGAATAAAGGGTCCAGATCTAAACTTTGTTTGATTTTATCAAAAATTGAATAATTGGGGTTCTTTGATATACCGAATCTAACTGTGTATGTAGATTCTTAATTTTTGGTCCCGTTTTCAAATTGGTCTACATTAAGGTCCAAAGGGTCCAAAATTAAACTTAGTTTGATTTTAACAAAAATTGAATCCTTGGGGTTCTTTGATATGCTGAATCTAAAAATGTACTTAGATTTTTTATTATTGGCCCAGTTTTCAAGTTGGTCCAAATCGGGGTCCAAAATTAAACTTTGTTTGATTTCATCAAAAATTGAATAATTGGGGTTCTTTGATATGCCGAATCTAACTGTGTATGTAGATTCTTAATTTTTGGTCCCGTTTTAAAATTGGTTTACATTAACGTCCAAAGGGTCCAAAATTAAACTAAGTTTGATTTTAACAAAAATTGAATTCTTGGGCCTCTTTGATATGCTGAATCTAAACATGTACTTAGATTTTTGATTATGGGCCCAGTTTTCAAGTTGGTCCAAATCAGGATCCAAAATTATTATATTAAGTATTCAGCAATAGCAAGAAATCTTCAATTGCACAGTATTGTGCAATAGCAAGAAATCTTCAATTGCACAGTATTGTGCAATAGCAAATATTTTCAATTGCACAGTATTGCACAATAGCAAGAAATATCTAATTGCACAATATTGTGCAATAGCAAGAAATTGGATTTCAATTGGAGTCATCTTTCTTTGTCCAGAATAGTAGTTGGATCAACTTAAATCATTGTTTTATACAATATACAATGTATATTCACTTTTACTACCAACTGATAGATTAAAACAATCTTTACCATTCAGTGATAACAAGCACTTTTTTAACATTTTAATATTTTATGATGTATTTAAATGAGTAGTTATTGTTGCAAACTTCATTAGAAATTTGAATTGAGATCAGTTTTGAAATAAAGGAAAGGGGGATGTGAAAAAAAAATTGGAGGGTCAATTTTTTTCATTTCAGATTTCATAAATAAAAAGAAAATTTCTTCAAACATTTTTTTGAGAGGATTAATATTCAACAGCATAGTGAATTGCTCAAAGGCAAACATTTTTTTTTAAGTTCATTAGACCACATTCATTCTGTGTCAGAAACCTATGCTGTGTCAACTATTTAATCACAATCCAAATTTAGAGCTGAATCCAGCTTGAATGTTGTGTCCATACTTGCCCCAACCGTTCAGGGTTCAACCTCTGCGGTCGTATAAAGCTGCGCCCTGCGGAGCATCTGGTTACGTATTGTAATCCAAGAAACTGAAGGACCAGGATCATTTACGATTTCATAAAATTATTTAGCTTTAAATGTTACAAAAAAATATATTTGGCAATAGCCAAAATCTTGCACCAACAATGAAAATAGAAGATTTGGTATGCTTGCCAATAAGATAAAATCTTATATACTTCAAATGATATAGATATGAGCAATTACATGACACTGTACAGCCATCAACATTGAAAAAGTCAATTTCCTTTATACAGAAACATTGTTGGTGAAATAAGACTCAATATTGAGATTATCATCTTACCAGCTTGAAATTATCACATTTGACATCAAAATGTTAATACATTGATATCTTATCTTCATTGATAAGGCTACAAAGATGACCAAAAAAAATCAACACAAAATCCAAATTACTGACAGTATTCATTTATAAGTTATATAATCATCAATTTCAATCACAAAGAATTCATACATACAATATGTGTTTAATAGAAAATCAATCAATATAATATATGCAGTATTTTAATAAATTGATTTTGTAATAAAAATGGAAATTTGGAAAAAACAATTAAAACAAGTCAATCATTTCAGTAAATAGATTCAAAACATTTAAATATTTAACAACTTGAAAAGTTTTCTAATGTTTTGACAATCACTGCCCTAAAACTGACAGGAGTTCCAAGGCATCAGAATCTAAACTGTCATATTTGCTTAGCAATTTTCTCAACAGATCTACTTGAAGTGCATTCTTCTCTAGTTCCTTTTCAAGAACTGCACATTGTAATGTATACACATCTTCAGCTGTCTTTTTCTTCTTGATGGGTGTCTGTTGTATGCTGCAAGAAAAAAAAAAACACATTGAAAATAATTACTGTATAAATAACCATTATAAGTTGATTGCGGCATAATCAAGTTTTGCCAACTTTCTACAGTCCCTTTTTCCTAGAGAGTGTCTCATCAGTTGTATTATAATGGAACAATTATTTCTTTTTTTGACTGCCCATTTGAAGTTTTTAGTACCATGAGGTGTGCATCAATGTTAGGGAGCATTTGATATTTCGGTTGGGGAAGTGGGTCTCGAGGAAATTAGAAAAACATAGACAGGACAGGAGTTTTGAGAAGAAGTAAAAAATGTCATGATGAGACACTTTGCAAGAAAAAGGCAGGATGACAATTTATGTAAAAGTCACGCACCGGGTAATCTAAAGAGAAAAGAAGACAGGATCAAAAAGTTTGAAAAATGAAAAGGCAAGACAGAAATTACAACAACAACCAAGGCAGGACAAAATTTTCAACCCCCCCCCCCCCCCCCCCCCCTTAAAAAAAGGTTGAGTGCTCACCCACTCTATCAGTAGTCTGTGTAGGTCAGTGGTTTTTCATTCACTTTGTATTTGTTTTTTCATAAATTCCTTTTTTTTTATCCATTGCATGATATTTTATACAGTATGGGTTTTTATCATTGTCGAAGGCTGCACAGTTACCTTATAGCTTATATCCACTTTGTTTTAACTTTGCTCGATAGATGTCCTATTGACAATCATATCCCATCTCCTTTTTTACTATATTTGAACACTAGTGTGCTCTGTTCTTTTTTTTTAAATTTTTTAGTCCATTTTTCTGTAAATTTTACCCATTCTCCGTTATTCTTTCCTATCCAGATTTCAGACCTTAATAAAAAAAAGATACTTAATGGGCACCATAGCATTCACTCACACTAAACAATACACTATATGATTTGGAAAAAGAACAAATATATTCAGCTGGGGCCCCTTAACAAAAATGTGTACTTGTTTCAGAGAAAATTGATAACACACTTAACTCTTAAAACATACATCTGTACAAAACAAAGAAAGGCTAGAGGTTCCTGGCTTGGTTGTAAATTTTTTTATCTCAAATAAATCATGTACATATTTAATCAAGAAAGAACAAGAACCATTTAATCGATGTTATTTTATTTGCACTTCCTAAATCATTTGTACATTGGAATCCTGAAACAACAACAACAACAATCACCCCCCCCCCCCCACCCCACCACACCTCATTCATAACTAGATATTTTAAGTTTCAAAGGTTAAAAAATTAAGATACAAGGGACTGCGATTAGGATTAAAATAACAGTCAGTATTGAAAATTTATCTACCAGTATACTGATAAAATTTGTAGAATTATAGGTTGCAGTAAAATAAATTAATAAATTGGAACATACACTTTTCTGTATATTTTTTTCTATTTTTCTACATGCACATGTCAGATATTCCTTTTTGAAGAAAAAAAAACAAGAAGAAAAACTGTTTGTTATACTCAGAGTTTCCCAAAGCCGGTTACTATGTAGCGGGTCATCATCTCCTCAACACAACTGGGAATTTCTTTTTTTTTTTTTGGGGGGGGGGGGGGTCAAACTTTTGAAATTATGTTCTTAGGGGGGTCATTATATGGTTTTATAAAATAACGGGGGGGGGGGGGGGGGTTCCCAACATAAAATTTTATATCAAAAATTTGAACCGACCCCCTCAGCTGAGAAATAATGACCATTCCCTTAGACGAATATAAAATTTATGAGATCATTCTATCTCCAAATTGTGCACCGAACACAAATTGAGACTTATATAACTGTTGAACGTATATGATTGCTGCTGTCATGAAATAAGAAATTTCTTGTTGTAAATATGTAGTAACATAGTAGTACCTGCATGAACTTGAAGATCTTTTTGACTGGGAAGATGCTGAAATACTTGGTCCTGGAGATGTGGCATTTCTATCAGTCCCTTCAGCATCATCAGCTACAGGGCAGGTCTGCTCATTGTTCTGCAAGTTTGCATGATGTCTGTCTAAGGCTCTCATCCAGACAGATGCTTCTGCTGTAGGTCTGGGGGTATCTGTGGCAGTACATGGAGACTGGCTTCCATTTGTGGTGGAAATTGCTTCTAAAATATCAAGTAAAGAAATAGGAATAGAAATTCTTGTAAAGATTCTTAGTAAGAACAAATCTATACAAATAGATAATTTTAGAGCCTTTTATAGCTGACTATGCTGTATGGGCTTTGCTCATTGTTTAAGGTCGTACAGTGATCTTTTTGGTCTCTTGTGTAAAGTTGTCTCATTGGCAATTATACCACATCTTCTTTTTTAATATATATATTAACATACGGACAATGACCTGAATTTTTCATAGGTGACATGTGAGGGAAAAATGGTTTTATTTCAAAGTATATTATATTGATTTTTTTAATTTTTTTACAAATGACCTATGAAATGGTTAAGAGCAAATGTGAAAGCATAAACATATAACACTTTTTTTTTAATAATATTTGTTTCATATTTTTATTATTTTTTTATTTTGTTATCGATTTCAGTATAAAAACAATATACGTATAGTGTTTAATTATATATTATTCAGGTCTCAGTCAGGGTATATACTGTGACACTCCCGGCATAGAGTTTTAATCCCCTGAGCCGAAGCCTTGTTTTTATTTCTATAGTTTTTTTTTCAGTTTTAGAAGGTCACTTTGTAAGTAAACTGATTTTTTTTAATTTAGTTTGAAAACAGAAGTACAAAGAGGAATAACTCTAGATGATTCATTTATAAGATATAAGAAACAGGCTATAGTCTTTCTTCTATGGTGTAAGCAACTAATAAGTTCTTATCTGAACATGAAATTATATATTTTAAACTTAATAAGTTATTGTTTTAATTGATTAAAACAGTTCCATCACTTTAAAACAGTTTTTGATTCTTTTGAAGTCATATCTCCGTAAAAAATATGTTTTCAATGTCACAAGGGACAAAAAGCGGTAATAGCAAAACAAAAATCAACACGATGGTGAAAGTAGGTTTTGCAGTCAAAATAAAGATTGATAAAGGTTAACTACTGTTTCAAGGATATCCAAATGCAAAAAGTGTAAGTGAATAATGCAATCCGTTATGTACAAGTGACCACTAGTTGCGCATACGTATGAAAATTTAAAAGTAGATGGACATGTCATATATATTAATTTTTTAGAACATGTCAAGGTCAAATATATTTAAAGCGAGGAAATCCCATGCGTCTCCAAACCATCAACTCCAATGAATGAGGCACTATCCCTCATAGCATTAACTATGTTTTCTTCCGCAATAGTCAGCTGTGTGGGTGGTGGTCCACCTCCAGTTTTGCTCATTTCCTTTCTGTTGTTGGTAAACTTCTCTTTGGCACCCCGACACATATTACGGTATTTGTTTCTGACTTCAGTTTCACTCCTCATGCAAACACCCAATGCATTGACTTCCTCTGTTATGACTTTCCATAACTCATTTTTCTTCTGATTTGTAACTTCTGGGGAAAATCCCCCTTTCAATAACTCCAACTCATGTGTAACTCTTGAACTGATAAAGTTTGCCTCAATGGATGTGAAATTGGCTTTTCTGTCCCTAGGCAATTTTTTTGCAGACAATTCAGCCATCTTGGTAGCAGGAAGTGAAGATTTTCTGTGCATTATGGGTAACATTTTAACGACAAAAAATTTAACGACTCTTAACGCAGTCTTAGTTAATAACATTGTCGTTAAAAAATTTTGAACAACACATTTTAACGCATATGTTAGCTAACGACTTAGTTAAGATTTAACGACTCGTTATCCTTAATCATCGTTAAGGCTAACGACACTTTTGAACAACCGGGCCCAGGTCTGTTAATGGGTCGGATGTATAAATCCCGGTCTGTTAATTAGTCTGTTAAGAGTTATGAATGACAATAAAAGTATAATTTTATTACTTTATGGTGTGTTCATTTGGTAGGCTCAAGACGAGCGGCTAAAATATACGGAAACAACACTTGAGCAATGGAACATAAAATATATACGGAAACAAAACATGAGCAATGGAATATAAAATATACGGAACAAAACACATGAACAATAACAATGTAGGCAATGGATATTGAAAATTGATAAAAATGGTTTCAAAAAGTGTTAAATTAAAGTAAAATTGATTTTATCCGAGAATGGTCGCATATATCATGTGAATTCTGTTTAATTGTCATGAATGACACCAATTTGTCATCTACATTGGTAACCAGTATATAAATCAGAGATTAACGTCGTAATGTAACTAAACATCAGTATATTGGGATGCCTAAATATAAAGAATAGAGAAAGAATAATGGGTAAGATAAATAAAATGAAGAGAAAAGTAACATAACCATTTAAAGAATACAGAAATAACCCCCCCCCCCCCCCCCAACCCCCCCCCCCCAATCCGTACCCTCATGGTATACACGAGAAGGACAGTAGAGAGTGATGCATTGCTAAAAAAAGAGAAGAAAACAAATTGTTTAAGAATAAAGACATGAAACCCCCCTGGGTGTTCAAACAGTAACGGATTGCGATGTACTCATATTGGTGACAAATGCTTGACGTTTACATGTGGACACCTGCAGTTCTCCTCTGTACATATGTAGAAAAGGAACTAAACGGAATAAAATGAATTAAATTTTAATACAACCAAATGTAGCTGCATTCGCTCCTTTCCATTTACTTCTTTAGAATGATTTGTAAACAACAGATGATTAAGTAATACAAGAAAAAAAAAACAATTGGATGATGCTGAGGAATTAGGATTAAGGTGGTACCGAACACTTTCACTAAAATCAATGTGGTTCGTTTAATTTGGATAAAATTTTGACAAAGTATTTAATTTGAACCTTTAACAGAAATATAAAAATTTCAAAAAATTTGAACCAACCGTTTTGTCAGAAAAATTAACTGGTTATATAGCAGTTTGACAAACACCAATTTTGATCTTCGAGAAGCTTATTATTCCCTTTACAACACAACGTAATTAAAACGTATCACTGACTTTACAGAGTTATCTCCCTGTAGTGTTGGGTACCACCTAAACGTCCAGTGACAAATGTCATGTGCATATGAAAACGACAACACGTTATATATGTACCCTGTGTTGTATTAGAAAGACACGTTCAATCGGATTTGAGAACATGCTACTTTGAGCAGACACAAAAATTAAGGCTGATTGAAATCGTACATAATAATTTCATGCATATTCCAGCGACCAACCCAGATCACGCTATATTGAAGTGACACACTCTTGAGTAAAATGCAAAGAAAGTCAAAATAAAAATGCTTTAACTGGAAGGATAGTGTTGCATCGTATTATTATTTTTTGTCGAGCCTTCGACTTTAGTCGAAAAAGCGAGACTAAGCGATCCTACATTCCGTCGTCGTCGGTGTCGTCGTCGTCGGCGGCGTCCACAAATATTCACTCTGTGGTTAAAGTTTTTGGAATTTTAATAACTTTCTTGAACTATACTGGATTTCTAACAACCTTGGACAGAAGCTTGTTTATGATCATATTAAGATAGTATCCAGAAGTAAATTTTGTAAAAATAAAATTCCGTATTTTACTTATAAATCATGGACTTAGTTTTTTCTGCGGGGAAACATTACATTCACTCTGTGGTTAAAGTTTTTAAAGTTTTAATAACTTTCTTAAACTATCCTTAGTTTGTACCAAACATGGACAGAAGTTTGTTGATGATCATAAGATAGTATCGAGAAGCAAATTTTGTAATTAAGTAAATCCATTTTTTTCCGTATTTTACTTTTGAATGGACTTCGTTTTTCTGCGGGGAAACATTACATTCACTCTGTGGTTAAAGTTTTTAAAAATTTAATAACTTTCTTAAACTATCCTGGGTTTGTACCAAACTTGGACAGAAGCTTATTTATGATCATAAGATAGTATCCAGAAGTAAATATTGTAAAAAGATAACTCCATTTATTCTGTATTTTACTTTTAAATGGACTTAGATTTTCTTCCAGTTAACATTACATACATTCTGTAGTTGAAGTTTTCAAAACATTTATTAGATTCATTCACTATCCTAAATTTTTACTAAACTTGGACAGAAGCTTCTTACAATCATAAGATAGTATCAAGAGGAATATTTTTATTGATTTTTTTCCTCATTTTTGTTGAGCCTGCGATTTACAGCAAAAGTAGGCGAGACACTGGGTTCCGCGGAACCCTTACACTATTTTTTTTTACTCAAGAACATCTCATTTTTAACATTTTCAATGGGAAAATATAAAGGTAGCACAACTATTTTCGTGGCTAAATAACTCTTAACTGACACAATTTCAATTGTCCAACCCATTAACAGACTTTATTCACATAATTTTCACTAAAACGTGGTATTACTCACGTTATATTACAATTATGAAATATTCACTAATGTCAATTTATATTTAAGAACCAAAGTAGTATTTTGTGTCTTTTAAATGATATCTAAAATTGTTTGTTTCGCCTTTTATTAAAAAATTGCTATGCGTGTAATCATAAATACTACATACTTGCGCGACGCCTTTTAATTTTACTGAAAACTGCGCAGACTATGAAATGTTTTTAAAGGTGGAAAATGTTCTTTGATAGATATCATTTTGTCAGACACTTTTCTTTTTTTGATTTAATTCTTATAATATGCCAAAAATCTGTATATTTGATCGAGTTTAACATTAAATTGTGCGTTTTACTCTTAACAGACGTATAGCCAACCCGATTAACAGACCCACTGCCGATATAGCCACATACTCAATATAGATTAACCGACCAATCTCTCGGTTAGCCGAGTGTCGGCCGTGACATAGAATATCAATAGGCATATTTCGAACAATGAAACGTGCAGTTATAAATACATCAATATATCAATATATATAGGTTAAATTATAAGAATAGACTACTGACATAAGTATATTGTATATTATAGCTTCAAATTGTTCACACAACTCTCACGACTTAACTACAAAACACATACGACCATACAATACATATACATAACATGAGTCTTATGTAGAATATCAATATTCTGGTCATTTTTATAAATTTCCTGTTTACAAAAGTTTGAATTTTTCGAAAAAAAACTAAGGATTTTCTTATCATATGTATAGATTACCTTAGCCGTATTGGGTACAACTTTTTGGAATTTTGAATCCTCAACGCTTTTCAACTTTGTACTTGTTTGGAGCGTATAAATATTTTGACATGAGCGTCACTGATAAGTCTTATGTAGACGAAACGCATGTCTGGCGTACTAAATTATAAGCTTGGTACCTTTGATAACAATATTCTCCAAGTGTCTTATCTTTCCGTCGAGAAGGTGTTCTTTCTTTCATTTTTAATCATTTTTATAGCTGTCGTATTTTCAGGTTACGCTGCTGACGCATTGGCTTATGAAAGAATTTTGTATCGCTTTGTACTGATAACATATTTTTGTCCATGATGCTATTTCTTCATAAGTATGTGCTCTCCTCAGAGTTTTGTTTGCAGGGCCGTAACTACATTGAGGCAAATGAGGCAAATGCCTCATGTTTGAAATTTAAAAAAAAAAAAAAAAAAAACTGAAACAAAAAGATTGTCAAATTGTTTTGACGGAAAGTGTCTTGCAATAAGGCAGTTCTCTTCACTCTCTGGTGTAGCCCCTTCGTGTTTTTCGTGATCCATGTTTCTATTTTACTTTTAGTTATCAGAGTTGATGGTCTATTGTTTGTACTTCTATGTCCCGGGTTTGTCTTTTGTTAATTTATTGTCCTACTTAATGACAAAGTCTGAGTGTTGATTTTCATTTGTAAACGTGTGGTTTTGCAAATGTTACATGCCAACCGATGTCCAGACAATGTGCGAGAAAATATTTTAAGAATGTACGATGCTACAAGACACAGAAATGAATCGTCGTTTCTGCATGGAGAATTGAACTTGATATCAAAGAGAACAAAACTGGCTTTTTTCGTAGATAAAACTAGAAAGCTGACATGGTTTAAATTGAAATATGGTCACCAATTCCACAGTATCAAAAAAATTGAAAAAAAACCCAACAAAAATGTATTGCCATATGACCTTTTACATTGAAGGGTTACCCTTGCATTAAGTCATGTTCAAACTTTTTTAACAGAAAAAAAGGAATATTAAGTACACGTGCACGGAACCTAATCGCACACAAAGTCAATGTATAGAAAAATATGAATGATCAATTGTTAAAGTTTAATTCCTGTTCTTCATCTTGATAGGTGCTGGATGGTCTCCAACAATAAAATAATCATTAATATCGTAAAACAAGGTCAAGATGGTCCCTAGTGTCGACTTTAACAGTACTAGTACTTAAAGTATAATACTGCACTGTCACTATATTTAAATCTAGTCATAAAAAAATCACCAAAGTCTAAGTACAATACAAGACAAGAACCGACAGACAGATTCGGTATAAAGGATTATGAGAATTACGATTTTTGCTTTATCCATCATATATATATCGATCTTTTTTAATGTTATCCCTAAAACCTAAAAGTCTTAAAATACAATGAATTTTTGTTATTGCTATGAGACCAGAATATTGTTGAAAAAATAGCTCAGAATGCACGATTTTGCATTATTTTTCTCAGAGCGTCTGGGGGCCTTCAGCCCCTCGCCAAAAATTTTTCGCCTCGCTACGCTCGGCGGATATTTTGCCTCACTTTTAAAAGAGGCTAGTTACGGCCCTGGTTTGTTGGGCTTTACATTCTTTTCTTTTTTATTGGTCTTAGTCTGGTAATTGTTCCATTAATAAAAGATAAATTTATATGTCTTGAAGCCTAAATAGGTTCCTTATTCCATATCCCTTTCCCTATAGATTGGATCGTCAGATTTACAGTAGTTTTAAAAGTAAAAATATTTTACCAGTAATGTACAATATATTGAAGAGTTTTCTGACCGGCCCCTGATGTATCATATCGGCGATTCTACTTCTAATTAGTTTACGACAGTTATCTTGTTTTCTCGTCGTCTTAATGTAAACGTCAATAGGATCTGCTTACTCTTCTGCCTTCTGGAGCACATTAGATAGTCCCCAGTTTTTTGTTTGGGTTCGTGTTGCTCAGTCTTTAGTTTCCATGTTGTGTTTCGTGTACTATTGTTTGTCTCTTGGTAATTTATTTTAGCTATGGTGTTGTCAGTTTATTTTTGAATTATGAGTTTGCATCTCCCTCTGGTATCTTTTGTCCATCCTTTACAACCATGTGTCGATGTTTCTGCTGGTGGACATTTTGTGTAAGTCATCATCCGCCCAGTACCATAATATAAAATTGAGATTGGGAAATGTGTCAAAAAGAAAACAACCCAACAAAAGAGCAGAAAACAGCCCAATGCCACCGATGTGTCTTCAACACAGAAAGTATGTTCTTTCCGACCGGTCCTGAATCAGTGGTTCTATACCTTAATGTAAATGTCTATAGGACATGTTAACCTTGCTGGGGTACATTAGATCACCTCCACTTTTTTGTAGGGGTTCGTGTTGCTCAGCCTTTAGTTTCCATGTTGTGTTTTGTATACTTTTGTTTGCCTCTTGGTATTTTATTTTTTAGCTATGGTGTTGTCAGTTTATTTTCTATCGATGAGTTTGCATGTCCCTCTGGTATCTTTTGTCCATCCTTTACAACCATGTGTCGATGTTTCTGCTGGTGGACATTTTGTGTAAGGGGACATCATCCATCTAGTAGTATAATATAAAATTGAGAATGTAATTGGGAAATGTGTCAAAGTGACAACAACCCGACAAAAGATTAGAAAACTTCTCAAGGATATCTATGGGTCTTTAAAACAGCAAGAAAATACTGCAGCTGACCCCAAAACAAAAATGTGTGCTAGTTTAGAGAAAATCGATGTCACACGTAAACTCCAAAACATATACATGAACTTAAATTGAAAAACATACAAGACTACCGAAGGCCAGAGTCTATTGACTTGGGACATACGTAAAAAAGCGGCTGGAATTTTGGTAACAAATTTTCACATTATCAATTCATCTGAAAAGACCTATTTTACCTGAAGTTACGATGATCTGAATTGAAAAATCAACAAATGTCGTCTCCGAATTAGATTGTAACCTACGCGGATTTGGAACGTCGGTGAAACGAAAGGAAGGCTAAGTGAAAGTATTTGCGGTCATATATAAGACACCAAACACACTTATTTTATTAGGGAGACCTAACTGTATATCTGTTGTATCCTTATCTAAATTTCGAAGGAACAGATGCGCTCAACAAAGTTAACTAATTTTGAAATATTTAGTAAGAAATATCATCTATTTAGCGGAAAGTAATGTAAGAATATACTACCAACTTCTTTCCTTTTTTTTTATGAAACTCCTATTTGAAGTCAGCCTTATATGAACATAAACACAAGTTGGTAGGAACAGGATAATGCTGTACCCATGCGAATTCCGATTGCTTATTGAAAACACGTTACCTAAACTGCATGATTTGAGATTGCATCCTTTGATTTTTAACCGGATTTTTGTGACAAAAATGTCGGTTATTGATTTGGGGATGTACGGCGGGCGGCCGGGCAGTCGGGCAGTCGGGCGGGCGGCAATCAAATGTTGCCCGTGCATTAACTCATGAAACCGTTCAACCAAAGCTTTTAAAATTTTAATATGTTGTTACTGACAACTAAATGAAGGTCAAGTTCAATAATGGCGATTTTGACTTTTACCGTTCAGGAGTTATGGTTCTTGAAAGATTGAAAAATGGTGTTTCCAGTCGTGTCCGTGCATTTACGCATGAACTGTTCTACCAAAGCTTCCCAAATTTTAATATGTTGTTACTGATGACAAAATGGAGGTCAAGTTCAATAATGACGATTTTGACTTTTACTGTTCAGGAGTTATGGTTCTTGAAAGATTGAAAAATGGAGTTTCCAGTTGTGTCCGTGCATTTACGCATGAACTGTTCTACCAAAGCTTCCCAAATTTTAATATGTTGTTACTGATGACAAAATAGAGGTCAAGTTAAATAATGACGATTTTGACTTTTGCCGTTCAGGAGTTATGGTTCTTGAAAGATTGAAAAATGGTGTTTCAAGTCGTGTCCGTGCATTTTCTCATGAACCATTCAACCAAAGCTTTTGAAATTTTTATCTGTTGTTACTGATGACAAAATAGAGGTCAAGTTCAATAATGACGATTTTGACTTTTACCGTTCAGGTGTTATTGTTCTTGAAAGATTGTAAAATGGCGTTTCTATTCACGTTGTTGCATTTACTCATAAACCATTCAATCTAAGCTTTTCAAATTTTAATATGTTGATACTGATGACAAAATGGAGGTCAAATTTGATATTGACGATTTTCACTTTCACCATTCATCAGTAATGGTTCTTGTGATATTGCCAGGACACAAATAAATATTAATAAATCCGGTTTGCTGTCGTTGTGACAGCCTCTTGTTTGGTATCTTCATCTGATTCTCGCCACCTCAAGAATAGGTATTTTCACAATAATTTTTAAGCCCACCTTAGATTGCTGATAAAAGTGATGTTAATCATTTAAAAATACTTTTCGTGGAGCATTTTGAAGACCCATTCATATAAAGCTCTACTTTGGTATCCAATACATAGTAATTCATTTATCGAGCATTTCATTTAATGTGAAGGACGCCTCCGGGTGCGGGAGTTTCTCGCTACATTGAAGACTCATTGGTGGCTTTCGACTGTTGTCTGCTCATTGGTCGGGTTGTTGTCGCTTTGACACATTCCCCATGTCCTTTCTCAATTTTATTGTAAACACAAAAACGATGTTGTTTGAGCTTTATCTGCGGGAACATCAAAACAATTGTCATAATAGGTTTTTTTTTTTTAAAGATGTTTTAAAACATTGATGTAGCGTGGGTTTTCACAGGCCCATTCATTTTTTGTTCATTATGATTAACGATATATCAACGAACTCACAGCTTTACTCCATTTGGAAAGAGTATCCACGTCTACCTTCTCATGTTTAACCTGTTACCTGGCATAATCCTCGACTGAAACTATCATTATTTTGTTGGTAGATTTAGGCTACAAATTTTGGGGCCTATGAAAAACATATTTTGAAGAGAAGAATTATTTTCAATTTTAAGGTCATCAGTAATTAGACTTTACGTAGTCAATACTAGATCCTGTTTTTCATCTTTCCAAAATGCGAACTGGTTTGAAAATGTTGTGACTGGCAATAATGTAGATTAAAGCTGAAAGTTTGTATTAGTTTGAATGCGGGTTTCGGGGATATAAGTCGATCTTTATGCACACCAAATTTAATAATGATAGAGCAAGTGGAATTTCTTTTAATTTTTTAATTGCCTTTATATTTAAATAGACAAATAGGGGGAAATAACTCTGTTCGGTGTGAGCCAAGGTTTCATGTCGAAGACCGTACTTTGACCTGTAATGGTGTTTCCTTTACAAATTATGACTTTGATGGAGAGTTGTCTAATTGGCACTCATACCACATCTTATTATTTATATATAAAGAGTGTGTGATTGGTGATGGCACATATTAAAATCTGACTTATCTCCCGTTCAACATTAGAAAAAACCACAAACAGTGGATATTCTGTATTGATATTTCATATAAACTCATCATAGATACCAGGATTAAAATTTTATATTTACACCAGACGCGCGTTTCGTCTATCAGTGACGCTAGAATCAAAAACTTTTTAAAAGGCCAAATAGAGTACGAAGATGAAGAACATTGAGGACCAAAAATTCCTAAAAGTTTTGCCAAATACAGCTAAGGTAATCTATAATATATTCATAAGGTAGAAAAGCCTTATTTTTTTCAAAAAAATAAAAGTTTAATTAACAGTTAACTTATAATTAATTTATGAACATATCAATGATAACTCAGGTCAACACAGAAGTGCTGACTACTGAGCTGGTGATATACTCGGGGAAACAAATCTCCACCAGCAGTGGCATCGACCCAGTGGTTGCAAATTAACTCATCATAGATAACAGGATTAAAATTTCATTTTTACGCCAGACTCGCGTTTCGTCTATAAAACACTTATCAGTGAAGCTCGAATCAAAAAAAAAATTTGAAGGCCAAATAGAGTACGAAGTTGAAGAGCATTGAGGACCAAACATTTCTAAAAGTTTTGCCAAATACAGCTAAGGTAATCTATTCCTAAGGTAAAAAAGCCTTAGTTTATCAAAAAATTCAAAGTTTTGTAAACAATTAATTTATAATTATGAACACACCAATGATTACTCAAGTCAAGGACATCTTATAAGAACTATAAGCCTAGAAAGACTATTTTTATTGATTTAAAGTTATATTTTCAGTCACTATGATAGACAGAAGGAAACTTTGAAAGGCAAAAAAGAGGGGTAAAATATACCAGAGGAACCCTCAAACTCATAGATCGAAAAAAAAACCTTACAACGCCATGGCTAAAAAAGCAAATGACAAACAGTCAAATGATAGTACACAAGACACAACATAGAAATTTAAAGACTAAACAAAACGAACCCTACCTAAATTGGGGGTGATCTCAGGTGCTCCGAAAGGTAAACAGGTCCTGCTCTACATATGACTCCCGTCGTGTGGCTCCTGTTATCATCAATTCTTGTTTTCAGACGATGGAAATCAGGTGCACTCGAATTTGAAATCGTTATCAAAATTGACAAAGCTACCAAATCTTTGGTGACAAATAAGGTTACTAAACACGTGAAAAAGTTATATTAGAATTTATACCAAAATAAGACAATCATACCACATCTTCTTTTTTATAATCATCTAAAATTACATCTGTTTAAATATTTAGCTCAGTAATCGTTTGTAGTAAGATGTGTATGCTACAAAAGGCGAATTATAACTTTAACTAGAAAAATTGAAACCGGAAAGGCCGTCATCAAAGGCAAAAACAAAAGCTCAAGCACATCAAACGAATGGAAAACATCTGTCATATATTTGACTTGGTATAAACAAGGATTTGTATAATAAACACTATACAAATCCTTGGTATAAACATTTCCTTGTGTAAACAAGGGTAGATTGATCCTGTTTTGGTAGAGTATTGTGCAGAATGAAATCATCAGTTAAATGCGCTAAAGGTGTTGCAAAAAGACATAGTGCCATGATAGTAATACTTCCAAAATAGAAAGGGGTATATCTATAACAATTTTCAATACATGATTTTTTAATCAACGGTTATCGTTTTAAAAGACGAGTACTAGAACATACTTGTACAACATTCAGATAGTAGTTTGACAAGGTAATTTCAAAGACAAGAGATACTTGTCCTAGTGAGTCAAATCCGCTGATGTACTATCAAGAGGTATTTGATATTTAAACCATTTCAAAACATCAAACTATCTAATCGTGTCCCGCTTTGGTTCATAAAAGAAATTGATTGACAATAATGGTACATAGATTCTTGCACATTTTGTTTTTATTTTGTTCTTTAAAAAACATATCTTTAATCCAACTTTAGCAGTAATGGGGCTGTGCCGTACTAAATCATTGATCCAAGCGGTTATTTACTTTCTTTCCAGTTTTTGTCATCTACTTTACGGACAATTCTAATTTAATGGTATCGAGACGTCAGGCAAAATTAATACATAGCATCATTTCAATGCTATTAATCTTCCTGCTTTGTGAGTTTTTTTTTTCGGTTTTTTTTTCGGGCGGCACTACCTAAACCTTTTCAAAAAAAAAAACTTGCACCAAGCACACAAAAACCAATAATTTTGTCTTTTATTAGTTTATTCGACAAGTTGGGTGTTCACCGTTTCGTCCACCGGATATATTTTTGTAGTTTCTTTCATATTCATACCATAAGATTGTCCATTCCATTTGAATGTTGCAACGTCTTTGCTATAATGTCACAGTGAGAATCGCCTGGTTAATGACGTCACTTAAATTGCTTACCTTCAGGTCAACTAGATCACTTCATTCATAAAATAAACTGGTCTTTACGAAAGGATTAAAATAGCATCGGCGAAGTTTGAGAGAATAGCCAGGTATTTGAGAATGTTGTTCATTTTTTGAGCACTTTCGTAGAGAAAGCACATATTTGTTTATTAAGGGATACTAATACAAAAAAAGAACAAATCAGCAGATTACGGAGCAATTATACCAGTCAATCGAGCATTTAGGATAGTATATGCTGTTAGAGTCTTTATGTATATATATATATATAAAAAGAGTTAATTATGTAAACAAATGACTTGTAATCTAATCAGTATGTTATGGTTCAGTGATGGCAAATACATTCAGTATATATTAGATCGATACAGTTTTCATGTAATTATGAAAGCATTTGGATATAAAAGAGAAACGAAAGATACAACAGTTTTATACTACAATCTACTTAGATCAGGACTTGTTCTTTAAATATGTAATGTATTCACTTCAGTTTTGATCCAAGACTTTTATTAAAAAAAATTATACTTTATATAAATATCTTAATAGTTAGAAACAGAAAAAAAATAATGTTTCGCTCAGTATATGTAGTTCTATTTTATGTTTCGTCATGTTTTTCAATGGAGATACGTTTTGCTCAACACAACAATATTTTTGATGGAAGATATGAATTTGCTGGTTCACTTGAAAACCACCATACTACATCTGTAATAGAATGTGATATGAAATGTTCTTTCAACAAAGAATGTTTAACATTTTATTACAATTCGTTGATACAACAATGTATTTTACATCGTGACTCGTTATCACTACCATCAAAAATGGGGACAGGATGGAAATTGTACTACACCAATGATGGTAAGTGGTTAATTGGAATTTTCTTTAAAAGAGGATGATTTTGCGCCAGCTTCATCGAAACATTTTTCTTTGTGCATTTACAAAAAGCGGTAACAAAATTTAAGTAATTTCGTTAACGATGTATTTCAACCTGTAATAAAACAGTTTAAAATACAAAAAGTTAATTTTTAAGTCTAAATTGAAACAATGATTACATTTAATCTCATGACAATATAACATAATC